>MU271147.1:371323-770300 GCA_021432605.1 Coniochaeta sp. PMI_546 | reverse complement strand
TTTGTAATATTTGCCACTTTGAATATTCAATAGGTTCTATATTACGTATATTGTATTTTTATACTAGTATATAGTTTATTAATATTTTAAATATCTCTATAGAAATCTTCGTTTAAACGTTATTAGTTTTAAACGTAACGGTTTTATCGGGATTAATAATTAGGTTATAACTAATTAATAATTTTAAAGATACGGCTCTTTTCGGTACGATATTTACGTTTAGTTCCCCTAAGTCCCCGTTTAAACGCGCGGAGTTAATCCTAACGTTATTAAATAGTATAATTAAGTTTTAATTCGGGGATATTTTTGATCTTAATTTTAATATTATAAGGAAGGTCGGAATCCGAATCGTTTTATTTATAAATCAATCGTTAAAACTTTCAGATTTCTTTTTAAACTTTAACGTAGGTTTTAAAGATTTTACGTTTTTTTTCGGTACGTTCGAATTTTTCGGTTATAATTTTAGGTATTATATTTAAAACGATCGAAATAAATATAACGACTGGAAAAGTTAAATCGGTTATTTTTTTACCGTATTTTAAAGGTCTCGCTAATAAGATAGTAATTTTATCTTTATCTTATAATTCGTCGTCTAATATTAGAGTTCGAGAACTAAATTTTTAGGCCCAAATCGGTTATTTACCGCGAGTTATCTCGTTATAAATCGGGCGGGTCCCGTTTCGGCCCGTTATCGTATCTTTTAGGTAACTTAATTAGAAAGAAGAATTAGAAATATAAAAGGAGTCCTTAATTAAAACTAGGTAAGAGAATACGTAATACGGTTATATAATATAAGTAGATCTAATTTATTCGGATTTATAAGGCCTTATATTATATAAACTAATTCTTAGAAAGGAAAGAAAAAAAGAACCTTAAGATCGGGGTATCTAAGATTCCCTTTCTAATTAATTAGAAACGGGGTTTAGAATCAAGTACGAATTAGGTACGTTTTAATACCGAAACGATTTAGGTTTAACGACGCCGTCTTTAGGAATCTTACCCCCGTTCTATAAACCTCGTTATAATAATATTTTCTCGGAATCGTTCGTATCGATATAAACTAAATTTCTATAATCGTCTCGTAGATTATTAAAGCTCTTTTAAAATCGCATATAAGCTTTTCTCCGTAAAGTTTATTCTTTATAAAGGCTAACTTTCTTTTTAGCGTATCTTATTAAAGTTAGCTTGTTCTCTAGTTAAAGATTACTAACTTCTATCGGAAGTTTATTAAGGACTATAATAAGATCGTAATACCCCTTACTAACTTTACTAAAAAAGATCTAAAGTTCGAATAGATTTCGAAAGAAGAAAAGGTATTTTAAAAACTTAAGAAAAAGATCTTAAACTAACTAATATTAGTTATTACGGATCCCGAAAAACCTTATGAAATAGAAACCGATACGTCGGAATTTATATTCGGAAACTAGTTAGGATAAAAGAATAAACAAAGGAAATTATACCTAATAACGTTCTTTTCGAAAAAGCTAAATAGATTAGAATTCAATTATAATATATTAAATAAGGAATTGATAGCTATTATTAAAACGTTTAAAGAATAGAAATATTATCTTATAAGGGTAAGATATAAAGTAAAGGTTTTAATAAATTATAAAAACCTTATTACGTTTATTTTTACGAAAGAACTTAATAAACGATAAATCAGATAATATAAATTCCTTACCGATTTCGATTTCGAAATTATATATAAAAAAAGAAACGAAAATAGTAAAACGGACGTTCTTAATCGACGAGAAGATTTGAAACTAAGAAAAGAAATACGTTTGGTTGTTACAAACCTATAGGTAACGGAAGACACCCCGCCAATAGATAAAGAACATATATACGAGGCTTATCGTATTATATAGGCAAGGGACCTCGGGTCACGTAACTAATTATTATGATCGTAATAATCAAGAAGGATTACGGTCGGTACGATTATAACTATCGCTATGATCACTATAATCTCTACTAGTATATAGGAAGGAGTCCCTCGGGACTCCGTTATAGATAGTTCTTGATTACCCGGTAATTAATCTAAATATTCAATCGAGGTTATTATTAAATAAGATATTTATCTTAACGATACCAAAGTAAAGACTACTTGTTATATCTTAACTTACTTACCCTAAGTAATAAAACTTACCTTCTAATCCTTAGCCCGTCTTGGGATCGTTATATTTTGATTATTCCTATTTGGTAGGTTAACCCTATACCAAGTAGCTAATATAGTACCCGGAATACCCGTACCTCAGCTAGTACTTATAGTATAGGTATAGGTTAACGATATAGTAATAATAATTACGTAGTTATAGGCGGAGATTACGGCTTTTAAAGAAGGACCTAAAGTCGACCCGACGGCTAAGATTAAGGTTCTATACCCTAAACCTTACGATAGGAACAAAGAAGGGTTATAAGCCTTTATTACGTAAGTATATATATATTTCAAAATATATATAAGGTCTTTCTTTAAGGAATACGAAAAGGTAATCTATATAAGAAGTTTGTTAAAAGGGAAGGCGGCCGAATAGTTCGAACCTAGCCTTCGGGACTTCTTAAATAATTGGTCAAATACGGAAGGACGGAAACCGGAAACCCGTATTATATTTTCGGACGTTAACGTACTATTCGAAAAACTTAAGGAAACCTTCGGCAATCTTAACGAATAGAGATCGGCGGAACGATAGTTTCTATCTTTAAGATAAAAAGGTTCGGTAAGAATATATACGGTAGAATTCAAACGAATTACGGCCAAGCTTAACCTAGGAAAGTAAGCCTTATTCTTTTACTTTTATAGAAGATTACGGGATAACGTTAAAGATAAACTCAATAAGGAAGATCGACCGGATACCTTATATAAATATATCGCGTCCGTAATTAAGATCGATAATCGACTATATAAACGAAAACTCGAAAGAGGAAAAGGAAGAACCCTTTGGACGATAAGAGAAACCGCGAATTTAGGAAAGAAACGATCTATAGTTATAGGTTCTTATCCGGGACCTATAGACCTAGACGCTATTTAACGAAACTAACTTAAAAAGAAGGGTAAATATTTCAACTATAGGAAGTAAGGGTATTACGTTAATAAGTATCGCTAACTTAAGAAAGCTTAGAAACTAGTCCCCGAAAATAAGGTTTAGGTAACAATAAAGGAGGATAGATCCCGCGCTATCGTAATAATACGTAAAGAATAATAATATAAGGTATTTCTTAGATTACCGGGAAAAAAAGTCGACTTGGTAGTAATATTAAAGTACGACGTTATAAATATAACGTATCTAGTTAACTTATTAGACCGAGAATAAGACGAAATCGAAGAAAAATAAATACTTTTATATAAAGATTACGAGTCGGTATATATTGATTCGGTCTACTATAATTAGATTTCGTAGAATTCGTATATCTTTTACCGTTATATTTGGTATATATAGGAAAAACTAGATTACAAATAGATATTAGTACGAATACTAATAACTAAGCCGATACCTTACCCTTATAAACTAAGAGATATCGAAGGATAGGAGGTAATATATAAGAACGGATAGTATCTATTATTAACGTTACCCGGAACTATATAATTACAATTTAACCTAACGGGGTAGGAGTTCCTAACGGTAATAGAACCTAGATATAAAGTCGAAGGTAAGAACCGACTATAAGTTACCTACTTACCTAAAAACTCGGTAAGATAAATAAGACGATTAGGATATTCGGTATCGGAAATTATAATATAAATTACGACGGAAAAAAAGTCGACCGAAGAGTTTTAAGTACGATAATAAGCTTATAATACGTAAACTAACGCGTTTTTAACAAGTTACCGAGGCTATAAGATATAAGTATAGAAAAGGGTTAAAGAAATAGATTAGAAATAGACCTAAATAGACGAACGTTTGGAAAGACTATTAGTTTCCAAGTCGGAAATAGAAGAGGAAGATTACGGGGAACCGTTAGAACCTTTTTCTAAAACTAAAGACAAACCCGAATATTACGGTATTTCGTTCCGAAGATTAGAAAAACGATCAAAAAACGATTAACGTCGACTATAAAAGGACTATATCGATATAATATAGAAAGATCCTTATATACGACCGTAAGAGTTAAATACTTACGAATTATAATTAATATATAAGAAAGTAATACCTAGGTAATAATAGATAACGGAATATAAGGAAATTATATCTCGCCAAATCTCGTTAATACGTTACGATTACTTTAGAAGAAAAAGGACGAGCTCTACTGATTTAGAACTATTGATAGAAACCTTATCGATTATAAATAAGGACTAGTAGATATAAAGACTACGCCTTTTCAAGTTATTATCCAAGGTTATAATTAAGAGATAACGTTCGATATTACGGAGATCTTATCGTACGGTATAATATTAGGGATACCTTAACTACGAACGAATAATCCCCGAATTAATTAGAGAACAAGCCAACTTTAATAGGATACGTTAAGAAGAAAGTTAGCCTTTATAGAGAACGGACTTTACGGGGAAAAACCTATACGTAACTTTAGAAGAGTTTTAATAATCTACGAAACGATTATAAAGACTTAGTTTATATCGACGCGAACGATTCCGAAAGAATACTATCGATATAATAAACTGTTTAAGCCCGAGTTTAAGATAGGACTACCTAAATATAATCGTTAGGATTACGAGATTAATCTTTAGTTAGGTAAGGAGCCCGGATTTTATAAGATTTACTTTCTTAACGACTTATAATTATAAGCGTTAAGAGAATATATTAATGAAAATCTAAAGAAAGGTTATATTCGACTATTATAATTATTAATAAGATACCCTATCTTATTCGTACCTAAGAAAAATAGGAAATTACGTCTCGTTATAAATTATCGATAGCTTAATAATATTACTATCAAAGATCGAAGATTACTACCTTTTATATCTAAACTAAGAGATCGGTTGTATAAGGCCTAATAGTTTATTACCCTAGACTTTAAAAGAATATATAACCTAATACGAATTAAGGAAGGAGATAAGTAGAAAACGGTATAGCGATCTAAGTTAGGATAATACGAATACTATATTATATTTTCGGGCTCGCTAACGTACCGGCTTCTTTCTAAAAGATAATCAATTACGTATTTCGAAGGTAATTAGACGACTTCGTCGTCGCGTACCTCGATAATATCTTAATTTATTCGGAAAACTTCGAGTAATATAAGAAATACGTCTACCTCGTCTTATAAGTATTATAAGACGCGAATTTATTAGTCGAACCCGAAAAGTACGAATTTTATTAATAAAAAGTAAAATTTTTCGATTACGTTATATTATTAGGTTAGTTCGAAATAGATTTAGATAAACTAAAGGCTATCGAAGAATAACCTATACCAAAAACGGTTACGGGAATACGAACCTTTTTAAAGATTACTAACTTTTATCGAAAATTTATTAAAGATTATAATAAGATCGTAATACCTTTTACCAACCTTATTAAAAAAAACCTAAAGTTCGAATAGATTTTAAAAGAGGAAAAAACGTTCTAAAAGCTTAAGAAGAAGATCTTAAGCTAACTAATATTAGTTATTACGGATCCCGAGAAACCTTACGAAATGGAAACCGATACGTCGGAATTCGTATTCGGAAGTTAGTTAGGATAAAGGGATAAATAAAGGAGATTATACCTAATAGTATTCTTTTCGAAGAAGCTAAATAGACTAGAACTTAATTATAATATATTAGATAAGGAGCTAATAGCTATTATTAAGGCGTTTAAAGAATAGAAATACTACCTTATAAGAATAAGATATAAGGTAAAAGTCCTAACGGATTATAAGAATCTTATTACGTTTATTTTTATAAAAAAACTTAACAAACGACAAATTAGATAATATGAATTCCTTACCGATTTCGACTTCGAAATTATATATAAAAAAAGAAGCGAAAATAATAGAACGGACGCTTTTAGTCGACGAGAAGATTTGAAACTAAAGAAAGAAATATGTTCGGTAAACTTCTTTAAAACTAACTAATAAAGAAACCTTAAACTCGATATATAAATCGGGGTAACTTGGAATATAAAACCCGAGGAACGATAAGCGGAAAGGATTAAAGAATACCGAAAGAAAGAAATTAAGGAAGACGTTACCTTTATACTTTTATCGCGTTACGGTTTATTATAATTCCGGAATAAGGTATACGTACTAGACGAATTACGGAAAGAACTAGTAAAAGAGTTTTACGAATATCCGTTATATAGATACTAAAAAGTCTATAAGACTAAAGAACGCGTACGATAAACTTACGACTTTCTAAAACTAGATAAAATAGTTAGATAGGTAGTCGGCGAATACGACGAGTATAACAAAACCAAATCAAATAAATATAAGTTATACGGGCTATTATAACCTATATAATTACTAGAGAAACCGTAGGAAATGGTTACGATAGATTTTATCGTTAAACTATTAGTATCGAAAGAATCTATAATTAAGATTACTTACGATAGTATATAAGTAGTTATAAACAAATTCTCCAAATACGCGTACTTTATACCGTATAAAGAAGTAAACATAGCGGAAGATATAACCTACGCCTTTTTAAAGGTAGTAGTAAGCTAATATAGATTACCCAAATAGCTTATTACCGATAGAAACAAACTATTTACTTTAAAGTTCTAGATAATATTAATACGATAAATCGGAATCAAATACAAGTTATCGATATCGTTTTACCCGTAGGCGGATAGGTAAATAGAACGAACCAACTAGACCCTTAAACAATATCTAAAGATATATATTAATAAAAAGTAAGATAATTAGGTTAGGTAGCTACTAATAGTACAATAGGCTTATAATAGTATACCTAACGAAACGTTGAACGGGTACTTACCGTTCTTTATTAATTACGGTTATAAGCTTATTATAAGGGAAGTATTAGGAGATAGATTAATACCATTGGATCCAAAACTACTATAAGTAAAATATACCGTAAAACAAATAAAACTATTTTATAAAAGACTTCGCGGATATATAAAACTATTTAATCTACGAATAGTACGATACGTAAACTAGAAAAGGTTAAAGGGACCAACCTTATAAGAAGGGGATAAAGTCTACCTCGTACGACGAAATATCAAAATAAAACGACCAAATAACAAATTGGATTAGAAGAAAATCGGACTATTCAAAATTAAGAAAAAGTTATTTAATTTGAACTATAAATTCTAGCTACCGACGAATATACGTATTTACCTAATATTTTATATCTCGTTTCTCGAACCGGTACCTAAAAACACGAAGTTAGTAATAAATATTAAAATCGAACTAACGTAAGAATACGAAATGGAAAAGATCCTTAGATATAAAAAGGAAGGAAACGTAGATTTCTATTATGTCAAATAGAAAAACTACGACGATTCGGAAAATACGTAAGAACCGGAAACTTACCTTACGAATTATTAGTAATTATTATAAGAATTCCATACTATAATAATATTAGTACCCTAAGAGTCGAAAGGGATAGTATTACGTCGCCGTAAACTACGTCTTAGCCTAAAATAAAGTCGTCGTCAAAGGAAAAGGACGTAACGGAAGGCGGACGGTTCTCGGTAATTCTTATTACTTTACGATCGGCTTCCTTTTTCTCGACCCGTTCTAATTCTTTTATATTCGTTATACCTTTACGGATAATACGTATTATTTTTTCGAACTATATTTTCTTTTAAACGCGAAAACGTTAAACTTTAGTTTCGGCTTATTTAACTTTTTCTTCTAACTTACGAAATTGTTCCCCGATTTTTATAAGCTTTTCGTTAGAAAGACTTTAGATATCGTACCGCGAACGACCCGAACGAACGTATTCCGTATATCGGGAGGAATCTTTTTCGGAAACTTAATAAGATACGAGGCCGCGTTTCTCGTAGTTCGAATACGAAGATATCTCGACGGCGTTAAAAAAGATAGTTATTAATAAGGCGATACGGCGGTCGTTCGAGGATTTGGAAGATTTCTTTTGCTTCTATATATTACGGTTAGATATAATAACGATAAAGAAGGGGAAACTTTCGGACGTAATTTATATAGGTTATTAGTATTACTTATAAAAAGCACTAGGTTTTAAAGACAATAGCTATGTTACAGACCTACGGATACGAGGGGAACCCCGCCAATCGATAAGGAACAGACATATAAGGCGTATCGCATTATATAGGTCAAGGACCCCGGGTCACGTAACTGATAGGAGGAATAGTTTCATAGTAGACATATTAGGATATAGGTAATAGTTTCCTATCAACTATATTACCATAGTCTCTACTAGTATATAAGAAAGAATCCTTTCAGGTTCCGTTACAGATAGTTCTTAATCACCCAATAATCAATCTAAATATTCAATCGAGGTTATCTTTTGAATAAGATACTTATCTTAACGATATTAGAGTAAAGACTACTTGTTATACCTTAACTTACTTACCCTAAGTAACAGAACTCACCTTCTAATCCTTAGCCCGTCTTGGGATCGTTATATTTTGATTACTCCTATTCGGTAGGTTAACCCTATACCAAATAGCTAACAATCATATCGACCAAAGGAACCGTTATAACTATATCCAAGGAAGAGCTTGCTTAGTAGGTTACCAAGCTCGGAACTGAACTGGAGAAGTTGAAGAACGAATATAAAGAACTGAAGTCCAGATCGGCGGAACCTAAGAACGACCCCAAGACTACGGAACGAGTAGCCAAGATCAAAGCCCCGCGGCCGGAACCCTACGATAAGAACCGCGAGGGGTTGTAAGCTTTTATCACCTAGATTAATACGTATTTCTCGATTAACAAAACGGTTTTCGCTTACGAATACGAAAGGGTAGTATACGTAGTAGGAATACTAAGGGGAAGAGTTACGGAATAGTATAAATTAACGTTACGCGATTGGATGGACAATATTGCCAACGATCGTAAACCCGAAACTAAAGTACTATTTAACAGTCTCGACAAATTCTAGGAAAAACTCCGCGAGACGTTCGGTAGTCCTGATAAAACGCGAGCGGCCGAACGATAGCTAATAAACCTAAGGTAGAAAGAATCGGCGGGAACTTATACGGCCGAATTCAAACGCCTTTCTACGAAACTCGACTTAAGGGAAACGGCTCTTATAATTCAGTTCTACGGAGGACTTCGTAATAACGTCAAGGACGAACTCAATAAGACCGATAGGCCTAAGACTCTTTATAAATACGTCATACAAGCTATCCTAATCGACAATCGATTATATAAACGATAGTTAGAAAAGAAACGAGGAAAAGTTACGTAAAGACGGTCTAGTAATAACAATACCGCGAATACTAGCCAGAAAAGGTCTACCGCCTATAGTAATCATTCTAGACCGATAAAACTAGACGTTACCCGAAAAGACAATTCCAAGAAAAATAAGAAATACTTTAACTACGGTAAACAAGGACATTTCGCTAATAAATATCGACAACCTAAGAAAACCTAGAAACCAATCCCCGAAAATAAGGCTTAAGCGGTAATAAAAGATAGAGAATCCCGCGCTATCGTAATAATATATAGAGAACAATAACATGAGGTACTTCTTAGACTACCGGGAGAAGAAGTCGACTTGGTAATAGTACTAGGTTACGATATCACGGACGTAACGTATCTAATTAGCCTATTGGATCGAGAATAAGACGAAATCGAGGAGGAATAAACACCCTTATATAAAGACTACGAATCGGTATATATTGACTCGGTCTATTATAACCAGATTTCGTAGAATTCGTACGTTTTCTACCGTTATATTTGGTATATATAGGAAAAACTGGATTATAAATAGATACCAGTACGAATACCAACAACCAAACCGATACCTTACCCTTATAGACCCAAAGATATCGAAAGATACGAGGAAGTATATAGGAACGGACAATACCTATTACTAACGCCGCCCGGAACCATACAATTATAACTCAACCTAACGGGATAAGAGTTCCTAATAACAACGGAACCTAGACGAAGAATCGAAGGTAGGAATCAAATACAAGTTACTTACCTACCCGAGAATTCGGTAAGACGAACGGGACGACTAAGATACTCGGTATTAGAAATCGTAACGTAGACTATAAAAGAATCGACCGAAAAGTTTTAGGTACGATAATACCGTATTAATACGTAGGTCAATACGTACTTAGCGGGTAGCCAAGGCTATAAGTTATAAGTACAAAGGAAGGTCGAAGAGTTGGTATAAGAAGCGGACCAAATAGACAAACGCTTGGATAGACTACTAGGCCCCGAGCCGGAAACAGAAGAGGAGGAGAACGGGGAACCGTTAGAACCTTCTTCAAGGGCTAAGGATAAACCTGAATACTACGGTATTTCGTTCCGAAGATCAGAAAAACGGTCAAAAAACGACAAACGTCGACTATAAAGGGATTATATCGACGTAATATAGAAAGATCCCTATATACGACCGTAAGAGTTGAATACTTACGAGTTACGATTAACATATAAGGAAACAATACCTAGGTAATAATAGATAGCGGAATACAAAGAAATTATATCTCGCCAAATCTCGTTAATATATTACGATTGCCCTAGAAGAAAAAGGACGAGCCCTACCGACTCAAAACTATTGATAGAAACCTTATCGATTATAGATAAAGATTGGTAGATATAAAGACTACGCCCTTTCAAGTTACTATCCAAGGCTATAATCAAGAGATAACGTTCGATATCACGGAGATCTTATCGTACGGTATAATACTAAGGATACCTTAGTTACGAACGAATAATCCCCGAGTCAATTGGAAAACAGGCCAACTTTAGTAGGATACGCCAAGAAGAGAGTTAGCCTCTATAGAAAGCGGACCTTACGAGGAAAAACCCATACGTAATTTTAGAAGAGCTCTGATAATCTACGAAACGATTATAGAGACTTAGTTTGTATCGACGCGAGCGATTCTAAAGGAATACTATCGATATAACAAACTATTCAAACCCGAACTTAAGATAGGACTACCTAAATATAACCGCTAGGATTACGAGATCAATCTTTAGCTAGGTAAAGAACCCGGATTTTATAAGATTTACCTTCTTAACGACTTATAATTACAAACGTTAAGAGAATATATTAATAAAAATCTAAAGAAAGGCTATATTCGACTATTATAATTACTAATAGGATACCTTATCCTATTCGTACCTAAGAAAAACGGGAAGTTACGTCTCGTTGTAAACTATCGATAGCTTAATAATATTACTATCAAAGATCGAGGACTATTACCTCTTATATCCGAACTAAAAGATCGATTATATAAAGCCCGATAGTTTATTACCCTAGACCTCAAGGGAATATATAACCTAATACGAATTAAGGAAAGAGATAAATAGAAGACGGTATAGCGATCTAGGCTAAGACAATACGAATATTATATTATACCCTTCGGGCTCGCTAACGTACCGGCTTCTTTCTAAAGGATAATCAACTACGTATTTCGAAAGTAGTTGGACGACTTCGTCGTCGCGTACTTCGATAATATCTTGATCTATTCGGAAGACCTCGAATAATATAAGAAATACGTCTACCTCGTCTTATAGGTATTATAAGACGCGAATTTATTAGTCGAACCCGAAAAGTACGAATTTTACTAGTAAAAAGTAAAATTTCTCGGTTACGTTATATTATTAGGCTAGTTCGAGATAGACCTAGATAAGCTAAAAGCTATTAAGGAATAACCCGTACCAGAAACGGTTACGGGAATACGAACCTTTCTAAGGATTACCAACTTCTATCGGAAGTTTATCAAGGACTATAACAAGATCGTAATACCCCTTACCAACCTTATTAAGAAAGACTTAAGGTTCGAATAGACTTCGAGGGAGGAGGAGGCGTTCCAAGAACTCAAAAGGAAAATCTTAAGCTAACTAATATTAGTTATTACGGATCCCGAGAAACCTTACGAAATAGAAACCGATACGTCGGAATTCGTACTCGGAGGCTAGTTAGGATAGAAAGATAAATAAGGGAAATTGTACCTAATAATATTCTTCTCGAAAAAGTTAAGTAGACTAGAATTCAACTATAGTATACCAGATAAGGAACTGATAGCTATTATTAAAGCGTTCAAAGAATAGAAATATTATCTTATAAGAACGAGATATAAGGTAAAGGTCCTAACAGATTATAAGAACCTTATTACGTTTACTTTTACGAAAGAACTCAACAAGCGACAAATCAGATAGTATAAGTTCCTTACCGATTTCGACTTCGAAATTGTATATAGAAAGGGAAACGAAAACGGTAGAACGGACGTTCTTAGTCGACGAGAAGATCTAAAACCGGAAAAAGAAGTACGTTCGGCGAACTTCCTTAGGACTAATTAACAAGGGAACCTTAAACTTGATATATAGATCGGAATAATATAGAACGTAGAACCCGAAGAACAATAGGTAGAAAAAATTAAAAAGTACCGGAAGGAAAAAGTAAAAACGGATATTACTTTTATACTTCTATCATACTACGGCTTACCCTAGTTTAGGAACAAGGTATACGTACCTAACAAACTACAAAAGGAACTAGTAAAGGAATTCTACAAATATCCGTTATATAGATACTAAGGAGTCTATAAGATTAAGGAACGCGTACGACGGACTTACGACTTTCCGGGATTGGATAAGGTAATCAAACAAGTTGTTAACGAATACGATAAGTATAACAAAGCCAAGTCAAACAGATATAAGCTATATAAGCTATTGTAACCTATATAACTACTAGAGAAACTATAGGAAATGGTTACGATAGACTTTATCGTCAAACTACTAGTATTAAAGGAACCTATAATTGGGATTACCTACGATAGTATATAGGTAATTGTAGACAAGTTCTCCAAATACGCGTATTTCATACCGTATAAGGAAACAAGTATAACGGAAGATATAACCTACGCCTTTTTGAAAGTAGTAATAAGCTAATATAGACTACCTAAATAGCTTGTTACCGATAGAGACAAACTATTTACCTTTAAGTTTTGGACAATATTAATACGACAAATCGGAATCAAATATAAGTTATCGATATCGTTCTACTTATAGACGGATAGGTAAATAGAACGAACAACCAGACCTTTAAACAATATCTGAGGATATATATTAACGAAAAGTAAGATAACTAGGTTAGGTAGCTACCAATAGCATAATAGGCCTATAATAGTATACTAAGCGAAACGCTAAACGGGTACTTATTATTCTTTGTCAACTACGGTTATAAACCTATTATAAGGGAAGTACTAGGAGAAGGACCGATACCGTTAGATCTAAAACTACTATAAATAAAATATACCGCGGAACAAATAAAGCTACTTTACAAGAAGCTTCGCGGACATATAAAACTATTTAACCTACGAATAATACGATACGCAAACTAGAAAAGGTTAAAAAGACCAACTTTACGGGAGGGAGATAAAGTCTACTTCGTACGACGAAATATTAAGACAAAACGACTAAACGATAAATTAGACTAGAAGAAAATCGGACTATTTAGGATCAAGAAAAAATTGTCTGATTTGAACTATAAACTTTAGCTATTAACGAATATACGTATTTACCTAGTATTTTACATCTCGCTTTTCGAACCGGTACCTAAGAACGCGAAGTTAGCAATAGATATTAAAGTTGAACTAATATAAGAATACGAAATAGAAAAGATCCTTGGGTACAAAAAGGAAAGAAACGTAGACTTCTACTACGTCAAATAGAAGAACTACGACGACTCGGAAAACACGTAGGAACCGGAAGTTTACCTTACGAACTATTAGCAATTGTTATAGGAGTTCCGTACTATAATAATATCATTGCCTCAAAAATCGAAGGGGATAATACTACGTCGCCGTAGATTACGTTCCAACCTGAAATAAAGTCGTTACCAAAGGAAAAGGACGTAGTAGAAGGCGGACGGTTCTCGGTAACTTTCGTTACCTCGCGATCGGCTTCCTCTTTCTCGACCCGTTCCAATTCTTCCATACTCGTTATACCTCTACGGATAGTACGTATCATTTTCTCAAACTACATTTTCTTTTATTTACGAAGACGTTCGATCTTCACGTCTATGATCTTTCGTTCCTTTTCGAGCTTTTCGAGGGCGAGCTCGTGTTTATAGAACTATTTTCCAATACGTTCTAGGTTCCTAATTGAGAATTCCTATACATTATAATACGATAGTATATCGCGGATATAACGAACGTAACGATTAGGATTAGAAGGGGAGACCTCGTAGGTAGCAAGGCCCTTTTCCTCGTAGTTTAAATACGAGGGTATTTCGATATAATCGGAATCCAAGAGGACTTGGAAGAATTTGTTCTTACGAACGGTCGAGGCTTTCGGCTATTTTGTTTGCTTCTATATACTACGGTCAGATATGATAACGATAAAGAAGGGGAAACCTTCGGACGCAACTCATATAGGCTATTAGTACTACTTATAAAGAGCACTAGGCCTTAGGGACAATGGCCAAAAGGAGGAGGGGGATAATATTACAGACTTACGGATACGAGGGGAACCCCGCCAATCGATAAGGAGCAGACATATAAGGCGTATCGTATTATATGGGTCAAGGACCCCGGGTCACGTGACTGATAGGAAGAATAGTTTTATAGCAGACATATCAGGATATGGGTAATAGTTTCCTATCAACCATATTACTACAGTCTCTATTAGTATATAGGAAGGAATCCTTTCAAACTCCGCTATAGATAGTTCTTAATTACCTAGTAATCAATCTAAGTATTCAATCGAGGTTATCTTTTGAGTAAGATACTTGTCTTAACGATACCAGAGTGAAGATTGCTTGTTATACCTTAACTTACTTACCCTAAATAATAAAACTTACCTTCTAATCCTTAGCCCGTCTTAGGATCGTTATAAGCTAAAGGAAGAAGGGGATAATATTATAAACTTATAGGTAACGGAAGATACCCCGCTAATAGATAAAGAATATATATACGAGGCTTATCGTATTATATAAGTAAGGGACCTCGGGTTACGTAACTAATCATTATAATCGTAATAATCAAGAAGGATTACGGTCGGTACGATTATAGCTATCGTTATAATTATTATAGTCTTTACTAGTATATAAGAAGGAGTCTTTCGGGATTCCGTTATAGATAGTTCTTAATTACCCGGTAATCAATCTAAATATTTAATCGAGGTTATTATTGAGTAAGATACTTATCTTAACGATACTAAAGTAAAGACTACTTGTTATACCTTAACTTACTTACCTTAAATAACAAAACTTACCTTCTAATCTTTAGCCCGTCTTAAGATCGTTATATTAGTAAACTTTTTTAGGATTAACTAATAAAGAAATTTTAAATTTAATATATAAATCGGGGCGATTTGGAATATAAAACCCGAAAAACAATAGGCGGAAAAGATTAAGGAATACCGAAAGAAAAAAACTAAAGAAAACGTTACCTTTATATTTCTATCGTATTACGGTTTATTATAGTTCCAAAATAAGGTATACGTACCTAACGAATTACGGAAAGAACTAGTAAAAAAGTTTTACGAATATCCGTTATATAGATACTAAAAAGTCTATAAAACTAAAGAACGCGTACGGCGGACTTACGACTTTTTAAGATTAGATAAAGTAATTAAATAAATAATCGGCAAATACGATAAGTATAACAAAGCTAAGTTAAATAAATATAAACTATACGGGTTATTATAACTTATATAACTATTAGAAAAACTATAGGAAATAATTACGATAAACTTTATCGTCAAATTACTAGTATTAAAAGAACTTATAATTAGGATTACTTAAAAAAGCTTATAAATACGTCAAAACCAATATAACGTATAAGTAAGCTTTCAAACCGGAAAAATAAGGTCGAAATCAATTCTAACGGGTCGATTTTACTTAGAGATTATATCGTAATCGTTATACGATTACGGTACGGTCGGTAAACGAAAGTCGATAATATAAGACGACTCGGGGAAACCTAAACGCGTCTTAGACGACGTATTTACGAGCCCGACGAGATAATTTACCGCGACGTAAGAACTTTAGGGCGAAAGCGAATTATATTCGGAACTTATCGAACTAAATACCCGATTTACGGTAGGTAAAGAGTTTAAAAACGATATTCGTCCTAAAGACCTAATAAAAACCTTAGTAACGGCGGTAAAAATTCTATTCGATAACGTTAAGATTATAAAACGAGAAAAACGTGATATCGATTATATTTCGACCGATACGTATAAAATATTCGATATAATTAAAGAAATTAAGATAGAAATTACTATTAATAAAACGATTCGACGTATAAACGCCCCGACGGTATTTTACGCGTCGGTCGTAACCGTAACGACGATTAGAATCGCCGTATTACCGGAAAATAATAAGTTCGCGATTATCGTATATCCGGTTAAAAATATAACGTTCGAAAACTGGAACGTCGTTATTAAGATAAATAAAAAAAGGAAATTAATAAACGCGTTAACGGCGATCCGATTCCCAAACGGAAATTATAAGGTAACTTTTAAGACCGAAAAAGTAAAAAAAAAAACGGGTATAATATACGGATAGGTAATAATAATCTTCGGTCCGGGAACGATTATATAGAAAGCCGTTTATATTTTAATTATATACGGTTTTCTTTCGGTTAAGATCGCCCGGAATATAAAAAAAGATTTGGTTAAAAAATTGAAAGAATCGAATTCGGTAAAAATTTCTAACGCCCATTAGTTAACGAAACAAATCCGGAAAGATACCTTATAAACTACGTTTATTATTACCGTCGAAGACGGGACGATAACGAATATATTTTACGAAAAGGGAATATATTAAAAATATAAGAACTACCTATATTTTCCGTTCGCCCCGGACGTATAAGTTATTCGTTATTATAATTATTATTAGTTCAATTATAAAATACGGTTTTATCGGAACGAAACCATTTACGGCTAATACGGAAAAGGAGGTTATTAAGAAATAATATACGTATTCAAAACCGCGAAGACCGAGCCAAAATATATAAATTATCGGGGCGGATATCCTACGTAATCGTACGATTATCGTAAAATTAAAACGGAAATAGAAACGGTAAAAGACGTATTTTTTAATAGACCGGTAAAATTTTATATTATATAAGAAGAACGATAATAAACCGATAACGAAAGGTTTACGTTAATTGGAAACCCGAAAAAAAGGACCGTAAGTTAAACTAGAAGAAACCTTATCGAAATATTCAAACGGGTAAATAGACCTTTTAAAACGGTAATACCGTTAGTTAAAGGATCCTTATAACGTTAGTTTAACGACTTTATATTACCCCGGAACGAAATTTTAACGGTACCGAATAACCTTTAGAGAAAAGCCGATACCCTTATATTATAATTAGAAAAAAACTAAAGATCTTATATTAGAACGTTTATAAAAAATACGACGTAATATAAAAATTGTATAATATACGAAAAAAATACGACGTTATAACGATTACCGAATTACTTTTAAAACCGAACGTTTCGGGATTAAATTATTTTCGGAACTTTAGGTATAAGGTAATCTAATAGATAAGGTAAGGAAAGACGAAAGCGGTAATTTTAATCGGACCGGGAATAAAGGTAACGGATACCGAAACGGTACCGGATTAGTACCGGGTCGTAATAAAGACGAAGCCGGGAAAAAGGATCGATATTTACGTAATATATTTACTATCGTTATTATATATATCAAATACGACTTAGGTAATACTTTTAGACGACTTCGTAACGAAAGGATTACGAAGGCAGACTTTAGTTATAAGGGATTTTAATCTTTACGCCCCCGAATAGATACCGGAACGAGGTATATATTACGCTGGAACGATTAAGTTACGAATATTAATAGAATAATAAGAACTAAGATTATTAATACCGTCGGGAACGGGTACGTTTTTTAACCCGAGAGGAGAAAATATAATATTCGACCTCGTTTAAGTTACGGAAAAAAGCTAGGTAGAATATAAAGGGACGCTGAAATATAAAGGAAACGATTATTTCCCGTAAGAGGTATAGATAGACGGAAGAACCGAATAGGAAAAGGAAACCCAAAGAAGGAATTGGAAACTAATCGACTAGAAAAAAGCCGAAAATTTAACGGAATCGTTCCCTTCCCCGGGCGCGTTCCGGGGGACCTCGGAACTAGACCGTTACGTAAACGAGTTTATAATTATAATATAAAAAGTTACCGAAACGTATATACCGCCGAAGAAAAAGGGGCTTTTATAAAACGAATAGTAATCTTTAAAAATCATAGTTATAATAATAAAGGCCGTAAGGTTAGTAAACCGATACCGGAAAATCTGGATAAAAATATCGAAAAGGTAGTTAAAAAAGGCCGAAACGAAGAAAAAACGACTAATCTAAGAAGTTTAAAAGGCGGCGTTTAAGAAAACGTTTTACGTTTCTAATTAAGATAATAAGGGGAAAATATTATAAAATATTACGAGGTAAACGCGATTCCGGAATTATAAACTACCGATCCCGGCTTTTATTTTAACTTTAAAAAAGGAATAAGACGAAACGAAAATAGAAACCTTTAACGAAAAAGTAAAAGTTTTAAACTAGAGGTTTTATCTGGAATCGGAAATAAACCTTTCTAATATTAAAAAGGACCCGATTATAACTTACCTTTAAGGCGGGAAGTTATCGATCCGATAAAACGTCGATGAGATAAATATCGTATAAGTTTTAAAGAAAACTAAATTATAAAAAGCCTTTAGTTTAAACGGGATCCCGAATAGATTATTAAAAGTCTTAAAGAAACCGTTCTAAGAACGGCTCGTAAATATAACGAACGCGAATTTTAAATTAGGATATTACCTAAAGAAGTTTAAAAAAACGAAAACGGTCGTATTACCGAAAGATAAAAACCGGATAAACGTAACGGGGTTATAACGATTTATCGCGTTTCTAAATACGATAAGGAAAGTAATCGAGGTAATAGTCGTTAAACGAATAATAAATGAAACGGAAGAATAAGAACTTCTACCCGACGAATAGATAGAGAATAAACGAAGTCGGTTTTACGAGATAACTTTCTAAAGAATAATAGATCTCGTTTATACGGTTTAAACCGAAAACGGTACGGTTTTATTTTTAACTTTAGACGTCTTTAAAACGTTCGATAAAATAAACTATTAGCGACTTTTAAACGTCTTATATAAGAAAGGCTTTTTAAAATAAATCAAAACGTAAATAAGAAGTTTCCTAATAAAAAGGACGATAACGTTTAAATTCGACGATACCGAATCTAAGCTGATTAGAATTCGGGCCGGGGTCTTATAAAGATTATTACTATCCCTTATCCTTTTTACTTTCTATTTATCGGTATTATACGAAAACTTTTAAATATACGTTAGGATAAAATCCGGAGGTTTCGCTAACGATACTACCTTAATTTCGTATAGACGGAATAAAGAAGCCGTAACGAAATAGCTCCGAAAAATATACGTAACGTATACGAGATAAACGAAAAAGTTTAGGATAAAGTTCGACCTATCGAAATACTAACTTATTTATTTTATAAAGACGTAAAAACTAATCGAAAACGAGTTATATTTAAACGATTAAATAATAAAATCTAAACGAAAAGTTAAGGTTTTCGGAACGATATTAGATTAGAGGTTAAAAAGTAATATATACTTATAATTCTTCCGTATAAAAATAGAAACCTAAAAGTTAATAATCGAGAGATTTATAACCTCGACTTAAGGTTTAAGTTTATCAAAAGCGAAAACCGTATATACGGCGGTAATACGTTCTATAATTAGATACATATCGACGATATAATATTCTATTACCGGAACGAAAAAACCGTTTTCGTTATTATATAAAGACTTATATAAGTTATAAAAGTTATATTTACGGTCGGTTACCGGGGCGTATAACGTTACGAAAACGGCGGTATTCGAAACCGAAACGTTCGTCCTTTTAATCGACTTCTAATTAAACTCGAAGTTATATTCTTTCGTTATTAAATATAAAACAAACGGGTTAACCGGGGGTTTAAGAAACAAATATAATAAGACGAGAGATTTGTTCGTTAGGACGAAAAAACCTCGACGGAGAAGGGAAAATAAAATATATACGGCCCGATTTCTAACCAAATACGAGAAAAAGGTAGCCGAAACGGTAGAATAATATTTATAAGGTCCTTAATATAAAGAAGAAAGAATCTTTGAATCTTAGAAGGAAAAATAAACGTTCGAAAGGTAAACGAGAAAAGTAAAGATTTACCGTAATATCGAAGAAAACGTAAAGAAAAAACCTACCGAAAATATGTTACGTTTATACGACGGTTTAACGAAAACGGAAAACGTATTATTAGTCTAAATACGGACGGGTTATATAAGTTTAAACGCGTTTTTTTTTCGAAAAACGCGTCCCGAAGGTTAACCCGGAATACGAATACGGTTAAACGTAAGAAATAATTAAATATATCGTAACGTTTTACTTTAAATAGAAAAACGAAAGACGTTAGCTAAAGAAACGGTTAGGTTACGACGATATAACGAGAGTTTTAAAAGGAAAAGACGTTATTTAGTTCGTTAAATAGTTCCTAAGCTTAAAAAAGATCTAATATTACGACTTTGTTAGAAGGTTATTAAAGATTTAGGCCGAAAAGGGCCGATAAAAATATGAAAAAGAAAAAGACGGGGGAATAAGAATATAAAAATGATAAATCGAAAATAAATAGATACCGCGGGATTTTATAACGAAAATAATACGAATACGATTTAAGTTTATCTTAATAGAAAGGAATATAAAACCGAAGCCGCGGAAACGAAAAAAGATAAACGATACGAAAGAAATACGATATCGAAACAAAAGGGAAAAAATAACGATACGGTTAACCGTTTTTATTAGGGACTTATAAAATCGTAAAAAAGTTTAACCGAAAGGGAACCGATATTAGAACGAACCTAATCTAATTATTATACGAAATTATTTCGTTTTCTTAAAAATAAGCTTTTTCGTAATAATACCGGTAATAATTATCGCGATATCTTTCGATAGGCGATCGATATCGATACGAACGATACCGAAAGTCGTTTCTAAACGAATAAAATCGTTACGTTAACGGGAATTAACGGTCGGAATGAAGCCGGGACGATAAAAATAAGATACGACCGATTTATTAAAATATCGAATTAAACGCGAATCGTTTCGGTATCGGTACGGAAATAAACGATAAAATAATCGAATTCGGTACGAAGTTTAGTAAAGTCGGTACGAATAATAATAATTTACGTAATATTCGCGTCGATAATATTATAAAACCGGGCGAAACCGGTACGAATAATAATAGTTTACGTAATATTCATTTCGATAACGTTATAAAATAAAACGATATCGTTACGAAAAACGGTAAGATTATTTATAACCGGAATAGGAAACGAGACCGGAACGATAGAATTACGATTAAGAAAAGAAAATAAACCGGTAACGGAATTACAAATTATTTTACCGGAACGAATAATTTATATACGCGTAACGAGATACGTATTATTAAACTAAAACCGTAATTAATACGGGGTCGGAACGAAAAACGGCGTGGATAGATCGATATACTTTTTAGTTATCTAGATCGTTTAGGTAACGAAAGAAAACCGATTACGTAACGAAAAATAAATTTTTATCGTTAAAAATTTACGAAAGTTAAACGAAATCGGAACGAAATCGGATAAAAAAAAGATTTATTATATTATATATAACGATCGAATTCTTTACTTTAATAAATATATAACGGTCGTAATGAAAAAAAATCGAATTTAAAACGAATTAATAAAAAGTCGAACGGGAACGTTTTAAAAACGCGCCGATATATTAAAATCCTAAATATATTCGAAACCGCTTTTAACGTAAAATAAGTAAAAGTTATTAAGACGTCGGGTCGAACCCGACGCGGGAAATATTAGAAAAAAAGGAAATTAATACGATAACGCGGCGATAACGAAACGTAAACTTACTAGTCGAAATTATATAAAAAGTTACGATTTTATAACGAAACGGATACGATTTTTAATAAAATCGAAACGATAAAAATATAAAAGCGGGGAATTATTAGAAAAAAGGAAATTAATAAATAAATAAGACGAAATCGAAACGGTTTCGGTAAACCCCGGTAAAAATTAAGACGGAAAATATAAATAAGGTAATCGGTAAAACCGGCCCGCGATTTAATCGGAAATCCGGGCGAAAACGAGCCGAAATTATAAACCGAAACTATATAACGTAACTTTAGAAATTATATAACGAAAACGCGAGGAAAAATAGGTAAATTACGTATTAAATTAAAACGCGGAATTGAAAGAATATAAATATTTAATTTATAAACGTACGTAAAGTTTAAAACTACGTAAAAACGTAAAGAAAGGAAAATATATATATAAATAGAATTAGTTAGTAAAAAAGAAAGGAAAAAAAAATTACGAAAGTTTAGATTAAATAACTAAGTAAGTACAGGCCGCCCGGGAAAATACGTATTTTAACGCGATCTAACGTACTTTTTAACGCGAAGAAAATACGAAAAAAACGCGAAAGTAGAAAGTCGGTACGAAATTAAGGCGATAAAAGGAAACCGGTACGAGGTTAGAACGGAAAAGGGAAGTCGGTACGAAACCGGTACGGCAAATACCGGCCGATATACCTCTTTTAGGAACCGGGCGAATACGAGTCGACGTCGATTAGAAATCAACCCGATAGAAAAAGAGATAACGAAAAGTTAGGGAAACGGAACGACAACGATACGAAAGAAAATAAAAAACGCGAGATAAGGAAGATTATTATATATAAATAGGACGAAATAAAGACGACGCCGTAACGGAGACGGCTAAACGCCTTTAGGAAGTAGCCGGACCGGGGGCGGGGTAAGGCCGAGGGACCTAGTTCCTTACTTATCGTAAATCGGGAGAAGATCTCGAATTAGGTATTCGACGATAAATAGTTAGATTTAAATAAACGTTAGAGGTTTTTACCTGATTCGAAACGGTTTCGTTTAAAATATGGTTTCTTTTCGGAACCAGCGAAAGTATATAATATAGTCTTAGCTACCGTTTACTAGTAATAATAATAATAATTAGGATTACCTACGATAATATATAAGTAGTTATAAACAAATTCTCCAAATACACGTACTTTATACCGTATAAGGAAACGAGTACGGCGGAAAATATAACCTACGCCTTTTTAAAAGTAATAGTAAGCCTATATAAACTACCTAAATAACTTATTACCGATAGAGATAAACTATTTACCTCAAAGTTCTAAATAACGTTAATACGACAAATTAGAATCAAATACAAATTATCAATATCGTTCTACTTATAAATAAATAGGTAAATAAAACGAACGAACTAAACCTTTAAATAATATTTACGGATATATATTAACGAAAGATAAGACGATTAGGTCAAATGGCTACTAATAGTATAATAGGCTTATAATAGTATACCTAACGAAATATTAAACGGGGACTCGCCGTTTTTTATTAATTACGGTTATAAACCTATTATAAGGGAAATATTGAGAGATAGACTAATACCGTTGGATCTAAAACTATTATAAACGAAATATACCGTAGAATAAATAAAGCTATTTTATAAGAGATTCCGCGGATATATAAAGCTACTTAACTTACGAATAATACGATACGTAAACCGGAAAAGGTTAAAAAAACCAACTTTATAAAAAAGAAATAAAGTTTACCTCGTACGACGAAATATCAAAACAAAACGTCCAAACGATAAATTAGATTAGAAGAAAATCGAACTATTTAAGATTAAGAAAAAACTATTTAATTTAAACTATAAATTCTAATTACTAACGAATATACGTATTTATTTAGTATTTTATATCTCGTTTCTTAAGCTAGTATTTAAGAACGCGAAGTTAATAATAAATATTAAAATCGAACTAATATAAAAATACGAAATAGAAAAGATCTTTAAATATAAAAAAAAAGGAAACGTAGATTTCTATTACGTTAAATAAAAAGATTACGATAACTCGGAAAATATATAGGAACCGAAAGTTTACCTTACGAACTATTAATAATTGTTATAAAAATTCCGTATTATAATAGTATTATTATTCCAAAAGTCGAAAGGGATAATATTACGTTACCGTAGATTACGTCCTAGCCTGAAATAAAATCGGTATCGAAAGAAAAGGACGCGGCGGAAGGCGGACGATTTTCGATAATTTTCGATATTTTACGATCGGCTTTTTCTTTCTCGACCCGTTTTAATTTTTCTACGTTCGTTATACTTTTACAAACAATACGTATTATTTTCTTAAATTATATTTTCTTTTAGACGCGAAAACGTTAAATTTTAATTTCGGCCTATTTAACTTTTTCTTCTAATTTACGAAACTATTTTCCGATTCTTATAAATTCCTCGTTAAAAAGACTTTAAACGTTATACCGTGAACGACCCGAACGAATATATTCTATATATCGTAAAGAATCTTTCTCGGAAACCTAATAAAAAACGAAACCGCGTTTCTCGTAATTCGAATACGAAAATATCTCGACGGCGTTAAAAAGGATAATTATTAATAAAACGATACGGCGGTCGTTTAAAGATTTGGAAGATTTCCTTTATTTCTATATATTACGGTTAGATATAATAACGATAAAGAAAGGGAAATCTTCGGACGTAATTTATATAGGCTATTAGTACTATTTATAAGGAGTATTAGGTTTTAAAGATAATAGCTAAAGGAAGAAAGGGATAATATTATAAACTTATAAGTAACGGAAAATACCCCGCTAATAAATAAAGAATATATATACGAGGCTTATCGTACTATATAAATAAGGGACTTCGGGTTATATAATTAATTATTATAATCGTAATAATTAAGAAAGATTACGGTCGATACAATTATAACTATCGTTATAATTATTATAATCTTTATAAATATATAAGAAGGAGTCTTTCTAAATTCCGTTATAAATAGTTCTTAATTACCTAATAATCAATCTAAGTATTCAATCAAGGTTATTATTAAATAAGATATTTGTCTTAACGATATTAGAATAAAGACTACTTGTTATACCTTAACTTACTTACCCTAAGTAATAGAACTTATATTCTGATCCTTAGCCCGTCTTGGGATCGTTATATTAAGTCGTATTTGATATATATAATAGCGATAATAAATATATTACGTAAATATTAATCCTTTTTCCCGGTTTCGTCTTTATTACGATCTGATATTAATCTAATACCGTTTCGGTATCTATTACCCTTATTCCCGGTCCGATTAGGATTACCGCCTTCGTTTTCCTTTACCTTATTTATTAGATTACTTTATATTTAAAGTTCCGAAGATAATTTAACCCCGGGACGTTCGGTTTAAAAGGTAATTCGGTAATCGTTATAACGTTATATTTCTTTCGTATATTATATAATTCTTATATTACGTCGTATTTTTTATAAACGTTTTAATATAAGATCCTTAATTTTCCTTCAATTATAATATAAAAGTATCGATTTTTTTCTAAAGGTTATTCGGTACCGTTAAGATTACGTTCCGGGGTAATATAAAATCGTTAAATTAGCGTTATAAAGAATCTTTAATTAATAAGATTACCGTTTTAAAAGGTTTACCTACCCGTTTAAATATTTCGATAAGACTTCTTTTAATTTAACTTATAATCCTTTTTTTCGGGTTTTTAATTAGCGTAAACTTTTCGTTATCGGTTTATTATCGTTCTTTTTATATAACGTAAAATCTTACCGATTTATTAAAAAACGCGTTTTTTACCGTTTTTATTTCCGTTTTAACCTTACGATAATTATATTATTACGCGGAATATCCGCCCCGATAATTTATATATTTCGGTTCGGTTTTCGTAACCTTAAATACGTATATTATTTCTTAATAGCCTCCCTTTTTATATTAACCGTAAATAATTTCGTTCCGATAAAACTATACCTTATAACCGAACTAATAGTAATTATAATAACGAGTAACCTATACGTCTAAAGCGAACGGGGAATATAAATAGTTCCCGTATTTCTAATATATTCTTTTCTCGTAAAATATATTCGTTATTATCTCGTCTTCGATAATAATAATAAACGTAATTTATAAAGTATCTTCCCGGGTTTATTTTATCGGCTAATAAACGCCGGAGATTTTTACCGAAATCGATTCTTTTAGTTCTTTAACGAAATCTTTTTCCGTATTTTAAACGATCTTAACCGAAAGAAAATTATATACGATTAAAATATAAACGGCTTTTCGTATAATCGTTCCCGGACCGAAAATTACGGTTATTTATCCGTATATTATACCCGTTTTTTTTTTTTATTTCTTTGGTTTTAAAGGTTACTTTATAATCTCCGTTTGGAAATCGGATCGCCGTTAACGTATCTATTAACTTCTTTTCTTTATTTATTTTAATAACGACGTTCTAGTTTTCGAACGTTATATTTTCAACTAAATATATAATAATTACGAACTTATTATTCGCCGGCGGTATAACGATTCTAATTATCGTTATAATTACGATTAACGTATAAAACGCCGTCGGGGCGTTTATATATTGAATCGTTTTATTAACGGTAATTTTTACCTTAATTTCCTTAATTACGTCGAATATTTTATATATATCGATCGAAATACGGTTAAAGTCGTATCTTTTTCGTTCCGAAATCTTAACGTTATCGATTAGAGTTTTTACCGTTATTACTAAGGTTTTTATTAGATTTTTAAAACGAATATCGTTTTTAAATTCCTTACCCGTTATAAATTGGGTATTTAGTTCGATAAGTTCCGAATATAATTCGTTTTCGTCCCGGGATTCTTACGTCGCGGTAAGTTATCTTATCGGGTTCGTAAATACGTCGTCTAAAATACGTTTAAGTTTCTCTAGGTCGCCCTATATTATCGATTCTCTTTTACTAATTATACCGTAATCGTTATACGATTACGGTATAATCTCTAAATAAAGTCGACCTGTTAGAATTAATTTCGACCTTACTTTTCCGGTTTAAAGGCTTACTTATACGTTATATTAGTTTTAACGTTTCTATAAGCTTTTTCATTAATTATTATATATTTAATTAAAAATATAACGTTCGAAAGTTAGAATATTATTATTAAAATAAACGAAAAAAGGAAATTAATAAACGTATTAACGACGATCCGACTTTTAAACGAAGATTATAAAGTAACCTTTAAAACCGAAAAAGTAAAAAAAAGAACGGGTATAATATATAGATAAATAATCGTAATCTTTAATTCGGAAACGATTATACGGAAAGTTATTTATATTTTAATCGTTTACGGTTTTCTTTCGGTTAAGATCGTTTAAAATATAGAAAAAAACCTAATTAAAAAATTAAAAAAAATCGAATTCAGTAAAAATCTCCGGCGCCCGTTAACCGACGAAATAAACTTAGAAGGATACTTTACAAATTATATTTATTATTACCGTTAAAAAATAAAACGATAGCGAATATATTTTATAAAAAGAGAATATATTAGAAATATAAAAACTACTTATATTTTCCGTTTATCCCAGATACGTAAGTATAGAGATATTTAAAATATTAATAAACTATATACTAGTATAAAAATACAATATACGTAATATAGAACCTATTGAATATTCAAAGTGGCAAATATTACAAACCTATTATATTATATACAACACTTAATATATTATTATTACGCTTATTATACTATTTTTACCTATATTAAGCTTCCTTAACTACTTATGCGCCTAATCTAACCTTTATAGTAAGTTATTTATTATTATAATTATTATTAGTTCGGTTATAAAGTACGGTTTTATCGGAACGAAATTATTTATAATTAATATAGAAAAGCAGGTTATTAAGAAATAATATATATATTTAAAGCCGCGAAAACCGAGCCGAAATATATAAACTATCGGGGCGGATACCCCGTATAATTATACGATTATCGTAAAGTTAAAATAAAAATAAAAGCGGTAAAAGATACGTTTTTTAATAAACCGGTAGAATTCTACGTTACGTAAAAAGAACGATAATAAACCGACGAGAAAAGGTTTACGTTAATTAGAAACCCGAAAAAAAGAACCGTAAGTTAAATTAAAAGAAACCCTATCGAAATATTTAAACGGGTAGGTAGATTTTTTTAAACGGTAGTTTTATTAATTAGGGATTCTTTATAACGTTAAGTTAACGATTTTATATTACACCGGAATATAACTTTAATAGTATCGAATAATTTTTAGAAAAAAGTCAATAATTTTATATTATAATTAGAGGAAAACTAAGGATTTTATATTAGAACGTTTATAAATAATATAACGTAATATAAGAATTATATAATATATGAAAGAAATACGACGTTATAACGATTATCGAATTACTTTTAAAACCGAACGTTCCGAAGTTAAACTATTTTCGGAACTTTAAGTATAAAGTAGTCTAATATTATAAACCTATAGGTAGTAAAGGATACCCCGTTAATAGATAAGAAACATATATATGAGGCTTATCGTACTATATAGATAAGGGACCCTAAATTACGTAACTAATTATTACGATCGTAACGATTAGGGGGTATTACGGTCGATACGATTATAGCTACTATTATAATTACTATAGTTTCTATTAGTATATAAGAAGGAGTCTTTCGGGATTCCGTTATAGATAGTTCTTAATTACCTAATAATCAATCTAAGTATTCAATTAAGGTTATTATTTGAATAAGATATTTATCTTAACGATACTAAAATAAAGACTACTTATTATACCTTAATTTACTTACCCTAAGTAATAAAACTTACTTTCTAATTCTAAACCTTAACTTAGATCGTTATATTTTAATCACTTTTATTCGGTAAGTTAACCTTATATTAAATAGCTAATATAATACCCGGAATACCCGTACTTTAGTAAACACTTATAACTTAAACGTAAGCTAACGATATAATAGCTATAATTACGTAATTATAAATACTGATTACGGCTTTTAAAAAAGGACCTAAGGTCGACCTTACGATTAAGATTAAAACTCCGCGCCTTAAACCTTACGATAAGAATAAAAAAGGATTATAAGCCTTTATTACCTAGGTATATATATACTTTAAAATATATATAATATCTTTTCCTAAAGAATACGAGAAGGTAATCTATATAAGAAATCTATTAAAAGGGAAAGCGGCCGAATAGTTCGAACTTAACTTTCGGGACTTCTTAAATAACTAATCAAATACGGAAAAACGGAAACCGAAAACCTACGTTATATTTTCAAACGTCGACCGATTATTCTAGAAATTTAAAAAGATTTTCGGTAATCTTAATAAATAAAAATCGACGGAACGATAACTTTTATTTCTAAAATAAAAAGGCTCGGTAAAAATATATATAATAGAATTCAAACGAATTATAGTTAAACTTAACCTAAAAGAATAAACCTTATTCTTTTACTTTTATAAAAGGTTACGAAATAACGTTAAAGATAAACTTAATAAAAAAGACCGACCGGATACTTTATATAAATATATCGTATTTATAATTAAGATTAATAATTGATTATATAAACGAAGATTCGAAAGAAGAAGAAGAAGAAAAGCCTTTTAGACGATAAGAAAAACCGTAAATTCGGGAAAAAAGCGATCTATAACTATAAGCTTTTATCCGGGATTTATAAACCTAAACGTTACGTAATGAAGTTAGCCTAAGAAAAAAGGTAAATATTTTAACTATAAGAAATAGGGATATTACGTTAATAAGTATTATTAACTTAAGAAAACCTAAAAGCTAGTCCCCGAAAATAAAGCTTAAATAATAATAAAGGATAATAGATCCCACGTTATCACGATAATACGTAAAGAATAATAATACGAAGTATTTCTTAAACTACCGAGAAAAGAAATTGATTTAATAATAATATTAGGGTATGATATTACAAACGTAACGTATTTGGTTAGCTTATTAGACCGGGAATAAAACGAAATCGAAAAAGAACAAATATCTTTATATAAGGATTACGAATCGGTATATATTAATTCGGTTTATTATAATTAGATTTCGTAGAATTTATATATCTTCTACCGTTATATTTAGTATATATAGGAAAAACTAGATTATAAATAAATACCGGTACGGATATTAATAACTAGACTAATACTTTATCTTTATCGACTAAGAGATATCGAAGGTTATAAGGAAATATATAGGAACGGATTGTACTTATTATTAGTATTACCCGGAACTATATAATTATAACTTAACCTAACGGGATAAGAATTCTTAATAATAATAAAACCTAAACGAAAAGTCGAAAATAAGAACCAATTATAAATCACTTATTTACCCAAAAACTCGGTAAAAAAGATAAGTCGACTAGGATACTTAATATTAAAAATCGTAACGTAAATTATAACGTAAAGGGAAGAATCGACCGAAGAGTTCTTAATACGTTAGTAGAAAAAAGTTAAGGAGATAGATTAGAAGTAGACTTAGATAAAAAGACGTTTGGAAAAGTTATTAATTCCGGAATTAGGAACAAAAGAAAAAGATTACGGGGAACCGATAGAACCTTTTTCTAAAACTAAAAACAAACCCGAATATTACGGTATTTCGTTTCGAAGATTAGAGAAACGATTAAAAAACGACCAATATCGATTATAAAGGGATTATATTAACGTAATATAAAAAGATCCTTATATACGGCCGTAGGAGTTAAATATCTACGACTTACGATTAATATATAAAGAAGGTATACCTAAATAATAATAAATAATAGAATATAAGAAAACTATATCTCGCTAAATCTCGTTAATATATTACGATTGCTTTAAAAGAAAAAGGATAAGCCTTACCGATTTAAAACTATTAATAGAAGCTTTATCGATTATAAAAGAGGAATAGTAGATATAAAAATTACGCCCTTTTAAATTATTATCTAAGGTTATGATTACGAGATAACGTTCGATATTATAGAAATCTTATCGTACGGTATAATATTAGGGATACCTTAATTACGAACAAGTAATCCCCGAGTTTAAACGGTTTTCCGTATAATCGTTCCCGGACCGAAGATTATTATTACTTATCTATATATTATACCCGTTTTTTTTTTTACCTTTTCGGTCTTAAAAGTTACCTTATAATTTCCGTTTAAAAATCGGATCGCCGTTAACGCGTTTATTAATTTCCTTTTTTTATTTATCTTAATAACGACGTTCCAGTTTTCGAACGTTATATTTTTAGCCGGGTATACGATAATCGCGAATTTATTATTCCTTAATAATACGGCGATTCTAATCGTCGTTACGGTTACGACCGACGTATAAAACGCCGTTAGGACGTTTATACGTCGAATCGTCTTATTAACGGTAATTTTTATCTTAATTTCCTTAATTATATCGAATATTTTACGTATATCGGTCGAAATATAGTCGATATCGCGTTTTTTTCGCCTTATAATTTTAACGTTATCGAATAAAGTTTTTACCGTTATTATTAAAGCCTTTATTAGGTTTTTTAGACGAATATCGTCTTTAAACTTTTTACCCGCCGTAAATCGGGTATTTAACTCGATAAATTCCGAATATAATTCGTTTTCGTCCCGGGGTTCTTACGTCACGGTAAATTATCTCGTCGGGCTCGTAAATACGTCGTCTAAAACGTATTTAGGTTTCCCCGAATCGCCCCGTATTATCGACTTTCGTTTATTAACCGCGCCGCGATCGCGTAACGATTACGATATAATTTCTAAATAAAATCGACCCGTTAGAATTGATTTCGACCTTATTTTTCCGGTTTAAAGGCTTATTTATACGTTATATTAGTTTTAACGTATTTATAAGCTTTTTTATTTAACTTAGATCTAAAACTATTATAAACGAAATATATTATAAAACAAATAAAGCTATTTTATAAAAGATTTCGTAGATATATAAAACTACTTAACCTACGAATAATACGATACGTAAACTAAAAAAGGTTAAAAAGACTAACTTTATAAAAAGGAGATAAAGTCTACCTCGTACGACGAAATATTAAAATAAAACGACCAAACGATAAATTAAACTAGAAGAAAATCAAACTATTTAAAATTAAAAAAAAAGTTATCTAATTTGAATTATAAATTCTAATTACTAACGAATATATATATTTACCTAGTATTTTATATCTCGTTTCTCAAACTAGTATTTAAAAACGCGAAGTTAATAATAGATATTAAAATTGAACTAATATAAAAATACGAAATAGAAAAGATTTTTAAATATAAAAAAGAATAAAAAATAGACTTTTATTATATTAAATAAAAAAATTACGACGATTCGGAAAATACGTAAGAACCGGAAACTTACTTTACGAATTGTTAGTAATTATTATAAAAGTTCCGTATTATAATAATATTATTACCTTAAAAGTCGAAAGGGATAATATTATATCGCCGTAAATTACGTCCTAATTTAAATTTAAATCGTTATCGAAAGAAAAAAACGTAACGGAAGACGGACGGTTTTCGGTAATTCTCGTTATTTCGTAATCGGTTTTTTCTTTTTCGACCCGTTTTAATTCTTTTACGTTCGTTATACTTTTACGGATAATACGTATTATTTTCTTAAATTATATTTTCTTCTAAATATAAAAACGTTAAACTTTAGTTTCAATTTATTTAATTTCTTTTTCTAGTTTACGAAACTATTTTCCGATTCTTATAAACTCCTCGTTAAAAAGACTTTAAACGTCGTATTACGAACGATCCGAACGAACGTATTTTATATATCGGGAAGAATCTTTTTTAGAAACCTAATAAAAAACGAAACCGCGTTTTTCGTAGTTCGAATACGAAAGTATCTCGACGGCGTTAAAAAGGATAACTATTAATAAAACGATACGACGGTCGTTTGAAAATTTAGAAGATTTTTTTTGTTTTTATATATTACGGTTAGATATAATAACGATAAAAAAAAGGGAACCTTCGGACGTAACTTATATAAGTTATTAGTATTACTTATAAGAAATATTAGGTTTTAAAGATAATAGTTAAAGGAAAAGGGGGATAATATTATAAACTTATAGGTAACGGAAGATACCCCGCTAATAGATAAAGAATATATATACGAGGCTTATCGTACTATATAAATAAGGGATTTTAGGTTATATAATTAATTATTATAATCGTAATAATTAAGAAAGATTACGGTCGGTACGATTATAACTATTATTATAATTATTATAGTTTCTATAAGTATATAAAAAGGAATCTTTCTAAATTCCGTTATAAATAATTCTTAATTACCTAATAATCAATCTAAGTATTCAATCGAAGTTATTATTAAGTAAGATATTTATCTTAACGATATTAGAATAAAGATTATTTATTATACCTTAACTTACTTACCTTAAGTAATAGAACTTATCTTCTAATCCTTAGCCCGTGTTAGGATCGTTATATAACGGAAGATATTCTGTTAATAGATAAAGGATATATATACGAAGCTTATCGCGTTATATAAACGAAAGACCTTAAATTATATAACTGATTATTATAATCGTAATAATTAGGAAAGATTACAGTCGGTACGATTATAACTATCATTATAATTATTATAATCTCTATAAGTATATAAGAAGGAGTCTTTCTAGATTCCGTTATAAATAGTTCTTAATTACCTAGTAATCAATCTAAATATTTAATTAAGGTTATTATTTAAATAAGATATTTATCTTAACGATACCTAAGTAAAGACTATTTGTTATACCTTAACTTACTTACCTTAAGTAATAGAAACTACCTTTTAATCTTAAACCCCGTCTTAGATCGTTATAAACGGCTATTTAAAAAACGTTCTTACGAATAATAGATAATTCGACGGATTTCTTTTATTTTTATATATTACGGTCAAATATAATAACGATAAAGAAAGAAAAACCTTCGGACGTAATTTATATAGGCTATTAGTATTACTTATAAAAAATATTAAGCCTTAAAGATAATAACTAAAGAAAGAGGGGGATAATATTATAAACTTATAAGTAACGGAAGATACCCCGCTAATAGATAAAGAATATATATACGAGACTTATTGTATTATATAAATAAGGGACCTCGGGTTACGTAATTGATAAATACGATAACTATCTATCGTAACTATTATTAATATCCCGGATAGCTATCTATTACGGTTATTATTATAGTCTTTATAAATATATAAGAAAGAGTTTTTCTAGACCCCGTTATAACTAGTTCTTAATCACTTAGTAATTAATTTAAGTATTCAATTAAGGTTATCATTTGAATAAAATACTTATTTTGACGATATTAAAGTAAAGATTACTTGTTATACCTTAACTTACTTACCCTAAGTAATAGAACCTACCTTCTAATCTTAGACCCCGTTTTAGATCGTTATAACCCTAACTTACTTATCCTAAGTAATAAAACTCACCTTCTAATCTTAAGCCCGTCTTAGATCGTTATATTAAACTTAAACCTAAACTATAAGGTTTTATTATAATACGAGTATTCCAAGTATTATATTAGTTACTTAATATAAGGTTAACTTACCGAATAGGAATAATTAAAATATAACGATCTAAGATAAGGTTTAAGATTAGAAAATAAGTTCTATTACTTAAGGTAAATAAGTTAAGATATAATAAGTAATCTTTATTCGGTATCGTTAAATAAGTATCTTATTCAAATAATATCCTTAATTAAATATTTAAATTAATTACTAGGGTAATTAAAAATTACCTATAACGGAATCTTAAAAGACTCCTTTTTATATATTAATAAAGACTATAATAATAAACGTATTAAACGTCTATCCGGTTTATCGTAATAGATATAATTTTTACCGATCTTATTTATTAAATACGTAACTCAAGGTCCTTAACCTATATAGTACGATAAGCCTTTACTTATATATCCCTTATTTATTAACGGGGTATCTTTCGTTACTTATAGGTTTATAATAATAAGTTTATAAATAACGTATTTAATATCTCGTAAATTTATAATAATATATATATTACGTATATTTATAAAAATGGGAATATATAATAAATTAATAACGCGGTTCGTAATAAAATAACCGTTAGAAGATTATTAATATATATTTCCTTATATATTTACTAAAACATTAGGTAGCGGGAGCCTTTAAATACTATACGATAAAACCCCATTTCTTACCGAACCACCCGATGCTCTGGAAGGAGGCCGTGACACCCGAGAACAAGATGAGATAGCCATAGCCGCTGCCGTACGCATAGCCGGCATGATCCTTCCACACATCTAACTTTACTAAAGCGCCGCTCAGGGGGCCTGATATTACAGCGCCTAGTCCCTTGCCGGCCGAGAACAGAGCAATCACCATGCCTGTCTCCACTGCTGGATAGCGGCGCCGTACCGGGTTCGCGCAGCCAGACCATGTTGAAGAAAATCCACCGGCAAAGAACCCGTACAATATTGCGAAAATGTACATGATAGGCTGGTAAATAGCAAAGCTCCAGAACAGAAACACGGCCACTACAGTCCCTGCGGTGCAGACGTTGATGGCTGTCGTGACGTGGTAGCGGTCAACCAGCCAACCTGTGAACGTGGCTCCGAGTACCTGGGCCCCGTTGCAGAGAGACACGGCAATGGTGCCTGAGAGGGATGACCAGCCTTGTGCCGTGGCAAAGGACGGGAGATACAAGCCCGGCATAAAGTAACCCAACCCCTGTATGATATTGCCGGCCTGAAGCACCCAGAAGGCCGGGCTTTGTACAAACCGCATCTCGAGTTTTTGGGGCCCCATGTCGGCATGCTGATCTGGAAGACGTCCCTTCATATAAAGCAGGGCTGGGGTAGTCAGGATGACACTTGTGATGGTCCATGTTCTCAGGGCGGTTCTGAATCCCCAATTGGTCAGGATCCAGTCCATGGTCAGTGGAATGGCGACACCCGATGCAGCTCCACCTGCCCAAACTGTGCCGTACGCGAGGCCTCGGCGCTGTATGAACCACTCATCAAGGTAAAGAAAAGCCGGAAAGTAGTGGATTGAGCCGCCGATAGCGTACAATACGCCCTGAGTTGCCAGGAGTTGTGGTACATTTTGAGCAAAGGAAGCGCAAATGAGCCCGGCGAGCAGGATGATATAGCCAACAACACTGCAGGCTTTCCGGTAGTGTGGAAACTTGCGAAGCACTCCGTATACTACGGGGGCAGCGAAGTACATGATACCCTGTTCTGACTGTCAGAGGTGTATGTTACTATGGTATGGCTGCGTGCGGGAATAGAGCATAGACATACGGTGGATGTAGTACCAATGGCGGCGATGCTTGACAGATCGTCGTCGGAGAAGTCATGGGTTGTGTAGAACTGCTGGAATACGCCCGATGCTAAAGGAAAACCTACCAACACCACCGCATCCAGGTCAGTGGCGAAGAAGGGTACACCACCAACGAACCAAGTGCTCATATTTACCCCATACTGTAGCCTCTAGGACGAAGCACGAAGCCAAGACCAGCCAGGCATCCCTTCCTCCATCTGCCCTCGGCAGCGTGAATCCGGGGCGCCGTGCATCGTCGTCCTGGGACTGCGATAGTGACTCTAGAGTGGCAATGGCAGACGTCGGTTGTAACTCGACGTCACGATGGTTCATAGCTTCAGCTTAGACTCTTGTCGGATTATGATCTGCTTCGGCTGTGTTGCAACTTTCATGCGTTTGTACGAGGGTGTTAGGTTGTCAGGACCCGGTGTCGGTACATTTCCACTCGGGTTATTCAAGATATTACAGATTTGTGGGGAAAGTCGTCATCCGAACGCCCTCCGCGCCCTTCGCTAGCCATTGGAGATTGGGAATAATGTCGCCCCGACAAGCCGGAGCACATGCGACGAATTCAGTTAGCATGATCTGGCTATGAGACGGCTACGGACCTCCTCACACGTCCTTGGGGGCAAGGGAGTCATAAAAGTAAAATTGTTAAGTTGTGCAATGTACATATTATATACCATAAGAAGATCGCGCCCAGAGGCCTTTGGGCGGGGCAAACCTTTGGTTATCACATAATCTTGACCGAAACTGGTGGATCGCCACGTGGCTCAGCTGAGCCATATGATATATAGACATATACTGTGCTACCCTATCCTCCCTTACTGCCTCACGGTACCCAGGTGCTGGGATCGCAGCTATCTAACTGAGGCAAGATGCAGGAACATCCTTATGAGTCGGTAGCGAGGCATATGCGCGCTGCCATGAGCTCGCGTGGCTCGGCTTGGCTCGGAGTCGGTGGTAATCACGTTGCAACATCAACAGTCGTGCCATGTCTGCCGCAGGCAAGGGGACGAGGAGTATGTGTATACACGTGCAGAGTCCAAGACTCCAAGACTCCAAGTACGCTGCTTGGCGGCGGGACCGGCCGCTGAAGCTTGCTTGCAGGTGTCAGCATGCGATTGTCTCAACCTCTACCAAATGGCATGGCTGAATCGGAGCACACCGGCGACGCTGTGACTGCGCGGTCCGCGGCTGCTTCGGATGAGGGCGAGCTCAATCTTGGGGCTCGGACTTTGAGACTCTGGTCAATGACCGGACTGTCGCTCACAGGCGACTGCCTCGAGTACGTGTTCGGTCATATCCGGCCTTGCTGGGCTTCCGAAGTTCCCACTGGTCGTCCTCTCGCCTGTCAGCTTCCAAACCCCACGGGCCAAGAAACCGACACCCGCTGCAATGTCCCGCTGGTCCATATCTGTGGCGGGCCAATACATGCGGCTGACGAGTGGCAGAAGCAGCCAACTCTCGAGACGTCAGGAGAGGGAGCAAGAGCGTATCGAGGAAGTATCGACAGGTGATTTCCGAAAATCGAGGTGGAGGTTGACAAGTTGGGTTGGGTAGCGTCTTGGCGAGATAACCAATTTGTTGACTTCTTACTGGCTCAAGGACAGGTCTGGCGGTCTGATATCGAATCGCCCCTCTTTTGTCCAGGAATCCAGCTCCCTCTTTTGACATGGTTTTACTCAATTCCATGTGGAACGAGAAAAGGGCCTCAAACCGAAATGATGGAATGATTAAAGATCAATGTGACCCTTGCGACAGCCTTCACTGTGGGAGAAGACGTTTCGTGCGTTGTCCCTCTATTGGAGCGAAGCTGCGCGTGATAGCACTTGGACTGGAGGTCCAAGGTTGGAGACGAGACTCTGTCGCCCGCGACCGGCCACCTGATTCAGTTGCCCAGGCTCTACAACTCCCTCCTTGAAGACCCTGAGGGGTTTCAGAAGCAGAACAGGCGCGCCCTGGCGCGGGCTGGCGTCTGGATCCCAGCTCCGAGGTTTCTAGCTGCCACGCCAAGCACAGATTTACACTGCAGGCAGCTTTGTGCCTTGCGATTGGGGTGGATGCTCCCAAGATGCACTAACGTAGTTTTCATTGTAACTGGACCAATGTAACTGGACCAATGGCCACCGCAGTGTCTTTCAATACGGCGACTCAGTCCTAGATAAGAAGCAGTCTTTTCCCCGTCCTGTAGTTTTGGGGAAGAGTCACGGTCTGAAACAGAGCATTGCATGCTCGCAGCCTCGCTCACATCGACAACATTCGTCAGTTAAGACTGACAGTGACCGGCAGCCCCATCTTCAAACCAGTCAATCAACTATCACTGTAGCAGTAAACATGGGCTGGATACACCGCGCCAACCAGGGCGTGGCGACCAGTGTCGTCGGCCGCTGGTTCAGACTCGATGGCTCTGGACATGTAAGTCAACTCCGTTGGAATCGTCCTCATCCTCACAGCGACGGTGACCTGCTCTAACATACACCATAACACAGAGAAAGGAGAGAAAGGGCTCATTCTTCTTTACCGAGCTTCGAGCTGGACTTGCGACGTTTTTTGCTATGGCCTACATCATTGCTGTCAATGCGAGCATTGTGGCAGACAGTGGAGGCACCTGTGTCTGCAATGGCGGCGCTGACGATCCTATCTGCGCCGTCAACGAGGACTACGCCCTCTGCCAGGCCGAAGTCAAGCGAGATCTTATCACGGCTACTGCTGCCATCTCGGCCTTGGCGTCTTTCTGCATGGGTCTATTCGCTAACATGTGAGTGTCCCTGCTCGTCATCCTGCCAATTCCTGTGGCTATTCGCTCTTGTTAAGTTTACTCACACGTCGAGAACAGCCCCGTTGGACTGGCTCCGGGAATGGGGCTCAATGCCTACTTTGCCTACACAGTTGTCGGCTTCCATGGCACCGGCACGGTGCCCTACCAAGTCGCCGTCACTGCCATCTTCGTCGAAGGTTTTATCTTCTTCGGGTTGGCACTTTTCGGAATGCGCCAGTGGCTCGCTCGCATGATCCCTCGGTCGATCAAACTGGCAACCAGCGTTGGTATTGGCCTCTTCCTGACTCTTATCGGCCTCACATACTCCGAAGGTATCGGCCTCATCGTCGGAGCGACCGCCACGCCAGTCGAGCTGGCCGGCTGTCGTCCGTCTATGAGGGACCCGGACACCGGCCTCTGCCCCGACAGCGACAAAATGCGCAACCCCACCCTATGGATCGGTCTGATGTGTGGCGGCATCTTCACAGCTATCCTGATGACCTATCGCGTCAAGGGTGCCATCATTGCTGGCATTCTCCTCGTCTCCATCATCTCGTGGCCCCGACCGACCCCCGTCACATACTTCCCACATACGGCTGTTGGTGACGACGCCTTCGATTTCTTCCGCAAGGTCGTCGATTTCCACAAGATTGGCACGGTTCTCAACGTGCAGCAGTGGGACATCAGCGGGTACGGCGGCCAATTCGGTCTCGCATTGATCACCTTCCTCTACGTCGACATACTTGACTGTACGGGAACGCTTTACGCGTTAGCCGGATACGCCGATCTCATCGATCCTGTCACCCAAGACTTTGAGGGATCTTCCATGGCCTATATGGTTGACTCCCTCAGCATCTCGATTGGCGCCATCCTAGGTACCCCCCCTGTCACTGCATTCGTCGAGTCTGGCGCTGGTATTGCCGAAGGCGGCAAAACGGGCTTAACGGCCATGACTACCGGCATTTGCTTCTTCATCTCCATCTTCTTCGCTCCCATCTTCGCATCGATTCCACCGTGGGCCACCGGCTGCGTCCTCGTCCTCGTTGGGTCCATGATGGTCAAGGCCGTTACGGAGATCAACTGGAAGTATCCGGGCGACGCCATCCCAGCTTTTATCACCATCGCCATTATGCCATTCTCCTACTCGATCGCGGATGGTCTGATTGGCGGCATCTTTAGTTATATCATTATTAACCTGGCCGTGTGGATCATTGAGAAGGCTTCCGGTGGCAGGATCGTGCCGCCCGGCAAGGCCGACAAGGATCCATGGACCTGGAAAATCCCTGGAGGTATCCTGCCGCCCTGGATGACACGGTTGTCTCGTGGTAAGAAGGACTTTTGGCGGGAGGATGATGAGTCTATCTCGGGTGCTGTGGCACCGGAGCCGGTCAATGAGCAATTCGAGACCAAGACTTCGGGTTCGGAACGCCCGATGTCGAGCGGTGATGCTCCGGGCAAAGAAGGTCCGATGATACCCGCCAAGAGCGAAGCTTGATATACGAGAAACGTGCGGTTATTGTTTGTCCTTATAGCTGGCTGTACTTTGTTCACAAAGATCGATACCCTGAGATGTGTAACACGTGATGTGCTGATGTATATGCCTTTACGTTCAATATATGTTGTCTGTAGCCGAAGCTATGTTCATGTATCGTCCTATAAAGACGAACGTCTGATTTGCGACGTCCGGATCTGGGACGGAACCAGGCGGACGCAGGACAAGGTGCTCCAGGAGGCGGAAGGAAGGGCCGCTTCCCCGCCTGAAATGGAGACAGATATGCTCATTGGTCTTTGTCGTCGCTATCGACTTCGTATTCTGGTCAAGCACCGGGTTATCTTCCAACCGATTATGTCTCTCCGTGAAGCCCCGTATTAGTACATCAGTCCATTCAACCGTGCTATGTGGCCCATCTCTGCGACCCCATTCCGTCACCTCCGAGGACCAAGATCGACGTTCAGAATGCTGGCCACACGCCTCCACATCTCGTGCCTTTGCGGCAAGGCCAGCCAACAGGTCGCCGTCCTCGGCGGCCACGATCCGCACCAACTCAAAGCAAGCTGGCAAGCCAGTCAAAAGCTCTGCCACTGTCATGCTTGCCGTCATGTTACGGGTCTTTTGTGTACTTCCTTCCTCCCTATCTCGAGACCTTCCGAGGTCTCGGTAGTTGGCATGGTAGCCTATTCTCATTCAGCGTGCTTCACTTCGTACTTCTGCCCAACATGTGGCTGTCACGTCTTCGCCTGCACTACCGAGTCCCGCACCTCACCCGGTCGTGACGAAGACGCAGAGCAGTGGGCAGTCGCGACAGGAACAATCGTAGGATGCCCAGATCCGGAAGACGGCGAACCCGGGCTATCCTCCGGTGAATCCCTATCGGCATGGGAATGGGTCCACGAGAAAGTATCTGACACACAAGACGGCGGCATATCCATCTGGATCAACAACATGTCGAGCCCCCTCTCCAACACCCAAACACAGTCCAGTGCTGCTACAGACAATGCAATACTCCCAGCCTCCTGCCACTGCGGGACTGTCCGTTTCCACATAACCCGACCAGACCCGAGCAGCTCGCTTCCAAAATCCGCCTTCCCTGACTTAACGGTGCCATACTTTCAGACTGAATCCAGTATCGTGAAGAATCCTTTAGACGTCAAGTGGTGGTTGCGCGGCCAGCACAACACCAGATATCTCGCCGGCACCTGCGCCTGCCGATCCTGCCGCTTGGCGTCGGGTTTCGAGATACAAGCCTGGGCTTTCATCCCGCGATCTAACATCTTCATCTACCCACTGTCATCCCACCCCAACGAAGCCCGGGAGCCTCAGCAGCTGGACTTCGCGACTGTCTCGTCGGGAGTCCTCAGAAGCTACGGATCGTCCCCGGACGTCGCCCGGGAATTTTGTCCTCGCTGCGGCGCTACTGTCTTTTGGCACAACAAGGAGCGATCTGAGCTGATCGATGTAAGTGTTGGTCTGCTGGAAGCGACGGATGGCGCCAGAGCCGAATCCTGGCTGGAATGGTGGACTGGCAGGGTGAGCTTCGCAGAGGAAGCTGGAGCTCAGATGCCAGGCCAGCAATGCGCATCCCTGAGGGCTCAAAGTTTGATCCAGAGCCTCGAACATGGACTGAGCCTTGTGTAATGTGGGTTAATCGATGTTTGTGCCATTCACGCCTATATGCAGTCGGAGTTCAGGAAAGTGTGGCATAAGGCAATGTCCAAGCCTAAACTATTCAGCAACCACAGTACCATCCAGCACTCCTGGCTGCTATTTACACAACGCTGAATTATAGTGACATGGTCGTCTCCAGCCTGCTGACGGTCTACGTAGTCGCCAGCACAAACGCACATGTTGACGGCCAACCTGGAAAGGGCCTTGCGTGCCTGACGACACATTTGCCCAACCAAACTCTGCTATCCTTATCAGCATGACGGTCTATGAGATGCGACATTGTGCGCCGTTCCCTACACTTGTACAAAGTCCCGAGAAAGATATATAACTGGAGAGCCGTTTCGAAGGTGTATCATTGGGCCTTTTGACACACGCCCCATATCCCGACTGTAACAGGGTAACGATAGCTGGTCTTGTCAAACATCGCCGATAGTTGGTATCTGTAATGCTCTCTTGCTGTCGAGGCAGCACGCTCCAGATCATCGAGGGTCTATTGAGACGGCTCAGACGGCTCAGGTTTCGTCAGCGTCGACCAGCGTGACAGGGTCAGCCGCAGAGGATGAGGGGCTGGTCGGAGCCGTAGTCTCGTCATCGGGGAGTGCTGGTATCATAGGTCCACCAGCGTGGCCGTCTCGTTCGAGCATGAGAGCAAGTCGCGCTGCGCGTCCTTCTTTCTTCCGTGGAATGGGCGCTGTACCGCCGTTAGTACCACGACCCCAGAAGCGCCGTTCTAGCAAAAATATTGTAAATACAAAGAAATTGAGACACGAGTTCAGAAACCAAGCGTTTTTCATGCTGGCTCTGTTGTGGACGATATTCAAGCCTACATGGCTGGGATTAGACTTACCTCGTCCGTTCTCCTGAACGTAGAACTGCCTCAGGAGCGTGACTGCTTCGTCTCGGCCCCATCCACCTTCGGCTTCATAGCCCGGTTCAACATTGCCACCGTGCCCTCCGAGATATGTTTGCTCATTAGGCGCACGCTTGGAACTCTGGAAGTCTGCGTCTTTATTCCCACTGACGGAAGGATCGCGGTCAACCCGTCCGTTGCAAGACATCGCTCTTGGCTCCAGGGCCGGTCGGATCACGTCACTGCTGGCCGACAGCCGTGGAGAAGACGGAGCAGAAGCCATCGGGACCGTCTCGCCAGCATTCATATGGATACGGAAGACACCACCAGTACCCCCGAACTTGTCGTTGACAGCGCCGAAGAAGACCTTTCTAATCCTAAGTTGTCGAAGGAGTGACGCGCACATAACACAGGGTTCGACGGTGACGTAGAGGACACAGTCGGCGATGACCGAAGGGTCAACGCGAGGCGACGGGTGAAGCTTCTGTCCGTATGGGTAAAGGTGGCCATCTTTGGGGTCTACATCGCCCCACTTCTCTTCCGGGGAGACTGGCGTGGCATCGTTGGTCTTGTTCGCGTGCGCACGTCTCTTAGCTCGTTTACGCCGCCTAGATTCCGAAGCTGGCGCATCAGGAGCAGGTTTGCATGGTTGGGCGGAGTAAGAGAGGAGTGCGCTGATCGCCATGAGTTCCGCATGTCGTGTTCCGTTCCTAGTGATGTTGGTTGCATTCATTCCTTTCGCAATGACCTTTCCATTGTGAACGAGGACACAGCCAACCGGCGTCTCATTGGTCACCAAAGCTAGACGAGCCTATGGTTTCTCTTGTTAGCACGACAAATGACGTTTGGGCGGGGGGGACGAAGCAAGGATATTTCGGAGAAAGTGCAATCAATGGCACGTACCATATCCAGAGCTTCTCGCATGAAGCCAGAGTGTATGGCTCTATCGCCGGTCAAAGGCTCGGAACCTGGTAGTGGCGGACACGGGAGAACTCCCGGCAGCGAACGCGGAGCAGGTGAAATGGGAGAGGGAGAGGTAGCAGCGTCGGCCGTTTCGCCATTGGTGCCCTTGATTTCAAGATGGGCTAGATGCTCGATGAGCTTTTCCGCCGACTCGGTTTTGTGAGGCTGAGCTCGAGGTTGGAGCTCTGGCAGTGGTCCTGTTTCTTTGCGAGAGGGCGCAGTATTCTCTTTGCTGTCTTTCCCCGGCGAAGACCTTCTCGACGGACGCAGAGGTAGAACCGGGAGCACCTTTGGGGGCTGCAGCCTGTTTGGAGGCGTGGTTGTCGATGTCATGGTGGCGAAACTGGCACGATCGGGTTGAGCAGAGGGTAAGGTAGTATGAGAGTGCGATGGTGATGAGCTTGATCGTCCAATGCGGGACAGCGACTGCACAGCTCGGCGAATGGTGTTGAGAAGGAAAAGTAGAAGTGAGTGGAAGAAGTTGAGGATTTTGTTGGCCGTAGTCGAGGTCGTAGCCTCCGGTGGAAGAAGGGTTGCGGTAGCCATCTTGGAAGGAAGCGGAAGAAACAGACAAGGGCAACCTAAACGGGGACCACCGCTCTTCACCGTCACCAACTCCTCATAGAAGGAATTAAAATTGGTACGAGTACAATCCACCCTAAGTGCGCTCCACGTCTCAAACCCGGTGGAAGTCCAAGAGCATCAACGCCAAGCGACCGCAAGCAAGCAACTTCAAGCTCAGTCTCAGTGTCGGTCTCGATCTCGACCTCACTACCCTCAGCCGTAAGACCCTGACAAGGAGACAAACAAGACTGGAGAAGGAAAGAACTCTCTGGCCACCAACTTGGACCTCCACCCATCCACTTGACCCAGGCAGCACAACAGTGGAGGATATGATGTAGAAGTCGACGGTACAGGCAGCTACAGTCACCCCGACGTACCTGCCTTAAGCTAAGGTAGCTTACCTCCTTTCCTCCTTACCTTTACTGCAAGGTAGACTGACCTGGGGGTTCTTTGCGCGCTCCAAGTGACGTTCCTCCCTGCTCAGCTTGAGTTCACTCCGTTATACCATCCCCCAAGGTAAAGATCCCCGATGACTGAGGGTGCACGGTCTGCACTTCCCTTGGAACAAACGACTTTCGACCCTTCTGGTTTCTTGCCTCGCAATTGGCCACTTCTTGCGTTTGGATCTCCACCACTCGGGCACTTAAGGTACGGTACCTTAGGTTCCAGAGTCTTGTGGCCAACGGCAGACGGTATCAATGGTTGCAGGGGATACAAGGAGTCCGGTTCAGATGTGGTGATTGTGTCTGTCCAAGCCTAGACAAGAGGCGTCCAAGGAGTCCAAACTTCACTCACTTTGTGTGGCTGAGGCATATGTTTAGGAGATATAGAACAATATAGCAGCAAGAGAAAGTTCCGCAGATTGGGCATGAAGTAGAAACTGAGTGAAGCGTACCATGCCAAGTCTGTACTTCTACTCTAGAAAGCTGTGTCCCGTTTAGTGGTACCTTACCTTGCAGCAAAAAAAAAAAAAAAAAGGTTATTCATGTACCAGGATGTCCAGGACCCCTTTAGATGCATTCTTGGTGCACAAGGTACAGTGGGCTACCTAGAACTACGGTACCTTTCTTACCTTACGTACCTACTAGATAGGTAGGTTCAGGTAAATAAGGTGCCTTAGTCAGACTGAGTGTGGGGGCTCATCCACTGTTCTCAACAACCCACACAGCCGTAACACCGAACACAATGAGCTTCTTCACATTCGGAGAGTCCAAGTACACTATCGTTAACCAAGAAGATTCTGGATTGACAAGCTATGTGCGAGTACCTAGTAGTGCATAGGGACCTCCAGTATGGCCAGATAGCTCATCCTTAACGGACTGTCACAATGCTGCACCTCTCGCTCCCCAAGACGCCAAGAGTCAAAGCAGTAATCTATGCATACACCGGCGCAGAGGACGATAACATGCCTCTTTGTCCTTGCTGGGTATCACCAGTACGGCCTGCATTAGCACAAAGGCGCCCCTTCACAGACAGACAACTCCAACACCAATGCTATCGCTTCAGTATGCTTCAGTATGCTTCAGCACGCGCGTGTCCCGCTGCCCAATCCTGCACAATGCTGCCGTCTCTCAACAAAGAGCGCCAGAGAACTTCCGCCGGCTTTGTAGCTGCAGACCGGAGTCTGTTCAGGTCGCGTTCATGCGAAGGGCGCCAAGTAGAGACTGAGACAGAAAGAGCAAATACCAGCTCCAACTGCCATCCCCAATTTGCCCAACGCAACAATAGTACCAGCAGGTAAAAAACAAGGCCAAGGTTGAGAAGATGGTCTAGTGTGAAGGCCGATGGCTGGCAGCTCCCTGGCGAGAGATTCGGAACGCCCTGTCGCATGAGCGGTGGAGGCAGGACGGAACTTGCTGGTACACCACTCGTACGAGCATTGGTCATCGTTATCGATCCTGGACCCGACGATGCCGAGCGCACATAGCGAGCAGGTGATGCTTCGAGCAGGCCTGCGCGGACACTCCTGCCATTCATTCCCTCATTGGTATGAGGCTCGTGCCATGTAGAGCTGGAAAGGAAAGAAGACGGTACTACATCTTGAGTGACGACGTCAACATAGTCCTTTGGCTCCAGAATAAAAGCACTTCGAGCAAATAGTCCGCGACGCAGCGACACAGCAGCTGCTTGCTGGAGAGCAGGTGCAAAGATGCCCCGGTTGACGACGTCAGGCTGGACGGCCGGGGGTTGCTCCCCAACTCTCAAGGCACCGTGCGATACGCCTGCTTGTGGTAGGCCCGTCGACGACGTTACAGCGCGAACGCCGCGAACTTCTGTGACGGAAGGCAGAGAATAGGAGATGTCAACAACACGGCTTGCATATGGCCGCTCATCGACAAACGCCGAGGTGGAGTCGCGCAGCACCGATCGCGCCGATACCGTGGGATAGCTCTTTGGAGGAGCCACTTCCCTAGTTTGAACATCCGCCTCGAAAGGTTGCACTGGGACAATCTCACCGGCTGAAGGACGAGAAGGTCCCCTATCGGTGCCTAGCGAGTGCGAGGGCTGTGGTCGATGTGGCCCGCCAATAATGGCGAGACCATCTTCGGCTGGTGCGATGGTCGTCGGAACGATTCCATGCATGTCATTCACAGAATAGAAGCTGTTCTGAGAGTGACTGCCGTCCACATTGACGTGTGACCAGTCGGACACACTCGTTTGGAAAAGATCTCCATGCTGGTGATTCTGGCCATCGCAAAGATACGCGTCGTCACTGATGATGAGCGGCTCTTCAGTCGTCTGTTGAAAGCTAGACACCAGCAGGTTGTCTTGTTTGCTGGTATGCCCCTTGCGACGTGGTTTCCTCACAAACTGTGGCTCTTCATCCAAGGGCTCGAATGTTGGCGAAGGCGAGTACAGGCTGAAATCTTGGTAGTTGGTGCCATAGCTGTCTCCTGGGTTCAGATACGGGAGAGCCGGTTCCTGGCTTGCTGGGTCTGGCAGTACGCCATAGTTGCCCGACAGTCCTGGTGTTGAGGGCAGGAAGGATTGCGAAGGCGACGCAGACAACGACCTGTTGCCAGAGGGGACATATCCCGCAGGAACCAGGGTGAAATCATCTCCTCCAGGGAAAGGGATACCTTGGTTGTCGAAGTGGACAAACTGTTGCCAGAACTCATCCGGGGTGTCATTGAGACCCTCAAAGAGACCTGCAGGGGTCACCTCCGTCTCAAATGACGGGGTGGAGCTAAGCGAGCTCGGCGTTGCAAAGCTGAAGTTCTGCCCCGGTGATTCGTGTATTGGTAACGCGATCTTTGCCTTCTTGGTCTGTTTTGACTCCTGTCGAGAGGGCTGTGCCTGTGAGGACGTCCTCTTCTTGTGGCTCGGGTCACATCGGATCTTCTTCCGGCGGCAGGCGTCACAAGCTTTAATGATGCGCATCAGATGAGCGTGGTCTCGCTGCTCCTTGGACTTGCAGCCACGTGATGCCGAGTTGGTGATGTCGCGGCCATCCTTGGTTAGAATTCGCATACCGGGGTGATTTGAGAAGTCCAGCTGCTGGCGCGAGCTCGTTGACATCGACCTCTGACTTGGACCGGAATGTGACCTTGTCCGGGAATCCGAAGAAGTCGATGCTGGAGTGGAAGCAGAGAGTGATGGGGTCCACGGGCTCATGTCAGCGGCGATAGGCGACACGTTGAAGCTCGAACCATAACCCGAATCGTGCATGGCCGAAGAGCTGGCAGGGGAGGCTGTGGTAGCGGATGTGAAGCACCCGGTACGGACAGGATAGAACTTGAATGTCTCGCCTGTTTGCCGCGAGAACTCATAGAAGTCCATGGAGATGTGAGCACGCTTGTCCTGGATGGAGGCAGGACCTGGAAGGAAGGTGTGGATCATCTCCTCCAGCTCATATGATCCAAGAGCTGGCAGCCATTGCAAGGTGCTGCCCAATGCCGGCTGGAAGACCGAGAAACCCTGAAAGGAGCTCGTTGAGTTGTTTCGTGACATGCCGGCTTCAGAAACTCGTGTCTTAGGTGTGTAAAGTGATGTAACACACGTCCCTGATGGCATAGATCAAAATAGGACTCTTCGAGAACCGCAAACGCGGGGTATAAAGGATACGATTGAACAATATGAGGTAAGAATGGTATTTTTTCCCCCCTCGGAGGTGGGGGGAGGAGACAGTACACGTGTAAATAGAAGAAATAATGATCTAGCGGATTCGCAACCTTTGGGTGCGATGATAAGGATGTCAAGGGGAGTGAGTATGCCCGTCGGACAGTTGTCTTGTGTCTTCCCCAGCGATGGACGGGAAGGATTGAAAGAAGACAAGTCTAGTCTCAGGCCACAACGCTGCCTGCCTGGACGGGGCGAGTACTTTCGGAAGAAAGCTCACGCTTGTTGATTCTCCTCTATTCGTAGATATTATGGATATCGAGAGAAAAGGAGGAGAAAGGGAGGAAGAGCAGAGTGCTTCCAGTTGGAGTCAGGACCGATATTTGATTCCTTCAATTCAGGTCGTTTGGGCCAAAGAGGAAAAGGTGGTGCCAACCATTTACCAAGCGTGTTGAGCATGGCCGTTCGGCGAGCTGTTTTAGGCTTAGCTCGAGGCGCAGGTTATACGGTACTCAGTACCCGAGGGTTGCGCGAATTCTGTACATCCGGCCGCATCCGAATCAGCATTTCACCGGAAACTGTACAGTTTAAAAGACCGTAGGTGGTACTGAGTCCTTGAACGCCGAATTGAAGGAGCCGGCTGCATGGTTGCAGTTGACGGCGAGCGCTCCTCCATTGCCCCATAGCCTCCTGCCGTCTTGGAATAGCGGCCAGTGGCGCGCAAGGAGCCTCCGAAACTCCTATGCATAACGGATCATCAGCGCGGCCGGGCAATTGGTTCGTCGGCTGGGGACACCCATTTTAGCGATGACTCAACCTTCATTTCCTCCAACAGCCTTGAGAATCTTGGCTCGTGAGTCAATTCTTTCTCAAGGGACGACGGGCATGAGATATCTACATGCTGCTCACTTTGGTAAGGTTGTCACCCCACACTTGTAGGAGGGCAATTGAGGAAGGGAACGGCGGACTACTATCATCATTGATGAGCCGAATGTGTCACGGGCTGGGCAAGTATACTGGTGGTACGCCAGTATGATAGGTCCGTACCCTGGGCGTCTTTCTGTGAATCGAGAGTCTCCGCGCACTGTGAGCTTCGTCCAAGGTTGACTGCTCAGCCGCGGCCACCCGGCCTGGCGAAGCCGGTCCCCGCTGGACCCCGCCGGCCAATGTCGAGGCAAATGGCTACACATTAACTGGGATTGATTGGAGCAGGTTCTCAAACAACCAACATCTCTGCAATTCTGAGTACAAGCCGCTTGAGACGGCCATAATAGAAACACAACCGATTATGTGCCCTGGCAAACCCTACAAGGCTGGTGTTACATGTTCCGCATTCGTCGCCGGTGCCTGCTGGCGAGAGTTATTGTCGTCTTGAGGAACACCAAGATTGTCAGTGTTGTCACAATCTGCAGGCTCGTCCAGCTATGCCACCATGATGAGCCTGTTCCAACGAAAGTCTCTGTCCCATCTGCCCATCCTGCCATTACACTTATACTAGCAAATATCAGGCCGTATGCGCTAAGGCAAGAGGCTAGAGCCAGCGCGAGCGTCAACGAAGAAAAGTCGTCCGGATAACTGATCGACCCAGCTTGTCGACCGATCCCCTCGGGTAGTTCTGCTAGAGACCGTCGGAGAAATGAGCCACCAGTGCCAGATCCGGGACTGTAGCAGCCCGTCGCAAAGCTGGTAAAACCAGAATAGCTGTACATGTGGCTACTGAACGCCGAGTTCAGAGAAGCCGCAACTGCGCTAGGTTGGTCGGACGCTTGTACAGAGGTAGCAGGCAGCGAGGCCAACCTGTCTGTCACGGTAACATACCCGTAGTACCACCTCTCCCATTCGGATCGTGGTTCTGGACATTGCGGACATAGTTGCTCGTTGTTGTCGTTGAAGAACCGACAGAATCTGCATTTCCACATGAAAGGCGGATCCTCTTCGCGGAATTCCCCGTGTGTAGCATGGTAGTGATTGCTCAGTTGGGATAAGCCACGGCAGTGCCGGAGGCAACCATGTCCCTCGCCGTTGAACGAGGAGAGAGATTCGGTGCCATCGCTGTTGTGTGCCCATTGGCACTCCCACATGTCAGGCGCAGTAGATACTTGCCGCCCGATGGGGAGGTACCGGCTCTCGTGGGTTGAGCCATTTGCGAAGGAGATCGGGAGCGCACCAGAACTGAGCATGAGCGACGGATGTCTCGCAGGCCGGGGAATCGCGTACGGCTCGAGCGTGGAGGGGGGAATTAGCTGTCTGGTCAATGACGCGGTATTCAGCGTACCTGGTTGCAGGTGGGAGAGAATATCTTGGTCTGCCGCATCATTTGTTGACAGGAGATTGTGGAAGGGAGTGTTCGCGGGGTTCGCAGAGACGCCACGTAGATCCATATCCCTCAGTGTGGTATCTGGCCGTATGAGGTTTTGTTCTTGTTGGACGTGACTTGAGGAAGGAAGAGGGCCTGCTGGCTGATGCCCGCTAGGTTGGCCCGGGAGGGAGATTCCAGGCTGCATCGTATTTCTGGCGTCGTAATCTTCCTTGAGAAGCGACAGATCGTGGTGATGGCACTGCCAATTGCATAAGTTATACGGGACATGGAAATCCGTATACATAAAATCAGGCGCTTACCGTAACCTTGCGATACTTGCATTCGGGACATGCATGCAGCTTGCGAACTAACGCAGCTTTGGCCTTTCCTACCTTGTCAAGAGGACGACGCCGAACTGCTCTTCGTCGCGCACGGGTATCCGGTCGCGAGCCCTCTCCGAACTCATCAGTAACACCATGCCTGGTAGAGGTTTGGCTCGCGCTTGAGGGTGACCGAGACATGGTCGTCGCCTGCAGCAGTGTCCCAGGTTGCAGAGAAACTTTCGAGTCGGTCGAGTTCTCCCCGACCTGCGAAGTAATGCCACGATGAAGCTTTTGCTCGTCAATGGCTTTTCTCAGCTCGTCGTAGAGGCTTTGGAGCTCAGGAGTCGGTTTGATAGGTAACAGGCTGGTAGGCTGGACAGGAGAACCAGAATATTTGCTCTCCAGGGTCGCCATCGAGATTTCGAAATCGCCTCCTCGAGAAGGATCAATTGTATTTGGTATTCAGTTATTTCTGACAAATCTGGGAAGAATGACCGCGCAGCCTCGGGGCGAAAATTAAAATAGCAGCTTGAGAACTTGAGGGCCCGAGGCACGGCGGATGCAGAAATCAGAAGCGCAAGCCGAACCAAGCTGACCTCGACTACACTTGAGACGTCGGAAAGCAGCAGTGACGGACTGTCGGATTCCCAGTAGGTAAAAAATGAAACCATTCAAAAGGTACGATGAAGAAGGAGAAGTCGATACTGAACAGCCCGCAAGGCACGCAACTCCCGGGGTGGGAAGGGCAGCCAAACAGCGCAAGGCAACTGACGGGCGGCGGCAGGCAATGGAGAGCACAGCCTGCCCAAGGCCGGCAGCGCAAAAAGGCTGACCTGTCGTTGATTTGGACTGACAACTAGATATACTCTCCTCACGGCACAGCTATCAGACATCGTCGTGTTGTCACGCTTGCAATAATCGACGACGACATCTTCTCGTGAGTTGGAGGCCGCGCAAGGCACAGAGACAAGGGAGTGAGATCCATAACCAGACGGGAAGCCATCCGTCTTCGCCCAAGGGCTGCATAATACGAACACAGAAACGAGGAGAAGGAGGATAGAAATGCTTCGGGTGCCTCATTCGGGTGGGATAGAGGATGGCGCGGCACGTTGCATGGGCACGGAGACAGTTTTTCAAAATCCTGTTCAGCATCGCTGACCAGGTGTAGTACGTATCAGAAGGGGGCGGGGAAAATACTTCAATTTCCAACTTGCGTTTGTGCCTGGTTCGTATTCTATGCCATATACATCATCATAATTTGCGCAATGGTCCAGATCTGAACATGAAGAAGGAGGGTAGGGAAGGTACCTCAGGCAATGAAGTCGGTTAGGTGAGCGAAATATGGAGGTTCCCGGCAGCTGGATGCCCGGTAGGCAGCCGTCTAAATCGGCATAGTGCGGTGCATTGGGCCGCGCACCACTTGCCCGGCATGATACGATGCTGGAGAGGACTTAGAGGAAGCTCGATGGATGACAAAATCCATAGCTCTCAAGAATCTTCAACGTCATAGGGACCACAAGTGCTCCTGAACGCAAGGTAGCTAAGGCGAGATCTATTGTAGCTAGTTTCTTTACAGCGGGCATACCCGACCAACGTCAAGCTTGGGCTCAATTTGCCTGCACAATACAGTCGGGGCAGCACACCCGAGACAGAGTAAACCAGAGAGACGTAGTCCAACAGCTCCTCTCTGCCTCCGGCACTCATGAGACCCCTCGCATCTAGCTTGGCCGCCCTGTTTCTAGTAGGTCATGGGCTTCTCGACTCCACGGGCCGCCACCCTTGGCCGAAACAAAGCCGGGAAAGGTCATTTTGATTTTTGGAAGCGCCTTGCCGGTGTTGCATGCTGTGGAACCAGGACCGATGTCCTTGGTTTGTTCTCTTTGTGCGATTTGTGCTCCCTGTACCTCAGTCTTAGCTGGTATGATTGGTTGAGGCACTTGGCCGGCTGCATGTGACTTCAAGGCGGCTTTGCGACCTCGTGTAGCCGGATTCACCAGCCTGGGAGGCTCTTTGGCTACAATTCCATGCCGAACATCGACCTCCATGGTGTCACTTCTTATGCCAGCCTCCCTAACAAATTGGTCGCGTGTTGCCTGGTTCGTTTTCGGCAACCTTATTGAAGGTACGGTCAACATATCTCCAGGGGAAGGTTGGTTGGAATCGCCGTCCCCCGTCTCTGTCGAGGGCGGGACAATGATGCCTTTATCTTTGATCGCCTCTTGTGCACAGTGTCCAAATCTTTCAACCCGCGCCGGCGACGGCGGCTGATGTGGTGACCGAGATCGACGAGAAACAGATTGGATTGAGCCGGTGCCCGAAGGATGAGTAAAAACGTCGTTTACCGCTGCATCTATAGCGCCAGTATCAGTGAAGCCGGCAGGCCCTCCATCCTTGCAAATGACCGTGCTGGAATTGTGGCAATCCGTCAGAACGGGTGCACAGGGGGCGGAATCTGAACCCGGGTCCTCAGTTCGAGTCTGATAGGTGGGATTGTTTGAGCAGCTGCTCTTCCGGCTTCGAACGTCTGTGTCACTGAAAACGAAGCCAATGAGCTCTTTGCTTCTAACACTTTTCCGCGATAGTTTGACCAGACGAGGCGCGGGCGGCAGAGCTGTCCGCTCCGCTAGGTTTGCGTAGCCTTCTTCCCTGGCAGCCGCAGCATAGTGCTGTGCGAAGTCGTCTTCGGAAACCCTCTCCGTCCCCAGGTCACGCGGTCGTCCCTTTACTGGTTCATCAACTGCATTCACATCGCTAACAATCTTAGCGGCTTTGGGGTCGTTTCTGGTTTTGTTGACTGATACATCGGCCTCGCTCTCCAGATCAGACATATGCTCTTGACTTTGTGTCTTCTGCGCAACGCCACTCCCGTCATCAGCTCCACACATATGATGCCCGTCTTCCCTGCATCGGCCTGACTTCAGCGAAAGTGACGTATCAGGAAGAGAAACGCTTGGGGCTGATGACCTGGCACCACTTCTCAGAATCAACGAAGAGTCGAGAAGGGGTGCACCTGGCTTCGGCTCTGCATCCTTCAGATGATAGTTATCAGAGATGCCTGATGGTTTCTCCGTCGGCAGCAGCTCCTCGACAATGTCAACGCTCGGCTTCGCTGTGACCTGTTCAGAGACGAGCAACAACCCACGTTTCTTTTTGGACTTGAGCCGCAGTTCAGTTCGTCGAGGATGATTGTTGGGGGCATTTGCGTCATGCTGAACAGGGAAACTGTCCACGGTGTTGGTGCTATCCAACGCAGAAAGCAATAATTCAGCTTGTACGGAGGGAGCAATTCGAGTTGTGCTCCTGTCCAGCAAGAGCTTCGACGCGCGGGAATTACCAGGGTGATGGGGAAGAGCAGCAAGGCTTTGTCCTGTGACTTCTGGCGCATTCATGTGATCATCAACATCGAATAGTGTTAAAGACGTCATTTCTCGGGCTGGTGATGCGGGTTTAGCCCTTCGTTTAGACGATGTTTTGTTGTGCTTCCCCGTTCGGGCTCGAGGTGGTGAGTCTCCGTCATGTGCCACCTTCGCTTGACGAAGGTTTGTTTCATTGACGTTGAGGTTTGTTCTTGGATCGTCGATTGCACACCGTGGACCCCGGCCTGCAGCGCGGTCAAACTCGCTGGACAGAGTCGAAGCCGGTGTATCGCGATCTTCAGCTTCTAAACTCGGTTGAAGGGGTAGTCGCGGCGGTGCTGTTCTCTGTTGCATCGGGATGGGTAGCGGCTGAGATGGAAATCGAGCTGAGCTCGACGGTGCGCCAGAAAGTGTCAAAGCCGTACCAAACAGGCTCTGAGCATATCCAAGTTTGCTCGGAGGCATATCTTCATATCTTCTTCGCTTTGTGGGCCTCGGCGCAACCTCGCTTGTCGCAGCGTCGTCTATCCTCCTTCTCTGCTCGAATGGCGAGTCAGTAGGCACAACTGCACGGCCGTGGTGGCCGGTAGGTGTACCGATGAGAGCAGTCAACGGTCGATGGCGCATCTGACGAGCATCCGGAGCCGATTGCACAGGCCGCGTTCCAGCGTCACTCCTAGGGGCGGGCAGAGGTGGCCGTGGGGACGCCGTGTTCGTACCGCGCTGTTCCTTCTCCCTTGCCCGTTGCTCTCGCTCCAGGACACGCTTATCAACCAGTTCAGAGAGGTCCTGTGACTGCTGGCCGACGCAATCGGAGACCTGAACGATGACACCACCACGCTCAAGTTGTATTTCCTCGCCGGCGTCAAAATCCCAGTCAGAGCGCCAGTGCATATCCCCAATGAAGTTGCCGCGGTCGTCGTAGGCCATGATCCGCCTATTGAAAGTATGGTATTTGATTCTGCCATCTTGCCACCGCTTCTGCTTCCGTCGGAGGTCGTGGGTGAAGAGACAGAGGTACTCAAGGATCGGAGCACTGGTCCCGGGCGCAGCAGGTTGCGTCATGACGAGATGGGAGCCCATGACGGTGCTCATCTTGATGACATTAAGGGTCTTCTTGCTGCCATCAGTACAGCTCGCCGAGAGTATCACAACCAATTGATACTACGAAAAAGGTGGACCTGACTGGCCATGCGTTGATAGGGATTGCATTGGCTCGTGATTGCGACAAAGCCTTTATCGTCAGGCATTCGTTGCTGCCATGGTATTTGTTTGACGCGTCGGTGCTTGGTGGGCGCGTGCTGTGTAAAGTGCCACCGACGGCGATAATTGTTGCCAAGGAGGTACGTACCGCGGCAGCGTGCCTTCCCGTTTCTGGTTGAGCCAGATGGGGGGAGAGATCATCGATAGTGTTTTGAGTCACGGCGGGGCAGTACACGCGCTACAATGAGTAAGGTAGTGTACACTACTGTAGTGTACAGACTGTGTATTGACAAGGTCGGGTATGTACCTAAGGTACCTTACCTTACCTGCTTTCTACTAAAGTACCTTAGGTACCCTACGCTGACAGTTATTAGACCCATACGATACACGGTCCGCTTTCTCCGCACAATGTTTCCTTCCAAGTTTTCGTGGACGGATGGATCTGCACAGATGCTCTTGGCGCCAGCGAACGCTACAGTATTTCCCAGGAGAGAAGTGCCTGTACTGCTTCAAGAGTTAACAACAAACATTATCTTGCCTGAAAGCCAGCAGATAGAAATCTCGGTGCTTGTGCGTTTGTTTGCTATAAGTGGAATTTTGCATCAAAGCTGGATTGCTTGAAAAATCAGGTACCTACCTAGGTAGTCACCTCAGCTACCTGAGATTTATCTGCGGCACAGTTTGGCGTTGATATTTTCTATTGGGTGGTTGAGGAGCGTGAGGAACCGAAACTAGGTCCATTTGTTGTTTCGCAGCAGCCGCAGGCGCAGTTGCAGTGTGCTGTGGATAGGTCTATATCCCCCTCACCTTCGTTAATATAACCTGCTGTCGGAATTAGGAAATGGCAAAATTTCATAACAAGGCTGTGCCGCTGATCCTACATTCTGGATCCAGTTACTTGTATTTGGATCTGGCTTCTCCTGTCACCACTGTTTTCCATTTGTTGGAGTCGCGACTAGAAACTTTAAACTTGAAACCTGAGACCGAATACGAAGCTCAACGGAGCTCCACGACGAAGTACAAGATCACGTACTGTCGTTTCTCCTGCATAACTACGACGCCCGATTCTTCGTGCCCCTAGGTCACGCAGAGCTGCCAATTTTTTGTTTGCCGCCGGTCCCATCCTGTGCTCGCGGATCGCACTTGCTTGCTTGATCGCTTGATGCCTGTGCGACGTCTAAACACGATCGAGTATTCGAAATGCAGTCTATGCAACGGCAGTTTGGAAAACTGCGAAATAAAGGCCCTGGAGACAATGCCAAGGTCTCGGTCTTGTTAAATGACTACGAAGACGCTGATAAGGTGCTGGTGAAGGTACCCTGTCTTCTCCTTTCCCGTCTACAACATCTTGGCGTTGCCGGCGTCAAAGGCAGAATGGCTGACAGCTTCCCACCAACTGCTAGGTTATCGACGGTACCAAGTCCTGGCGTGAGTCTTGGCTGTCTCTTGTGCTCTCGCAGTTGGCAATTGTCACCGAATTCTACACCCTCTACGACCCCATCGTTGGCGCATCGGACGGTCACGGAAGGGACACTATTCCAACTCCAGAGCTCCAGCTGAATCGGACCTTCAAACTCAGGCAAGCATATGAGGATCTCAAAAACGAACTCATGGAGGAGATCGGGCAGATTGAAGAAAGGATCATAAAGCCCGCCACCGATGCCCGGGATTGCATAGCGCCCATCAGGAAGACAATCAAGAAGAGGGAGAATAAACGGCTGGATCTCGAGAGGTGTCAGGACAAAGTCAACAAGTCGCAACGGAAGGTGAGCAGGACTGCCAAGGAAGAGTCGGCCTTAGGCAAGGCCGAAGATGAGTTGGCACAACTGGCCAACGAGTTCAGCATTGCCGACACCCACCTCCGAGAGACGCTACCCCCGGTTATCGCAGCCGCCTTCAGCATGATTCCGCCTCTGCTAGGTAGCCATGTGCTCATCCAGAATCGGTTGCTCGGATTGTACTACACAACCCTGCACACTTACTGTGAGGAGCTGGGCTTTCCGTCTCCTGCGCCCCCGATGGACGAGGTAGTGGCGGATTGGAACGCCGACTTCAGGCCTGTTCATCGAGAAGTTGAGTCTATCGGTTGTATTGCCAGAGGAAAGGCCGTTCATCTGTCGATGGACCTAGGCGCAGATGGGCAGCCTCGTCAGCCATCAGTATCGCCCCAGTCTGCCAACCCTCTAAAGTCTGGCTTCCGTCGCTCGACCTCTGGCCTCATCTCCAGTGGCGGCAACACCAATGAGCTGGCACACCGGCAAACTCTTCGCATACCATCGAGAAGTTCTATTCCTGGCTCTCCTGGCGGGCAAAACTATTCGCCGCAACCTAGCCCTAATTACCAGTCTAGGAGGCCTGACTACCTCGCGCCGACCGACTTCACCACAGCGACCGTTCTCGGCCAGTCACCCGGCGTGTCTCCCCACTCTCTTAGGCCTAGAAACGACTATTTTGACGACAATCGCCGGCCGTCTACAACCTCAATTGGATCTAACATGTCGCAGCTGTCTCTTACTCTTACCAACGGTGGCTCCGGCGCTTCGGCGGCCGCGGCGGCGAAAAAGAAGCCGCCGCCTCCTCCACCGCCAAAGCGCGTTCCCAGCACCCAACCCGAGGAATATGTCATTGCGCTGTATCCGTTTGCCGGGCAGGGCGCGGGTGACCTGTCTTTCCGTGAGGGTGATAGGATCAAGATCATAAAAAAGACGGATACGGCCCAGGATTGGTGGGTGGGCGAATTGGAAGGCGCACGGGGAAATTTCCCGGCTAACTATTGCAAGTCCACTTGATGAAGTCCTGGCTTTACTGTTTGTAGGTACAAAACCTTCAAGGTCTCTGCGGCTAGGACAGCAGAACCTCGGAGTTTCGGTCTGAATTTGTCGTTTGGTATTTGCCGGAGTTTACAAAGGTATTCTCAGGTGTGCCAGGGGCCGCGCCGGCAGTAGATCGCCTTCCTATCACGAAAGCAACGGCGTAACTATGATGAAGCACGAAAGTATAAGATGGTATGTAAAGAAGCCTGACATTCACTGCACGGCACACATGCCTCTCGTGATTTCCCCGCAGAAGTATGGTCGCCCATGATCGTATCCGAAGTGTTCCAGATGAAGACCTGCCCCCCCCTAACACGCAAGTCACAGGAGTTTGTACAGTCTTCCGAAATGCCATGCCGGACGAAGCGGACGGTCAGGCAATCAAGCGACCTTGGACAATCCATTGTACACAAGGGCAATGGGTTGCAACCCTCCCTTTTGATCATGTACCTAGCAGCAAGAACGCTGCGGCAGCACTGTGCACTAGTGTTATGGCCCGTTAGATCGACCTTAACCATCGTCAAACCTAAGCTTTCGATCATGCTGATATTCTGTCTAGAAGTGGGAATATATCTCTTGACCATCGACCAACTCCGGATTGCACCAATCCCATCACATGTGGACCTGCACCTGGAGCAGGCTAGCGCATGAGAACTTGGGGAAAGAGTAGTGGCACAAACTTAGACATCCACCATAATGAAACAGAAACCTTGAAGTACCTGCCTGCATGCCTACTGGCAGTAGCCCCCACTCGCAAGGCGGAGGACGGCAGCGAAGGTCTCGACAACCCCGTCACCCACAACGCCTCATCGATGCGATGCATGGAAATATAGCATCACTATGATGCTACGTCTGATGCTCGAGGCGGCAGCTCTCGACACAGCTCCACGCGGAAAGGGATCCTTCACGGCCAAAAGCACCCGACAACCATGGTCACGGCCATCTCCCATCTCCTCGCACGTATGCCCATACGGTCAGCGTAGCCTGGCTCCTCTGACGGTAATATAGTCTGATTCCCCGTCCTTGTCCAGAGCCATCGGTGTCACCGGACCAGGGCTCAAAAGAGGTGTTATTCGCGGAGATAATGGCTTGTAACGCCGGAGCAAAGCAAATCCAGAAGCAACCGACTTCCGCGAACCCTCGTCGAGCACTGCTTCCGCGGCCCTAGTGGACGCCGTGCTGTGCATCGTGCGTCCCAAGGCTTCGCGGGCTTTCTGCAATGTTTGACTTATCATATCGCGCTGGTACTGCCGCAATTGGCGTGCTTGATCCGTCTTTGAAAGTGTAAATGATAAATCGGAGGCTGGTCCTGGATGTTGAAGAGCAGTATCACTTGCATCTGGGGCTTCATAGTTGGTAGGGTAGTACTTCCCCAGTGACGCGCCGCTTTCTGCTATGCCTGTCGGGTTGTATACTTCGACTATAGGGGCAGTACGAGCCCTCCATGTCGGATTTGCTCGAGCTCTGGAACCCGTCCTTTCTGGTTCATGTTCCCCTGCTATAGGAACTGGAGGGGCTGTCCGCGCTCTCTGAACAGTAAATGTTGCTGGTTCACTTGTATCAGAGGAGATATCGGGTGCCTCTTCTTGTCCCACTGCGGCGGCAGATGCTTCAGCTTCGCCGCTAGATCGTTGACGAGATCTCTTAATCTCCTGTGCAGGAGGGTGCGGTGGGTAAATGTGTGCGCTGCCGCCTTCCTTCTCATGCAGCGTAAAGTAACCTCTGGATGGATAATCACAATTTGATCAGTTACTTGAATCTGCAAAGGAAATCATTGTCTGGAGTATTCAACATACACGGCAAGGCCGCCACGAGCTGATACTGGCCCAGTGAACGTGGCAGATTTCGGCTTCGTGTGCTCGATAGCAATGGGTTTGCTGCGCCCGACGACAGTGTGGCCGCTGACGGCAACTGATTCTCGAGCATCTATCCCATCTTGTGTCAGTCATGGGAACAGGGCAACTTCCGAACACGACAGCCCTGGACAAGCGCAAGGCCAAGGGCGATCATTCAAGACGAGAACTTGCAAGAGCACTCCTCGAAGACGTAACAACAGTAGCTATGTCACTAGCTATGCATGTAGAAAGTACATCACACATACCGTCCCTAGAAATGTCGGTCCAAACCGTGCTTATACAAGGTTCGCGCTGATGGCCCCCAGTGTTTGTTTGGGCGCCGTCGATGACCGGAGCGGCCTCTAGCATTGGTGTGTTGCAGCCGGAGACGGTGAATAAGGCTTCATCAACTGAATCTTCGAAATCTGGCCGTGGGTGCACCTCATCATCCATTGCAGCAGTCGAAGGGAAGTATGACTCGGCCCATTCACAGCTGCCCATCATTTCAGCGGGTCGTCCTGGTCTTTTTCCTTCCTCAATTACTCTCCTTCGAAAATGGGCGGCGTTGGGCTGTGTCGGCGCGCCCAGTCCCATGGGTGGTATTTCCTCCACTTGTGCCAGATAGCGGATGCCGGCCTATGTCTGCGTCTTCCAGAAGTTAGAACGATGATGATGCACATTACTTGAACAGCGCAAGGACCACGATGGCGGTGCACTGGAGTCACTTACAGCAAAAATCTCGCACAAACCCGTGACTATGAAATATGCCCCCGTGGAAGGTCTGCGCCAGGTGATGCCGTTCACTTGGTAGCCGATATCAACTAGATATGTGGTGCACAAGGTGTTCCGCTAGACGTTCTATTCCCCGTGGCTCGACCCAGAAACGATGCGCAAGTAATATGAGAGACGCCCGCTCATTACGGTCGGGGTCGACGCCGGAATAAAAGAGACAGATGAGGACTGTAATCCCAAGCACTTGAAGGAATCAGGGTGAGCCAGGGTAGATGTTGGTTCGTACTTATCCTAGTGTTAGACACTGTCCACACTGGTTTTGTGCACGCGTGTCAGTGTGCTGTACGGGCATCGCGTGGGAAGGGCCTGAGGACCGTCCCGCGATGGTGCGGAGCGATGTCTGTGCCTTAATAAAGTCTGCAGTGACGATCCAAGGACCCTTTGCATAAGGTAAGTGTAGTACCTCCCAGCCCTCCACTCACCATCCTTGTCGACTGAGTGCGGGTTGGAGTACGGTGATATGTAGCACTGTAGTGTAGTGTAGATCGCTCCGTGTGAACCCTCCCAGCAATCTGTTCTGCCTAGTGTATACGTGTATACATATTGCCGTGCGACGACCCGTCAGTTACGATTTACTTTGCCATGTGGTTGGCAGAAGCCTAAGAGCCCGAGAGCGCGGACAGGAGGTGACTGGCAGTGTCTCATTCTCACATCCTCATGATCCTTCCATTCCTCGTTGAGGATCGGTCTAAAACCAGCGTTCAGTACATAGGACCACTACACAGTACTGTGCCAGGTGTGCTTGTAAACAGGCCTCTTACCCTTGCAAGGCACCCACACAAAGCCTCGTCGGTAGTGGGGATGCATGCGCGGATCGCTGCAAGCCTCGGACCATAACTGCATTCATAGATGTTTGCACAAAAAGCCAAGCCAAGCCGGCGTATATTGTGGTTCGACTAGTCGGTCATAGCTTGCGGAGTTCTGGTAGTGCGCCGGATACTTGCTAGGGCGAGTATCACACAAAACCCGGTATATCGGCACATTAGCAGAATTTCCTCATGTGGCAGGGCCGGCCACCCGGTATGGCAGCGACTCGGGTACACTCGAGGTAGTCAGGAATTTTAATTTCACAGAGATGGGCCGCCTTTTCCGCTTGATGTACGGTAAGGTTGAGGTGAGAAAGGACTGTGCGGCCGACCCAAATGTATATGATAGCGAGGGCCGACGGCGCTCGAACAGCTTCTCCTGACGTCCCCCCGGCAATCATACGTACCTGGTCACTGAAGGCTCACTTCCTCTGAGTAAGGGTTGTCGTGCCCTGGACATGTAGCCCGTAGCAGAAATAGAAGACGGCGATCGTGCTGATCGCTTATGAGGGCATGTCATAATTGGTGGTTACAGTACAAGTGGACGTCTGTCTTTCACTTTCGACAAGTCGCGGATGGGCTTGCGCAGTTTCGGTGTATACACATACGTGGTTACGGCATCCGTCCTGTGCCATGAGGGTCCGCCAACGATAAACGCGCCAGTCAATCGGCGGAAGGATTATAAGAATACACGTACACTGTACACTAGTAAGTTGCAAAAGGCATGCATGAGGTGGGCATTAGCATGATGGAAAAGTCACTTAGCAAGACACCGAAATGGAATTCGACAAAATATGCATTACAGACTCCACATGTCCTCGGGCTCGACTGCACGCAAAAGCGGGAGGTGGGTGCTTGGGCATGGACCCATGCTTGATACAGCTGCAGGTTGAACCCTGAAACGGCTATGACGTCACGTCCGGAGTGAGTGTCCGACTCCACAAAGCTAAGGTACGAATTGAAGTGAAGTACTGTATGTACACTACATGCACCTCGGGTACGTCAACGTACCAGAGCTCAGGCACGTTCTGAAGGGAAACCGAGCAGCACCTAAAGGACTAGAGGTAGGAAGTATATCTTAGGTACCGTAGTAAATCTTTGGGCAATTTCTGCTTATCGTAAGAGTGCAAAGTGAGAGCATCCACATTTCACTTGGATCACAACATCGACAATTTAGGCGGGTATCTCGGTATATGGAGGTCCTACAGGAGGCGAGAGGCATCTAACCACCGGCGTTCATGATCCAAACTGCTGGGTTTCCACGTCTAGTCGAAGCCGAGGGTAAGGATCCCAAAACCAAGCATTAGCTTTAAGATGTATCTGTATATTAAACGAGGCTAAAACGAGGCTATGGTTTCTACGTAGCACCGATGCTCGTGCCTCCCGAGTAACGGCCAGCAGGGCTGAAGAGAAGCTGAGCCATTGTGCTTGTAAAGACAAAAAGGGGTTGGTGGGGAGCGGGAACCAGTGCCCAGATCTATTAGGGCATGGGTGTTTGTGTGCTCGAGTGTTGCAGTCAATCACCATCATTATCGCTCCCGGGTCGTTCCGCAGCACCAGCCTACTGATAGCGCAAAAGCATATTGCCTCAGACCTTTGCGCGACCGGTGAAGCGCGAATGCCTCTCGCGGTGGCGCCACCAGTACCCAAATGCCGCGACGGCTAGAATAAGCCACAGTAGAGCGCTGGTTAAGTCGACCCATACCGCATTTTTCATTCGCTGGATGTCCGCATTGCCCTCAGCGTTTTCGCGGATGTACATCTGTTATGTCAGGTCAGTCGAAGTGTTTTGGACTGGGTGGACTATGCCAGCAAAGTTGGGACCACATACGTTTCCGAAGGCGCCAAACAAGGCGATCCAAAGAATAAACAGCACCAGGTTCCATATCCAGACAGCCGCAAATCGCAGGATGAAGGGAATCATGTAGAGGATAGTGGTAAAGGCTGATATTCCTCCGACAAAGACAGCGTATATCTGCACAACCGTACACAATGTTAGCACATGCCATATTCCACAGCAGTAGGACTCTCGGCTGGACGAACGCACCCATTTACTATCCTGATAAACATTTGCCTTGGCGGCACGATTCAAGTCTACGCCATAAAGACCGCAGACGGTGATTGCCAGCGCGAACTGAACAAAGTGCACGACAGAGAAAGCGAGATAGCTCGCCGTCATGCCGAGGAGGCCCATCTTGCTGATGTCGCTCTTCAGGTTGTATCGTTTCGCGGCGAACAGAAGGGAATGCCAGTTATTAATGATCCGAGAACCTGTCCAAGTTCTTTCGCTGATTGCGGTGATTGCGGAGAGAACTGGCGAAGTCAAGCGCGCAGTGCAAGAGAAGGAACTCGTCGTACTTTTAAAGACGCTTAGCTGTCCGGCTGCGAAAAGCGAAACTGGTCAAAGTGAAACAGTTTGAGGTGCAGCGGCTTTTTGTTTGATGACTTGGTGCAAGCTCAATCGAGCTTTGCCTATGACGCAACGATACTTTCCTTGTGCTGTTAAGCTCGTCTTGGCGGACGGCATGATAAAAAGGTTACTGTACCCTGGCTAGCTGCAACCGTCAATGACGCGTTTGGCGCTGTCCATTCGATACACCAACCAAGTACACGTATTATTTCGAGCTTGTCAGCCGGCCGGCTGGGCCTTCACCATCGCACAACTGTTCCGCCCTAATAATCAAATAGATCTGGACATTGGTACACCCCTTTTTGTGCCTTCGCAAGATATCAAGAATGCCCGACTTCTACTAGCCGCCTCTGTTATGCTGGTCTTGACTTTGCAGCCAAGAGCCGGAAATATTCCCGGTTCCAGCTTGTGACCTCAGTGAGCTGGCCGGACAAGTCAACGCCCAATCAGTGGGTTTGGCACATCTGAGTATGCAACAAGTCCGGGCAATGAAGCTGATCTTTTGTCTAACTGTTGGCAGACGATGTTATTACCGTTCATTGCTCAGCGGCAGCTGCATGACGGTGTGTTGGGCTTTGTCGACACAAGACCCCCAAAGGATATTGTAAAGGAATATATCTGTAGTGGACTCCCCCCAAAGTATCGACAACCGCTTTGCCCCCTCCAATCTGCATCACCTTGTCACTGTAGAAAGCATGTCAAATGTTGCTCCAAAGAATGCAATGCATCGAAACATATGGACACCGGTCCAGACATTTCACTGGTGTCGGGTCGTTCTGTGCGAATGATGTAGATTGGCCGCAATCTTCCTGATGATCACAAGTTAAGGGAAGGTTATGCGCACTGAGAACGACCCCTGAAACCAACTTTCTTCTCCTTGTTGTCCTCCGCTCTGGTATGTGTATTCTGCCCGTATTTTATATTATACCTTCCCCTCCATTTTTTTGCGGTAATCTAGCGGCTGAACTCACACAGTTTGTCGGCATGGTTGTCAGTTGCGTTGGAGCCTTGTGCCAAGTCCCTCACTGACTGTTCAGTATTTGGCTGTTGCTTTTTATGCCTGAGACAATGCCTCACTGGGGCACGAGTTTCAGCAGCTGGATCCAAAGCTCAGGACCCAGTGCTTCATGAATCCTTTCCCCAAGTCCTGGCTTGTGGAAGCGTCTCGAGAAACCAATTGCCCAGAACAATAGCGGCTCAGCGGGCTCAGCGGGCTTAACGGTACTCACCGATCTTGCCCGAGACTGGCGCAGCCCCTCGGGCATTTACAAGCAACCAGGAGCGCACATGCTCGCATCAACCATCAACGAAGCCCAGACTCATCTCCTTTCTGCTGATGGAAGTTCTGCTACCCCAACCTTTGTCACTGAGTTTGCCCATATGGACTATGTGCAAGGGAAACGCCGGAAAGGATGAACATCCTCTATTGGTCCCATGGAACTCTGCCCCGAGTTACAATACGGCCGACAAATATGCCTGTGTCGTCTGATTTATCTCCGTGCGAGACGGTCGACACAAACCTCGACCTGGAAGTGGCTGATGACTCGGTGAACCAGCGGTGCATGGTACCGTTGCCACAAAGCCCGTTGTTTGCATCGGTGATTGATGGTAAGAAGGCAAGCTCCCGCCAATCGTCCTCACCTGCTGATCTTATGACCTAGATGAGAACGCGGGCGAAAACATCTATCGGTCTCAGGGTCTCCTTGTTTGCTTGGTTGCTGGACGGCCCGTTGCAATGCAGTGCCGGAATAATGACCCATACCCTTCTTAGGGACGGCGTATATAAGGCCTGCACGGGAAGCGTTGTGTTGGTCATCACGAAATGCAGTCCCTCAGCTCATCTTGCAACAACAAATCACCGCTGCCATGGCCAGTGACCAAACGGCGAGTTCTTGCAGCTCATCTATGGGCAAGGGGAAGTCGCGTCACTCCAGTGGCGGCAGCAATCACGGCTCATCATCTCAGACACAGAAAGAGCTGCAGAGGCGCGAGCTGATGGTTTTTTGGTGGTGTGTATGTTGCAGCAACCCGCAGTGGCTACCATAGGCAAACAGAGCAATTGTCTAACTCCTCGTACAGTGCCAATGCCATGAAGGGCCGATGACGAAGGGTACAGACAAAGTCTGCCTCAATGTCAACTGTCAGAGGCCAATATGTCGAAACTGTCCGACGCGGGAGGAGATCATCCAAACTAGCAACTGATGGCCAGGAACATGACATTATACTGTCATTGTTGGGCGTATCCTGTCGCGATTTCCTTTGAGAGTCGAACGGTTTCGGTATCTTGACCATACCACATCGCCCGGGTCCGTTGGTGACATGACCCGACATTTCCGAAGGTGTTTGCGTTACTCACTGTCACCGACGTCCTTTCATTTCTTTCCCTGTGCGCTGCGTTCTGTCGGACGGCAGTCCGTTGATCTATATTGCAACGGGCGTTTCGGTAAAATGCTGGATACATGGCAGTAGTACAGTGTCTCCTCAGGGGCAATAGGTTTGGAATTGACTCTGAGAACCCCATGTACGTACATTGTGTTTGTAGTTTGACAGTTCACGCGAAATACAGTTGTGATACACAACGGAACCTACCTCAGGTGACAGAAACACGCAATCATCTGGAGAATATCAAGTCACAGACAAACGGTGGGACATACGTCGAGTTGCAGGACGCAACACTTCCACAACGCATGCGTATACGCGTTGGACGTACAGACTTCTCCCTCTCTCAATGCATACGATGAGAATCTAGGCCCATAAGCGGCTGGAGTACCTCTCTGGGTGGCACCGACTTACCCTGAGGCATGTGCAAGGCGAAAGAAGTACGACGATACGAGATTGAACGGGCAGGATGGGTATGACAGAGTAAAGCAGGTCGATTGTAGTTCGGAGACTTGTGATCTACCCAGTACGTTCGATATCGCGAGGCGCAGATGCTGTATAACAAATGTTTTGTTTTGTCACGTCTTGCAAAGGCGGTAGGTAACACTGATAACACGAGAGACAAGCAAGGGTCCGTCAGAGCCTCATGGGGCGGGATGGGTTTCCAGCGAATCAATGCCGAGATCGGGACTTCTACACGTGGGCGCTTGGCCGAAATCCTACCCCACTGAACTTCCATTCTGTGGTATCACGGTGAATTCCTACCTTATTGGGCTACATGTACACCCTTGACTATCCTGACTACCTTATTTACCCCCTGCTACCTTACTTTAGCCATACGCAAAGGCGCCATGACTTCTCAAAAGCCTGAGCTTTCGCCTCCATTCATAGCGGTGCCCGGGCTGCCGAATTTGCGAGACATTGGCGGTCAACTGGTCACCAGCCCGAGTCCCGGGCAACGACGAGGAGGCGCACCACAAGGGCAACAATCTCCCAAAAAGATGATACGCCGAGGCATCATCTATCGTTCTTCCGAACCTTCCAAGTTGTCTGACGAGGGAGCCTCGATACTGACCGAAAACCTGGGCATCACACATGTATTCGACCTACGTTCTAAAGTCGAGATCGACCGTGCCCACGGTAAGACGCTCGCTGCCGACTGGCAGCCGAAGGAGTGGCCCGGATCCAAACGTGTATTTGTGCCGGTCTTCCTCGATCAAGATTACAGCCCTGAAGCTCTGGCTGTGAGGTTCGGGCAATATTCCCACCACTCAACCGAGGTGGGTTCTGCTGTGCATCCCACTGACAAATGACTGAATACCCAGTCCTGCTGTCCCTTTCCGTGTCTTTCCACTTGTGACTCACTCGCAATCGCCTTGTTCTCAAGCATACAGGGTTTCGTTATGGCTTATAGCAGTATTTTGACATCTGCCGCCGATCCGGACCACCCCTACGCACCCTTCAGGACCATCCTCAACTACTTGGCTAGCCCCGACCCCTCTCCGATGCTCGTCCACTGCACAGCTGGCAAGGATAGAACAGGCGTCATCTGTGCTCTGATCCTCTCGCTATGCGGTGTGGACGACGAATCAGTGGCCCAAGAGTACGAACTGACCCAGCTCGGTCTTGCGGCTAGAAAGGACGAGTTCATCGCCCATCTGCTGAATGTCGCCGAGACGATGAACATTGAGTCGATCAAGCACAACCGGGAGGCGGCCGAGAGGATGGTTGGTGCTAGTAAGGATTCCATGCTGGCCACGTTAGCAATGATAAGAGAGAAGTATGGCTCGGTTGAGGGATACGTTGTTGACCGGTGCCGAGTTACGCCCGCTGCTGTTGAACAGATCCGGAAGAATCTTGTGGTCGACGTCGAATAAAGCGACCTGGCCGTACGCTGGCAGATAGCGACGGTTACAATTATGCGTGCAGCGAGGGGCTGGTGTAAGGTATTGTACATACACTAGATAGTGCATCGACTAGCAAGCTCTCCGTTTATGGAGGCACCAAACCATAGGCCGATCTTACTCATAATACAGGTATTGCATACAAGGACGTCCCAGCCCATCGTACATGTTCGCGTCCATCGGGCTAGACATGAGCTGCCGACGACTTCGGCCAAGACCCCCGTCAAAATTATTCCACTTTAGTCGGGATCTTGACCTCTCCTCTCCTCCTATCATAGAATGGCACACCATATCTCCAGCCAGTTCCCTGCCTCGACCGCCCGTCCTTGCCAACATCGTCGACATTAATATCCTTAAACCGGAACTCAAACCTTGAGGCATTGACTCTTGTAGTGTGCTTCGCCTCATGAAGCAGCCGTTTCTGCTCCTTCCTGGCAGCAGCAACTTCACTTTCCATAGCCGCCTTCTCGAAGGCCTCCCTTGCCTCATCCGCAGACTTGCCCGCCAGCCTCTCCTTCTCGAGACCGATAAGCTCAGGATGCGGTACACGCTTGTCTGCTGGCAGAATGTGGTCGCCGAATGCCTTTGCCGCATCCTCGCGAGTAAAATGGCGTGATTCTGACGTGGGAAGGAACAATTGCTGTTGTGTGTAACTGTGCACGTGGATTTCGTTGATCGGTTCGAACTCTTGGCCTTCTGAAAGCTGTTGTTGTGGAAGCATAGACATGACCGCCCGAGCGTAAGGTGTAGCTAGCTTTTTGCCCTATGTTCATTGAAGAACGAAACTGTCAGTCATCATGCACGACGTATGAGACGATGGAGGATTTGAAGTAGAATAAGAGTGGCTTTCTATCAGAGAGGCTCGCATGCTAAAATTTTGTAACCACGGGTTATGTCTTCAAGACTAATCGAATATTTTGGTGTATCATCACTTAAGCCGTGTTCGGGTTGAGTTTGGTGATAGTGAGTAACAATTGAAGAATAACTCACATCACGTTCCCACGCTTTTTCAACCTCCTTCAACCGGACAACAGCGGCGACTCTGCGCATGTCGACACCGAAGTTGGCCGAGACCGACTTGATCGCCTCACCCTCTTGCACAACCTTCCGCCATATCTCCTCCCGGGAGTCTTCGGAGAGAACAGGCTCACTGATGTAAAGCGGATTGCTAGGAAAGGGCTTTTGCTGTGATCCCGACACGTACATCGGTCCCTGAGAGCGGTGTTCGCGGAACCTCTCGCCCTGCTCCTGCATCCACTGCCTCATCTTGAGACGTGGGCGGGTGAGTCCATGGCGTTGGGGCGTCGAAGAGAACGCTCTCTTGGCACCTTTGGCCGCTTGACTTTCATAGCAGCAACATGATGGCGTTACTGCGGTCTCGAGGCCGGCGACAACGGCGCGAGACGGGATTCGTGGAGGCATCGATGGAGTCGGGTCAGACCATTTGAACCCCGAGCGAAATGGAAGAGGAAGGAATGAGCGGGCAATCGGAGGGAGAAGGGGAAATCCCCAGCTTCAGAACTCAAGGAAAGAGAGAACTGGGGTTTGGAAGCTGAATGGGTGCAGATTTAATAGTCGCGTGGAGTGGATGTAGGATGAAGCTTGACAAAATATCTGCTCGGTCGATAATTGTTCCGCACGTGCTGTCTTCATGGAGGTGTGGTCCGTGCGCTCTCACACTGCAATTCCATTCTAGTTAAACTACGTATGTGCAAATAATTCTTGGAAAAATATAAAAATTCTTCTCCTAATAATAAGCACAAGACTGCATGAGACGGGTAGATATAGCATCGCATAACAGCGGACGGTCCTACAGATTTGTCTGAACGCCGGTTCCGCCTTCTGTAACCCTATGTCAGACATGACAATGCACCGCTTGTTCACAAACAGCAGCAAATCATCGGTCCATAACCGTAGCGGCTATGTGTGGAGACCTGGGACCTGCTAGGAGCAGACAATACCAAAATACATAAGCTACCATTCCAATTCCCGACGGACAGCTTCCGAGTCCTCAAGTTCGCTCAGGACTGACTCAACGATGCTCCTTTCAGTCCTCACTCGCGATGCCAGCTTTGTCCTCGAGTAAAATACCGGACAGTCTTTGCTGTCACACCGCACATCCGCATCAACAGGAGGTAGGCCGGCGCACGTCTGACACACCTTGAGTGCATCTCTAAGCCGCAACTCATCAGCGTTCAGTTGTCTCTGTACCGTCACCATTGACCCGGCTGTGTCGCGCTTGCACCGCGAACAGACCATGCCGTCGCTCTCCTTGTGCATTTTGACACCGCAGACGGAGCAAGAGGCCGACTTGAGGTACGCCTCAAGAGTCTTCTTCTTCCAGGCGGCAACAGTGGCAGGTCCCGAGAGGGCGGAGGCATCGACGCGACGTATCCGTTGCACCTTCGGCATCTCGTCATACCACTGCCGGACGTTGGCCCCAACAAGGTTGAAGATGCGCTCTAGCGGTGGGATGATATTCTTGGAGATGTAGTACTCTGCATCGAGTGACGCGTGCGGATCGTGTAGGAGGTCTTCGGGCGCCACGCACCGGTCTATCAGACGAGCTCCAGGTCCCCCGCTAACAACCACGTATGGCACACGCTCGCCGTATTGCGGCTCGGCGCGAGCGTCTTCAAGCATGCGCTTGGTGCTGATAAGCGCTCCTGGGGGCGGCGGTCCCTTCTCACTGTAAGTGCCCAGTTTGACCTCCTTCGCAAAGCAGAAGTCCTGGACCGAGACGTTCCCTTGCATGATCTTCGCGCACTGTGCCTGGAAATACGCCTTCACCTCGCTTAGATCGGCCGTCTCGAATAGCAGCTTCAGGGCTTTCTCCTCAATCTTTTGCTCTGCAGGAGTCCCATCGCGGCGAACAGTCTCTATCCCTTTGGCGTCAAAGTCTGGCTGTGCCTGGTCTGGATGCTCGTATTTGTAGCCTACATACCGCTTCTTCGCAAGCAGTACGCAAGGATGGTACACTTTCTCGAACTTGAGTTTGATAGGACGGGGGTTCATGTCTGTGATGGCCTTGGAAATCTCGTCACCAAGTTCGAAGGCCTGTTGCCTCGTTCTGCCTTTTAGGTAGACGAACAGACTGTCTGTGTCGCCGTACACAACTTCTGCATCCCAGCGGCCTACAGAGTGTATGTAGGCTATCGCCCTCTCCAATGTCTCACGCCCGGTTTGGACAATGCTGTCTGCGATTTCGGAACAGGGCATGCGCCCTGAAAATGAAGCTGACGTATAGCCGTATGTCACATTAGCTAGAAGCTTTAGAGCTAGCTGCCTGTGGTTGAGAAGTTGCTGCAGCGTCCTGTCATCTTTATCCTGCTTCATACCGCTCTTGACCATGACTCTGGTCTCGAGAATCTCGGTCAACATCTTGGCCAACAAGGACTTCCGAATATCCGCTTTGGTATACATCATTCCATTCGGCGCGATGTTGATGTGCTCCCTCAGCAGTTTGAGAAGTCCCTCGCGTCTCTTGTACTCCGTGAAGCCCATTTTGTTCGTTCCTCGCCAATCAACAATCCGCCCGAGGAAAGTCGAATAACAATAGTTGTAGGCGATCATCACGCTGGGATACAGGCTCTGGAAGTCCAAAACTAACAGCGGACTGTTATAGAAAGCACTCTGGGGCTCCATGACAAGAGGCAAGCACTCCAAGGCGTTCTGACCACCAACCTGTTTCCTGCTGGGGGACACGAGTAAGAAATTCTCGGGCTTGGCAATGCGAAACATGATCGATTCAACCTTGAACTGGGAACCGCGAGAGAAGACTGAGAAGAAGTCGACGCCTAGCAAGCGTGCCTGCTCGCTGGTTCGTGGGATCAGCTCGTTGGTCCCTAGAATTTCAATATCCAATCGTGTCCTGATCAGATGGTATTTGAGCACTTTGTCCAAATCTGCCACGCGGCCATTGCTGTACCATTCCGTCAAGTCCTTGTATGAGTAGTGAGGAATCCGTCGGTGAAGTAGGTGCCAAACAACGTTCTCCATCGTATACTGAAGCAAATTAAGCTCGCCTCGCATTGCGCGCCAGATATTGATCATGTGTCGACCTGTAACACGAATGGTCGAGGTTGTGTTGAATCCCCATCTATCAGCGTCCTTGCCTATTCTCCCATGAGAGAGAGACTTCATGCGAGAGAACTCGTCGCACAGGTCGTATCCGTACTTGAATCGAGCACGCTCTATGAGATAGCCCCAAGAACCCCCATGCACCTCATACCCAGTCAGGACATCTGGATCATAGGTGCGTACAAGCTCGACCATCCGCACCATCAGATCCAATTCTGACGCCTCCTCCAAAACCTCAATGGAAATCATGCTGCGGATTCGCTGAGCCAGTGTGCCTCCTGCCGAAAGAACAACTACTCCGCAAAGTGTGTTGTCACTGGCCGATTGGCTGGTCAGGCTGAAATCCTCGTCTGACTTGACGCACCAGAATATGCATTTCACCTCATCTTCCTCGGGATTCGGCACCAGCTTGCCTCTGGTGTTGACATGGACTTCCAGGCTCATGGTACTCATATACTGAGCCTCATGCTGCACGCTCGTGGACTTTCGCTTTTGGGAGTATTTGAAGCCGTGCTTGTTTCTAGGCGTCGGCCCCTCCACTTGAGACTGATATTGGTTGCACTTCCTTTGTGTGGCAAGGATAGCCTCGGCAGATTGCTTCTTGTGAGCTGCGTCGCCTTGCTTCTGCAGCCTTTCTTCCCACCAACCTTGTACCTCGTCGAAGGACGGAGGTGACTCGGCGACTTCCCAGCTGCTCAAACTGCAACGTGCACGTTGCCGCTGATACATCGCAGCATCAGCCTTTTTGCGCTCAGAGAACCCCGGTTCTGCCCTCATTCCGAATGTTGCCGGAGACTGACCCGTTGGGTCAAAGTCCGGCAGGAAAGGCAGAGTGCAGCCTTCCAGTCGAAATTCACGACCTGCATATTCTCTCATACGTGGTGGCACATCCTTCTCGTCGCTGTAGTATGCATCCTGGTAAATAACGTCCGGGAGACCGTATTCATGCATCGACTTTAAAACTTCATCCGCTGAGGGCGGCGAGCCGCCCAGGCAGTACATTGTCTTGCGCACGCCCCATACAATCTGAGGACTGTCTATCTTCGCCGCCGTAGATGTCTTCTCATGCAGTGAGGGCAATAGCACTGATCGCTTTGACAAAGACGACTCCTCATGTAGCTCCGTTTCAGAGGGACTACTTCCCAGAAGCGTTACCGTGGGGTTTAAGGAGGGCTGCTTCTTGAGCACGGTGTCATCGTTCCGCTGCGACATGCTAGACAGTTGACTTAGACGAAGCCTTGTGTTTGGGTCGTTGGGGTCCTTCACCACACTGAAGTTGAGCGTCGGGTTGCCCCGCCCCTTTCGGTGATCAACTTCTGCAAAGGCCGTTTTCCGTTGTGACGAAGGCGGTTTTATAGTCGGTTCATCAACGGTATCACGGTCTCTCCTCATGCCGTTAGGGTCTGTCACGGAAGACTTATCGGGATGATGTAAAACGTGCGAGACAAGATCCAGTCCATGGATGGATCTGAGCTTTTTGACAATAGGGCCGCCGTCATGTGCTTCTCGATGACGCTTCGAAGGTTTGTCCATAGAGGGCTGCTTCTCATCGCTTTGTTTTAATTTACTGACAAGGCCGTCTCTCATAACCTCCGCGGCGAGTTCGGCTGATCTCGGGAACTGCGGTGGCTGTCCAGTTTGTAAACCGCTGGAGTAAACCCCGGCAACAAGACAGTCAACTGTGTCTAGTGGAGGATCATACCCATCTAAGTCCAATCCAGAAGTAATGCCACAAGATTTTGTTGTTTCTTGGGTCGAGTTGGAAGCTCCAGAGTATTCACCCCTTTGACTGAGCTTCGCGAGAATCTCATCACCGTGTTGCTCCTTTGGGAATTTGCCCTGATCGTCCCCTGAAATACTCGCTTTGCCGACGAGCTCGTCCTCAGACTCTGAGGGGAAGATGTCGTCATCAACCCCATCATCTTCGAAGTGGAGAATGCCTTGCTCGTCAACAACGATGCTGCTGTTGGGGTTCTGTTCCAGGTTGAGGTATTGCGCATCCAGTCCCAACTGAGGTAGCAGATTTTCCGGGTAGAGGTCTTCGACTGATTGCAAAACAGTTCTAACCGAGTCTTCAAAGGGTTGATATTGAACAAACGTTTCAAAGGACGGTTCCTCCGCAGCCGTGGCGGCTTCCTGTTTAATCTGTTCGTCGATCTGCTCCCTATATTCTTCTTCATGGATCCAACCAGGAGGCTGTGAGTGCCGCGGATCGGCTGACATAGAGACTAAAGCCTCGGGCGCGAACGGGCTGCTTTTGGCATCCTTACCAGCCATGCGCCTTCTCCGCCGCTTAGCCTCATCCTTCCACAAGCCTGCCATGCTGTAGACTAGTTTGACGTCAGTTGGTTGGGGGTGCAATCTCTCGATGAAGTCATGGTGTAGGGGCCGCTCGTGGACCGCAATACGGTTCAAAATATCCTGTACGCAAATATCGACCTCTATAGAGCAGTGACTGACACGCGGAAGCTGAATATCATTTGTGATACTCTCCGAAGTAACGGACTGAGAATGCCAGTGGAAGGGTAGGAATTCCCCGACATCACAAGGTGGAACTGGAGCTCTGAAGGCTACCTTCTTCGTTTCGATGTAGCCACAGCCGTACAGATTGTAGTCGGTCATGAACTGTAGAAGAAACTGGAGGTGGGACTCGTAAGGCTGAAACTTTCGGTTCATGATAAGACCTTGGTGAAGCATGTCGGCGAGCCTAGTCATGACGAGCGGGTTGAGCATATAGATCTTCAGGTAGAAGCGGTACCCAACATGAAAGCCGTAGAAGGGCACGGCCTTGACAAGTGTGATGCGAGCCACGAATTTGGGAGGCTTGGCCGAGTTCGTCCGGCGATAGCTGGCTGCTAGAGCATGGTCGATGGAAAGATGAAGCTGGTAGATGTAGGCACCCACAACTTCCGGGGCTAGACTACCGGTGTATTCGACGAACATATATGGGAAGGCTCCATGGATATGGGCGCAGACCTTCTGCCCTGTCTCTGTGGAACCGAAAACACGTATGACAGGTACCTCGGGTTCCTTGGAGAGCTGCGAACTACGGACATGTTTGCGCAAGACCGGATCGTACTTAGTTGGCGAGACTCTATAGTAGTCGATGCAATTGAGCCTCACGCGGAAGATCCGATCCATAGCAGAAGTCGTTGGTGACGAGAGTCGTGATGCGGAGGCAAATAAAATAAGAATGACAATAGGTCAATAGCTAGCAAGGCAGCTCGTGAGACCAGCTCAAGTCTGTAGGCGATAGCCAGTGAGCCATTTGCATTGCAGAAACGAAGAACGAGTTCACACTCAAGAGCTTTGGAGTGCTTTCAAGATTCCAATTCTCGTGGACGCGCAATAGCGTGTCTTGTTGAGACCATTACCACCCCCTTGCAAGAACGCGCTGCTAATTCTACAGTAAGGTACACACACACACAAATATCGCGCCAAATCACGTGGCAGTTTAAACACGAAATCTCTCATAAATGCATAATTTTGTTCCTCGCTTATTCACTACTACTCCTTCACCTGCAGCTTTGTGGCGCTGGCCTTGTGTGGCGCATGTCAGGAAGTTGCGCTAACCTTCCCGGTCCGCTTCCTTGACAATGCAGGTAGGTACCTTATCGAATAATCCGCATGTCATTTCTTCAGAAGGAAAAAGAATTGGTTATCTGCAACCTACACAACATATTCCTTACAACCTAACACCAGATTGCTCATTTGGGATCTAGTGTGCACTATGCCGCCGCCGCCTCCTCCACCGCGGAGGTCAGACGCCCAGGCGTCTGGCGCAGCTTCCAAGGAGGAAAACGTCTACATCCCGGCCTTTATCAGCAAACGGCCATTTTACGCCAAGGAAGACACCGGAGATGAGACCACAGACTACCTCGAGCATCAGCGGATACAGAAGAAGGAGAGAGATGATGCACTATCGAAGTCGAAATGGTACGATCGCGGCAAGAAGGCAGGGCCAGCCGCGACCAAATTCCGCAAAGGCGCTTGCGAGAACTGCGGTGCCATGACGCACAAAGTCAAGGACTGTCTCCAACGCCCGCGTGCAAAAGGAGCTCGGTGGACGGGAAGGGACATACAGGCCGACGAAGTGGTGCAAGACGTCGAGCTGGGGTGGGACGCGAAACGCGACAGGTGGAATGGCTTCGACCCCAAGGAGTACAAGGCTGTTGTGGAGGACTACAACCAGATCGAGGAGCTCCGGAGGCAGATGCAGGCCCAGAAGGCAGCAGAGACGGGACAGGAGCTCGAGGACGGCGACAAGTATGCAGAGGAATCAGATATGAGTCGCCATCAGCCCACTTCGACGCGCCAGCTCAGAATGCGTGAAGACACAGCGAAGTATCTACTCAACCTCGATCTCGACTCGGCAAAATACGACCCCAAGACGAGAGCGATGGTGGACGCCGGCGCGATATCCGGCGACAAGGCTTCGGAACGATATGCAGAGGAAGGCTTCCTGCGGGGCTCAGGTGATGCGGCTGAGTTCGAGAAGGCCCAGAAGTACGCCTGGGAGACCCAGGAAAATACCGGTGACACTACACAACATCTCCAGGCCAATCCGACAGCCGGAGAGTTCTACAGGAAAAAGGCCAAGGCGGAGGAAGAACGGAAGCGTGCTGAGAAGGAGAGGTTACTGAGGGAGAAGTACGGCGGCAGTGAGAGCAGCAGTCTGTTATCAGCAGAGGCATTGAGGGAGATGGCAGTCACAGAGTCAGAACAGTTTGTCGAGTACGATGACTCTGGCCTCATCAAAGGGGCCCCACGGAGTGCGGCCAAATCTAAGTATCCGGAGGACGTCTACCTCAATAACCACACGTCAGTATGGGGCAGCTGGTGGCACAACTTCAAGTGGGGGTATGCCTGTTGTCATGCCCTCATAAAGAATAGTTACTGCACCGGCGAGGGTGGCAAGCGAGCTTGGGAAGAAGCTGAACGACAAAGGACCGGCGTGAGCTTGGTTAATGATGAACGAGACAAGGGCAGCGAGCCAGACGGGACGGACGGCGATGGTCAGACAAAGCAGGCCGAGGACCCACAGGACTCTCCACCCAAAATCGTTGCTCAGAAACGGACAAGAGAGGAGATGATGGGAGGAGTGTCAGAGGCAGAGTTGGACGAGTACCGGAGGAAGCGGACAGCGGCGAATGATCCTATGGCCAATTTTTTGGGGAAGGATGAGCTTGTACAATAGCCCATTAGTTGCAGTCACGCGACCCAGGAATTTACTTCAGTTCGTCATTGCATACTTGACTCGAGAGCAATCAAGTGGATCACAGTATCACCCACGTTAAATAGATGACTGGCGGGAGCATTATCATCTCTCATGAGGGTATAGCTGACTACGCCCCTTTTGGATGCATTGCAGTATCGAAAGCCTAGCAACAAAACGCCAGTACTGGACAGGTTTGGAAGAGGGACCACCTGTCTTTCACGACCAGTTTTCCAGTTCCCTGCCACGCCTTCCCAAAAGCAATCCTCCCGTCACATCAGCCAATTCATCTACTCGTCATCTTCCTCCTCCTCAGCATCATCCTTCTTCTCAGCAGCCTTGGCCTTCTTTCTCCGGACACGACCAGGGCGGCCACCACCGAACGGCGAAGTAAGGGCGAAGTCGATGTGCTTCTGGGAATCGAGGCGGACAATGAACGAAGGAACGTTGACGATCTGCTTGCCGACGCGAATGTGGCGCTGGCGGATGAGGACACGAGCGTGGTGGATGGACTTTGCGAGACCGAGCTTGTAGACACAGGTCTGAAGGCGACGCTCCAAGAAATCCTCGACCTTGAGGGCAAGAACGTAATCGAGCTTCATGCGGGACTCGTCAAGAACACCGACACGGACCAGACGGCGAATCAGAGCATTGCCTTCGAAGAGACGCTTGGGGTCCTTCTCCTCAAGAGTAAGGAGCTCACTACACGGGAGAGATGCAAGTTAGTCCCAGTTCAAATCCAAACGTCCCAGAACTTGTCATGGCGTCGGCACAGAAACGCGTGGATGAGGGAAAATGGACTCACCGGGCAGCACGACGGATTTTGGACAGGGTGAGGAGCACACGCCACACCTCACGCTTGTTGCGGAGACCATACTCGCCGACGAGCTTGAGCTCTCCGTCCCTGCAATGCCACGTAGTTAGTTCAAGATCACAATCGACATGAACAGAGACAAGCTCATGCTCAGTGGCCGGTGATGGACTGAGAGCGCTCATGCGACAGGAACCGCTGGTCCGAAATATCCCAGACCAGGTCGTCCGCGCTGAGGCTTCATCTGGGCATTTGAGTTGAGTATCACTAACAATCGAGCGGCCTCGAAGGGGCGACGGGGGACCTTGGCGGTCTTTGAGTAGGAAAGAGGCGCCATTGTTGACCTGTTGCGACTCTCGAAGAATTCCGATGATGCTCAGAAAAGTTCAAAAGTAAAGAGGTGGTCGAAATATTGGGTAAAGAAGCTTCAAATTTCCAAGAGTGTGGATGGCCCAGGTGTGATCCGTGCGCGCATGCTAGATGTTAGAAAGCTGCAGCCAGCTGGCAGAGCCCTAACTCTCCGTCACATAAAGACGCTAGCCCTCTTCAGGAATAGCCCAGCGCGTGTCACCTCCGAAAAGTCGATTTTCAATTGCACACACAAATCCGACAAATTCTTGAGGCTCTGAAGCATCCCACGACCAACATCACGAACCATCACCCCGACCACGACCACGACCACGTCAACCCTCACAATCAGGCAAGATGGGTCACCCCGCAGGTCTTCGTGCTGGCACTCGCTATGCCTTCTCTCGGAACTTCCGAGAGAAGGGTATGATCCGCCTGTCTACCTACCTTAGGCAATTCAAGTACGTTCAAGATGGCGGGAACCCTCTGATCACCAAGAGTCAACGTTTTGCTAACAACGTGTTTACAGGGTCGGCGACATCGTTGACATCAAGGCCAACGGTGCTGTCCAGAAGGGGTAAGCAGCCACTCTTCCCTCTCCGCTCTTTGGAGCCTTACTCGGTTCGCGACAACGGCAACAACTTAGCGATTCGAAGTTGGCAGTTGGACACGATTCGCGGCGTAGCAGGACTCTGAGCGAGCATAGGGAGAATGAGGAAGAAGCGAGGGCTGACATCAAGTGCTCGAATTTAGCATGCCGCACAAGGTCTACCACGGCAAGACCGGCGTCGTCTACAACGTCACCAAGAGCGCCGTCGGTGTCATCATCTACAAGAAGGTCAAGCACCGGTACATCGAGAAGCGCGTCAACATTCGGATCGAGCACATCACCCAGTCGCGGTCACGAGAGGGTTTCCTTCGCCGTGTCAAGGAGAACGCCGAGCTGAAGAAGCAGGCTAAGGTTGAGGGCAAGCCGGTTCAGCTGAAGAGACAACCACTCATGCCCCGGGAGGAGCGCACAGTCTCGATGCAGGACAACCGCCCGGAGACAGTCGCCCCTGTGGCTTACGAGACAACGATCTAAGGGAGAGCCGTCGGCGAAGTGTCGGTTGCGGTCGAGGGTCATGGCTTGATTTGTCTTTGCATGGGGTTCATCACGTATGGCATGGAAAGATTTCCATCACGGCAATGGGTCAGGTGTCGGCATTGCTCATAGGAAAAAAGATTACCAATGGCATTGTCTAACAAACAATTCTGGCGTTACAGTGACTTCCGAGTAGTGAAGTCGCGGGAGTGTATTTATCAGGTCCATCTCAACATACACGACTCTCTGGTGCCTCCTCTGGCCTGCGGACTTCAATCGACCGCATCGCTGAGTTTTCCTTCGCTGGGGAGCGCCTGGTTTATCATACTTCACCCCTACCGCCCCAAGCCAGCTTGATCTGTGGCACAGAAGTTCCTGGGGATAACGCAGGGTGAGCCTATAGCGCAGCGTGCTGAGAAGGATATATAGTATATGGCACCAGACAGTGACACCCGGACCCCCACCTGTCATGCCGAGACGTCCGATAGTAGGTCGATCTCATAATCTCCAATTTGTCCCTCAGAACAGTAAGCTTGCCCTTTCCATTGCAGATACCTCGCGGAGGTTTGCAGACTGCAGAGTAGTAGGTATGACTATGTTGACTGCAGGCGAGCAAGATGTCCCAAACCGCCATCTCTACGCTTGGCATGAAGAAGCCGCCGGGGGTTTTGAGATGCGAGTGGGTGGGTCATTCATTTCAGATCTAACCAAATCGAGCGCGGGGATGCAGTCCCACTCCTCTGTGGCTGACGTCAAGCTGGTTCAAGCCACTTCCCGACTTCCAGCCAGCTCAACCATACCCAACTCGAACTAACCAAGGTACCTCCGAACAACCGTTGGAGGATTGTTTATTTCAATGCTCGTGGACACTGGCTTTTCCCGACAGGTAGCAGAGAGCCGTCGCGTGTCTCTCGATCGGCGGCCGCAGCCATGTCTTGGACGGCTTTCCTGCTGACCTATCTCCTTGGTGGCATTACGTTCGTTCCTCTCGTTGTTGCGACCGTTCTAGTCCATGCCTATCTTACCTTCCCAGTCCGCCGAGATGAGAGGAATATACCAAATTCCAGATCGGCCGACGACGATATCGTCCAAGTCGGCGATGATATCACAGCCTTGAATGCGGCGCGGAAAGACGAGACCAAACCGCGAGGACTAAGTCACGTCGACTCCGATGTGGCCGCCGGATACTTTGCTGTCTGCCGAGAGTACACGCCGATGGGCATCAATGCGAAGCCTATCGAGCGATCAACCCCCGTTGGCTCCACCACAGTCGCGGCCCCGAGTCCAAGTGTCTACCAGACAATGTACCGTAGCCTGTTTGATCGAAAGCAGAACCATGGTCCGTTAGACCATCAGAATACCATTCAACGCCCGAAGAAGGCTGGAAATGTGTTCTACGTCGTCTTGCGGTAAGTGTTCGTCACTTGCAGCTGTATTGTTGCCGAGCTAACTCATGGATTCCTAGGCACGGCCATCTGATGTTGTTCGACGATGACGAGCAGCTCGAGGTCCGCCATGTCATATCCTTGGCGCACCATGGTGTCAGCATATACTCGGGAGGGGACAAGACGCCAGAAGGCGAGCTTTTCATCAAGCGAAATGCCATCTGCCTGTCTCGGAGAACTGGTGGCGCAGAGCTGGCTTTGGATACTCAAGTGTCCAAGCCATTTTTTCTCTTCTCTGAAAACTGCTCTGCTAAAGAGGACTTCTACTTTGCCCTGCTAAGAAACCAATCGCAAACTCTCTCTCCCGCCAACCAAACCCCCTCACCCCTTGCATTTGACATAAGACACATCATCTCCTTGGTGCAAAGGCTGCATTCGTCCGAAGAGCATATTCATACTAGGTGGCTCAATGCTATGATTGGCAGGGTGTTCCTCGGCATTTACAGGACGAAGGACATGGAGAATCTCATAAGAGAGAAGCTTACCAAGAAAATCTCCCGAGTCAAACGGCCTTCTTTCCTATCGAACATAACGATCCAAGGTATCGATACAGGCGAGTCGGCACCATATATTACCAATCCACGGCTCAGGGATCTGACGGTTGAGGGGGAGTGCTCCATGGAAGCCGACGTCAAATATACCGGTAACTTTCGTCTCGAGGTCGCCGCCACGGCCAGAATCGAGCTGGGCAGCCGCCTCAAAGCCCGAGAGGTCAGTCTCGTTCTGGCAGTCGTGCTGAGAAAGCTTGAAGGTCATATGCTACTCAAGATCAAACCACCACCGAGTAACCGCGTGTGGTTCTCTTTCCAGTCCATGCCTAAGATGGAGATGACCATTGAGCCAATCGTAAGCTCGCGTCAGATTACTTATACGGTTATCCTTCGTCAGATCGAAAACCGTATTAAAGAGGTCATTGCTGAGACCCTTGTTCTTCCCTTCTGGGATGACATACCCTTCTTCAAGACAGAACATAAGAATTGGAGAGGAGGGATATTCCACGGCGATGATGCCGTTGAGTCATCTCTTGATCTGGAGACTAGTTTGGCCCAGGTGGGGGACGTTGACGACGTCGATCAACTCGAAGAGAGCGGAACGGCTGACCCGGTCATTCCAACAATCGAGAAAAGCCACAGCTTGCCAATCATCGAAGCGACAAACAAGTCCACGGGATTCTTTGGGAGGAAAAAGACGGAATCTAAAAGCACTGGTACCCCGGTGTCATCTGCTTCCACCTCTACGACGAGCGTAGACACCAAAACTGAGAACGGACCTGACCGACGGGCTCTGAGACGCAGCTCGTTTCTCAGTTCCCCTACTCCAACTATCAGTACTGATTCTTTGGATGTTGAAGCTGTCAAACCCGTGTCACTGCAGTCAGAGCAAAACACAGCTGCTGCTATACTCGCAAATCTCTCAGCTAAGTCTGACGATACATCGCATGCTTCGAACCCCGCAGCAACTCTCTATAGGCCTTACATCACGTCTCAGTCTCCTAGTCAATCCTCTATATCCTCGCATGAAACAATCGATAAGGAGAATGCTGAGAACAACAGAAATATAAGTCCTCAAGCCCGGCGTGATACAGCGTCATCGGCTGGAAGCCAAGATGATCCTGCATCTCAATCCCCGTCTTCGACACCGAAAGGATCTGTCCGCAGCCAGGCAGGATCCCTTGCGAGAGGTCTCTTTACCCGCAAGGATATTGCGGCAGGGGATGCTCCTGTGCCACCAACTTCGCCAGGAGCCAGTGAGCGTGAACAGCAACGGCGGAATACTTTGGCGGCGGTTACGAACGCGGCTGCATCCGCTAAGCGATGGGGTCTCAACGCCTTGCAACGACACACTGAGAGTAACAAGAACGGAAACATCACAGGCGACGAGCAACCTCTGGACCTGAAACAACCGATGGGACGTGGACGTCCTCTCCCACCGCCTGGCACACCGTTACCAATGCCAGATAAGAAGACAAAGACGGCACTGCCGCCCGTACCCAGACGGAAGCCCATTCCTGCGCCGTACTCGGCAAAGCAGACGTCGTCGAGCCAGCATGAAGGAGATCATCCTGATCATCGACGCCCGGTCCCCCCGCCGCCTCTGCCCAAGCGCAGACAGGTACCGGCAAAGGATCAGCAGCCCAACGATGACGACACTGGAATGCTTGTGGTGGAGGCCCCGACGGAATCCGAGCCGACAACTCCTTTGAGTGCAACCCATTCATCATCGTATGTCCAACCGTGGGTAGAGGATGTCGAAAACGCCGATCTTTGTGATCAACCCAGCGGCAGTGGTTTTGTCCCTCGGCGGAAAGGGCTGGACCTTGTGAGCCCAACGAGGACGAGATCACACGAAGTTGGCAGTGATTTGACCTTTACGTCAGAGGTATCTCTACCTGAAGACACTCATGGCCAGGAACCCACCAAAAATGGTGTGGAAGATGACGATTTCTCGGCATGGATGGACAATGTTGATACTCTAGAACCTGAGCCCACTGATGTCACGAAGTAGTGACGGACTCGAAGGCATATGCACACCAATTGTTGTGCTTTTCTTTAAGATTCTTTGGGCTTATGATGGCCTGGAGGGCATACACTATGGAGCTGAGGAGTATTGCCGGCAAGAGTCTTGATGAGAGGCCTTTCTGGACTTAGGTATGCTCCTCGTTTGGGCACACGCCTGTCGGGAACCATAGAGCACGTAATATGTTACACAATAAGCGTCGCTGCTTTCGAGTAGAATACAACTCTGAACATGTCACTGGGGTGGGATTTTCTGTGTCCTTGATGGGTCTGGGCGGCAGCGGCCTGCCTTTGCGGTCATGAGGTCACAATCCTCGTCTGCTACAAAAGATATGAGACCTGGTTTCCTTGCATTTACATGAGCATATATATATCTTAAGTTTCCCAACGTGTCCCTATTTAAAAACGAACTGCAACCGCCACCGTACCACCGACAACCGAGTGGTCCGGCCCATTCATCATGGCTGTTACGATGGACGTCACCTTGCAGGTCAATGTTCAGTAGTTCTCTATCTAACCAAAATGCATAGTAGTCTAGGGTAGTTCGTATCCATCGTCGACCTCAAAAGCGGTACTACCACTGACGATATGACATAGGTCGCACAATAAAGGGACATTTAGTAGATTTTCAATGCGTTGAGATGAAGTTATATGAAGTGCGCAGTTGTCCAGTTGCGATACATTGCATGTTCTCAACGTCGTCAAGACCGCTCTCGCTTTGCCATTGCTACCACACAGGCTAAAAGGAGGCTGAATATCACTGCCTCATCTAACGACGGCTCAGCGCGCGCGGCCAAGATTGTATCCCGGTAGAACAGCATTAAATGGGATAGCGAAGTTCTCATTGGTCTTTGTGGGCCGTCTCCGACTATCGTTGGCCTTGACTAAGTGCTTCCCAACGGACGGCTGGCTGCAAGTCTATTTGCCCCAGATCTTCGTCGACATGTCTCGTACAACGGCAAGATCAAATGAACCGTGCCACTCATCGACACGGACATCATGTTGCTCATCTTCTCTCAGCCTCTGATCTAGGTGCCATTTTAGGAATCTCGCCGATAGTGCCTTTCTGGCTATGGTTGATCCTGCTTCAGAAGCGCAGATTGTCAACCAGTCTCGAAAGAACGCCTTCCGCTTCGACAACGAACCTGCGTCGGGAGAAGACGTTCTCCGCATAATACCTAACAACGCGATCACACTCACTTGTTTACACGAGAGGAACGGTGCTTACCCATGGTATTGCGTCGGCCGAAGGTCCGAGTAATTAGACTTGCTTGGGCTTGCCAGTTCACCCCCCTTGGCGGGCAAGTGTATCTGGGACAGGTAGGGCGGGTCCATGGACTATAAGTCTATGATGGAGCAGGCCAAGCAACAGTGTGGAATGATAAAAATCAGAACTCTAGGCGCTCGAAGTGAGGGGAATCGGAACTAAACCCGGACAAAATGACTTGAGACCTGGACTCAACAGGCATGAATGTTGCTGGCGACCTCTCAAGAAATCCAAGAGCTGGCTCCTCATACCCGGGGTATTGTCGCCCTTCGGCCCCTCGCCACTGAACAGTCTCACATGGCCTTGGTGCAAAATAAAAGGTCATATATAGGCAAAAGAAGATTGGTTTTGCCGTTGAAGACCATGGGGGCAAATGCAAAAACAAGGTGTCGATGTAGACACATATAGACATAACTCTCAATTAAGGTGGGTAGTTCATTCGGACACGTCTAAACATATCGCTGATCATTCCAGCGATGGAGATCGAGCGAGAGATATCAGACATTGGCCGACACGATGCGGAGAGACTGAACGGCTCAAGGGCCCTGGTAAACTTCGAGTCTATATATACTCTATGTGCCATGTCCATTGCGATGACCATCGAGTTTGAGTCAGGCTTCCAAGCACGGTGAGCATAATCAACATACAATCCACTGGGAGGTGAATGTTCTGATAAGTTTGGTGACATTTGGGCAGTCCTAAGCCGAGGATGACAGAAACGAGCTCTCTCGGCCAGATCAGCATGAAGAGGTTCTTCGCCCTTGCTGCTGTTGCGATCGGTCTTGCCTTGGCTGATGAGCTTGCCGAGACGGCCTGCCCAACAGTAACGAGGCAGCTCATCAACCCGAGCTGTAGCAAGGACTGCGATGCGGGTGACTGCCGGTTCGTGACGACGATCCAAAACCCCTGCGGCTGCCCGGCGGCAGTGCCGACAGCATCTCTCCTCGAGCCATGCAATGCCGAATGTCCATACGGCGGTTGCGATATCGTATTCCGCACGACCAAACTGCCGTGTCCCACGACCACGACCACGTCGTCGACATCCACTTCCACAAGTACCACGCGGCGCACTCGCAGGTAAGGAACCCACCACTCGAAGGAAACTCGCTGTCGTACCTGTCTATATCCACTGTGGCTGACATGTGCTCTCCTAGACCGAGACCCACGACAAGCACTTCGACTTCGACTTCAACTTCTTCGACGTCGACCAGCACCACTAGACCGATCATCACCACCAGTATAACGACGCTACCACCGAGGCCGACCACAACGCCGTGCCCAACCGTAACAAGGCACACCCAGCCCGGCGGCTGCGATCCTATCCGCTGCCCGGTGCCGACGTGCGTATTCCGGGAGACTGTGTCGCTGCCGTGTGGTTGTGCGGAGCCCAAGACGGTGCTGTACATCGAAGGCTGCTCGACGGCGTGTCCAGAAGGGTGCCTGACACGAACGACGACTGTCAGTGCGACTGCGTGTCCGACTAGTGCCTAGTAGGAGGCTAATGTCATGTAATCCATGCAGCTTTGCATTGGCGATTGATCCGGAATGGTCGCATTAGTAGCTAAGGGACGGCTGTGTGCGTGTCTGCGTATCATTTAAGCTTATTTGTTCCACAATCATCCTTCAAAAGAAACGTCCTTCAAACAGTACCGCTCTTGTTTTCGGTGAATGATACAACCTTGTCTATCGTACGAGCAATGCGAGACGGCGTCAGCGTTCTCACCATAATCTTGAGGAAGGTCCAGCCCGCGACATATTGCATGGTGTTGCTGTCAGCTCTTTGGATTTCCACGCGGAACTTCGTGATCCAGATGCCCGGACGGCGGCACGACGCGCCGGCCGATGTCGCTTAGCCCGCCGCACATGTAATGTCCCATGTGTTCCTGTATTCGGAGAGGTCGCCGATATTTTATGCAATATATGTTTCGTCGATTGACGGGGAGACCAGCAGATGCCCTAGTCTGGCCCGCATGCCCCGTGGACAGACCGCTTTTTCCATCGGCCATGTGTTGCAGGCGTTGGCCTTGTTCTCGACACTTGCTTTCCTCGATGATCTCGCGTGGCGGAAAAGGGTGCGGTTGGCATACCGCGCTCCCGTGCCCCCCGATAGCATAGGCGCCTTTGGCGCTCAGGCCTCGAGTCGATTGGGCATAGCTTTATCTGCTTCGCTGCGCCAACCCCGCGCGGATATCGTATCATGTATTTGAAAGTCTACCAGATGTCGGGCCGCAGAAACGTTTTATCTGATCTATAAAGGAAGCATCTTGAACCACAACAGTCTCCCGTGTCTCAAAGGACCCTCGCGGCACCCGTCGAAATGCTTGGCCGACTGCTAGGACTCAGCCCGCCCCGTGCCCATGATGTTTGGTTCTCCCGCAACATCAACAACAATCAGCTGCAGGACTGGATGCTGGTAGTCAAATCCCGCAAGTATGAACTGGTGCGGATGCCAGAGGGCGATTTCAAGTTGTTTTGCGGACGCGAGCCTTACTGGACGCCGGATCTCGAGCGAGCAACGCCAAGCCCCAGGACGCAGGGTCGCTGCCGCAGAGAATATGACAACTGGATCATGGTGAACATCGGCTGGTCGACGCTGTCTGGGTCGGAAATCGACCGGTGCTTCGCCGCTACCTACCTGCCCTACCCGCCTCGACTTTCGTGGACACAGTGCCAGGAATTCCTCCGACGCTTCGCCGAACAGCTCGTCGGCCGCCAGAGCCTCCATTGGCGATTCTTGATCGACAACACCGCGAGAGAATGTCAGTCTGTCCCGCAACTCCCTCCACCGCCTGCGGCTCTCTTGCAAGAATACCAGCAGTCGCAGTTGCAGGCGCAGGGACAGGGGCAGGGACAGGGACAGGGACAGAGCAGCCTCGCGCGTCGAGTGGAAAACTTCAATATGATGCAGGCGGGCATCATGAGGGCGCAGCAACAAAACATTGCGCTGAACAACCAGCTCATGCAAAATAGATAGCCAAAGCTTCGGCTTGATTAGGGGTCGATCGACGGGGCAGGCTATCAGGTCTTCTGCCTGCCCGCGTTCATGTACACAGACTCATTATTGATTTTATTGATCGGAATCGACATTTCGCCATCAACCCAAGAAAATGTGGGACGGGATCGCTCTTCGAACACGGGCAGCACCCTTGGGCAAGCGGAGGGCCGATTCGGTTCGGACCCTATAACAGACGGTATCTGAGTCCCTCGACATGAAAGTGCTAAACCTCCCGAGCGATCGGGGTATCAACAAGAGCTTCTGCTTGCTTGAGAGGGGATGTGCTGCCGTGGGCTTTTCCGAGAATCGGCAGGTGGCCCCAGGTTCTCTACTGTTCATATACCCTTTCCCTTTCTGAGAGATGATTGAGGGCGCCGAAAACAGTCATGTCAGAGATAGGAGTGGCCTAGCAGAAAAGAAAAACCTACCACGAGACACCGACACACAAGGTACATATAGAACCTGTGGTGCGAGTTACGTCTTCAGGGGAAGGTCATCACCTGATCAGCCGATGTAGTTGGCTTTGTCACGTGGATACGAATTCGACCTACCTTAGCTTGAAAGCTGTTTGGTATTCTCCAACTTCTGTTCTCCTGGACTTCCCCGCATCCCCCCCACACTGCACCTTCCGCGTTCGTAACTGGCCCCCAACCATGACCTCCCGATATCGAGTTGAATGTGAGTGATCCGAGGCGACAGCTGGTGCAAATCTGTGAAGAGATACTGATTAGGGATGGATTGAATGTAGATGCCCTTAAGACTCACAGGAGGGATCAGTTTATAGGTGAGCATCTCCGCCTGGTATTTAGTGTAGGGCCACGTGCACCCGTATGGTTCACCTTCACCGCCAAGAGCTCAGCTTCGGTCGGAGAACACCAGAGAGATGCCCGCCTGGAACCGATAAATGTAGTATTCCTTGCTTTTGGTGCACATATGCTCATCAGTTCCACTGCATAGAATGGATCAAGGGCCTTCTGGCAGTGCCGTTCGTGCTATACTCGCAGCCGACTGGCGTCTTCGACGGCAAAGGCTTCAGCCAGGCCAAGGCCCAACAGGAGGCTCACCGCCGATACAGTGAGATCCTCAGAGATGTTGAGTTCATGATTGACGACTATAGTAAGTGGATCTTGGCCACAATTCGAGTATCCTGACTCGTATTACCGCCGATAGGGGGCTGAGGCTCACATAGACTCTCTCTGCGCCCTGAACAGTCGCCCATCAGATCGAGGATAACCCCATGCCATCGAAGCTAAAGCTGCTCGTTCCCACCGCGGGACCTTTCTTCACGCGGCTCCCGCTAGAGGCTGCTTTCAAGTATCAGGATCATAAGAGATACATCTCCTCGCGGCGCTTTGTATCTCCTTCCTTCAACGACATCCGTCTTATCCTCAACTCAGCCCAGATTATGGCCGTTACCACCTACGGCACTCTACAGCTAGCGACTTTTGATGGAGACGTCACGCTGTACGATGACGGACAAAGCCTCGAGCCCGACAGCCCCGTGATATCCCGCATAATAGGTGAGAGCACACACACACACACACTCTCTTTCTCTCTCTCTTTATATATATATATATATATATCTATATATAATGAGAGGGTCGATGACCAGTCCCCTGACGAACACTTATAGATCTCCTCCGCAAGAACGTCAAGATTGGCATCGTCACGGCTGCAGGCTACACGACCGCGGAGCGGTACTACGCGCGTCTACACGGGCTCCTCGACGCCATGGCCATCTCGGCCGACCTCTCGCCCACGCAGAAACAGAACCTCATCATCATGGGTGGCGAAGCAAACTACCTCTTCGAGTTCTCCCCCGTCTCGGAGCACCTACTCGCCCCCGTCCCACGCAGCCGCTGGTTGACTCCAGAGATGAACCTCTGGGACCAGTCCGACATCGCCGCTCTGCTGGACGTTGCCGAAGCAGCGCTGGCAGAGTGCATCAAGAACCTCAATCTCCCCGCCGTGGTCATGCGCAAGGACCGCGCCGTCGGCATCATCCCCTCCCCTCCCGAGACCAGGATCCCGCGCGAGAGCCTCGAGGAGACGGTCCTGGTCGTCCAGAAGATACTGGAGCTCAGCCCCGTGGGACGGAGCAGACGGGTTCCCTTCTGTGCCTTTAATGGCGGGCGTGACGTATTCGTTGATATTGGCGATAAGAGCTGGGGCGTTGCTGTCTGCCAGCGCTGGTTCGGCAATGGTGGCGGGAGCGGAAACTGGAAGGGGATGATTCAAGCCGAGAATACACTCCATGTTGGAGACCAGTTCCTCAGTGCTGGGGCCAACGACTTCCGTGCTCGGAGCGTTTGCACCACAAGCTGGGTGGCGAGCCCGGCCGAGACGGTCGAGTTGCTGGATGAGTTAGCCGATCTCATGGAGAAGAAGCTCTCCTGAGACACTTTGGCCTCTTTTGGGTCACAGTCTCACAGGAACTAGTGCTTCCAACTGGCTGGGATCGAAGCATGCGCAAATTACTGGATAGCACGACGTCTACGAAGCGATCATGGCATGTCATTATGTTGCCGCATTCAGACTGTCATTCAGCGCAGGCTAATATAACGTGTCTTCGAAGTCTTGTCACCTGTTCATTTGTCTTCCATTTGCAAGGATCTAGCTTCCTAAGCAACTGAAGTGCGTACAGCAAAGCATCTCCCACCATGCAACAAAGGAAATGGTATGGGAATCTAGTGGTGATATCCGAGGACTTTGCGGTCTCGGATCTCTGTCATCTCTCTCAATCTTCGCCCACTGGCCATCCATTTTATCAATTGACCCCATCAGCAACTGCCCAACTGTCAAACCAAGTAGCCTCCTTTGCCAGTCCCAGTCTAATTTTTTCATTGCCCTTATTCATGGCCTGTCTCTATTCCGAAGACGGCAGGGCGAGGTCTCAAACAAAAAGGAAAACAATATGTCCGAATGTCCAGTGGCTGGGGGTATAATAGAAAGTTCACCATAAAAAGACGCCGTGCCTGTTGATAGCAGCTTGGGATGTTGGGGTAAAAAAGTAATCATAAAGGAAAATTGCGGCATGATAGCTGCCGGCATCAGGCTAGAGACGTGAATAGTCCCCTCGAAGCACCGGTTAGCAAGGGACGCTCTCCCAGAGCACGATGCTAACGGTACTCTCCGAAAGGCGCGCCAAAGTTGTTGTTCCTTTTAAGCTTGAGAGGGATGTCTGTCTCCTGTTCTTCGCGACTTCGAGGGCTGGACTCGCTGTTCGCCTTGTCTGCTGACGGTTCATCACACCCAGTCGTGGGCTTCGTATCCGTGGATTCTTCTTCGTTGACGACATCCCTCAGAACGGCCGGAACCGCTGCTTCAGTGCCCTTGCTAACCTCCTCAAGCTTGTCCGACAGCTTTTTGAAGAATATCTCGTCGTGTGCAGGCATGTTCCGTACCATCAGAGGACCTCGCAGTGATACATCCTCTGAGCCTGCATCGAGCATGGCTTCTTCTGGGTAACTGCTGAAGTCTTCGCTGATTTCGCTCTTGCGGGTGGTCGGAGGCTCGGTAGGCTCGGATGACGAGGTAGCGGCGCTGCTATCCACCATGTCTCCGTGTTGAAGAGTCGGCGTAGACTCACCGCTGCTGCTAGCCGTGGTAGCAGTCACAGTCGGCAGGACAGACAGTGAGTGATTCGGGGTATGGCCGGCATGCATCGTCAATCTGTCGACTTCATCGGCTGCCAGGATTTGCAGCGTCTGCTCCTTGACCGGCTTGCCAGGTACGCCGAGTTTGGAAGTGTCCGCTGGCGGCGACGGTGTCCGGCTGGTCGGTTTGGAAGCTGGGGGTGAGTTCGGTCCATCGCTGAAGGTGGTTCGCTGAAGGGCAGAGGCTTTGATAGGAATGCCTTCGGAAGTCGGAATGATCTCCTGCACATCAACGATAGGTACGGGAGTAGCGTCGTCTGCTGGAGGAGAAGCCATGCCGTTGTTGGCTGTCATTGGTATGAACGGTGACGATTCGGGTTGCTTGGAAGGGCTAAAGCGCGAAGTAGCGTTCTGGCCAAAGTTTGTTGGGTGTGATGATGCCAGGGACGCTGCGTCACGGGCGGGCGGCTGTGGTGGTTGCGAGGCGAGTCTTTGGAGAACATCCCCACTTACGCTTCCAGGTAACCCACCAATTCGCTGTCCTGGCAGCGCACTTCCCTGTGACGAAGCCGAACTCCGCATGCTTTCCGGTGACATGTTCCAATCGCTGCCAGCGCCGTACCTGGGCTTGCCTTTGGTTGATACGTCATTTTTGGGGCCGCGGTATCCACAAAGGCCTGCCACTTGCTGTTGGAGCAACTCGATTTTCTTGAAGAGTGCCTCCTTTTCGTATTCCCACTCGGCACGTTCCTCTTCCATTAGTGCCCGTTCCTCCTTGTAGACCTCCTCAACACGCTCGAGGTTCGCTTCCATGTATTTTCGTTCCGCCTCCCATGCCTCTCGTATTCGACCGTTCTGTTGGACAAGTCGACGGATCATTTGCACGTGATGTTGGGTACCTGCTGCACCCTCCGAAATCGACCGGGGGTGACCAGTGGATGCAGCCGTGATAGGCGGCATCGATCCCGTAGACATGTGATCTGATGGACCAGGAGGCATGCCGTTGACGGCAGGTGGGGATATCGAAACCACACCGGATGTCGATCGCGAGGTTGTCGACCGTGACCTGACGAGTGTTCCTGCCTTGGTGGACATGCGTCGGGTGGGAGACATGCTTGCGGATCGTTGCTGCTGGTGCTGGTGCTGGTGCTGACTATGCTGGTGTATCTGGTATTGCATTCCCTGCGTAATTGGGTGTAGGTTAGGCGAGAGGAATTGTGTAGATTGCGGAAGTGCAGGTCCACGAACACCCGGCGAGAGGGGAGAGTAGACTGTCGGGTACGAGCTATTGAGGTAACTGCCGGTTGACCTCGGAACGCGGTGAGCGGAAGTTATGGCAGGCGAGCTGTCGCGGTTGACACGGTTGGTGACAGGATAGTCGAAGTAACCTGAGACGCCGTGGGGAAGGGAGAGAGGAGACATAATGGAGGAAGCAGATGATTCACCAGAGATAGGAGGGAAGTTGAAGTGCTGGGAAGGGTCGGCAGAGCCTTGAGGAAGGCCGGCGTCACGGGCATGTATTGCCATGATGGCCTGCATAAGGTACGGAGAAAGTAACGACGGAGAGAGGTGGTTTCCGGAGTCTTGCCGCGATGCTTCGTAAAAGGTTATGGGGCTGTCGTGTATGCAACGGGCTATTAGGTTTACTGACAAGACCGGGTTCGCAGGAAGCTTGGGTGACCATGCCGAAACCTCGGACTCGCAGCAACCACAGAGCCAAATGACCAAGTGACTCTACGATAGCGGGCTGGATTTGACTATTCACAGTCGCGTGTTTCCGATTGCTGAAGGAGGTCTCGGTTGCGGTTCGGATCGTGGACACTTGAAGAAGCGTCCTAATTATCAGTGACGTTGGCGCGGTTCCACTGCCTTAAATCTATAGCCTCGGTTTGGAATGCGCAACAGTGGCGGAGGGAGGCGATGAGAAGGCGGAGGACCGCAACAACGACAAAAAAAAGGGCAGAGGAAGAAGAAATTGAGATGGATCGGGACGGTCTTGAAAGCGAAGTTCGTGGACGAGAGAGCAAAGATGAAAGTAGCGACAGATAGAGGGTTGACAAAAGCAGAGTAATAATAAGGTAACCTGAAGTGACCGAAGGAAAGAACGTAAGGGATGGGGGAATTATGCACGTTTGCTCTGATGCGCTGCGTTTGCTGCTGCCACGCTGGCACACGACAGCTCGAAACCTGAACCAGGCAGGGAGTGACAGGGGACCATTGCTTCTTTGGCAACCCGGACCCTTAGCCGGTTGGTCATCATGTGCACGTACCCGTAGTACGTACCCGCCATTCCGGAAAGAGCCTTTCTTGGGATCTGAGCCAAAGTAACCCGAAGCGATAAAAGTGAAAGCATACCTACCTTACAGTATACACTACCTCGAGATACCAAGTACCGCATTAGCAGGAGTAGAGGTAGGTAAGGTATGTATAAACTGACCTGAATACCTTACCTACATACACTACCTACGGGCTGCGGACCAGGTAGGTAGTAGGTAAGGTACCTACCTTTATGGTAAGGTACCTAAGGTAGCTGAAGTATCTTATTCACCTTCGGTTACTAAGGTACGTCTACTCTATGCCCAAACGGACCTCCGCCCTGTTTCCCCGAGGTATGGCGTCTAAGTACTTAAGCTAGTGTAAGGTACTCAGGTTACCCTATCGTAGGTACTGGGACCTGGTATTCCCTGGACTCAGGTTAAGCCTCATGTCTCTGGCGAGGTAGTGATCAACCGGCAACTTTGATATTCAGCGTTCAAGGGTGCAAGAACAAGTATCGCTGTTACACTGTATTCCACCAGCACTACCTAACCTTACCTTTAGTCATTGCCCTGGTGGGCCAAACACGATGCAATTCTGATACTTGGATTTTTTTTTACTCCCAAGGTATGCATACCTGCTCCCTGCGCAGAATACACGTTCGTACGGCGGTAAGGAACCATACATACCAGTGAGCCTGTTGATGAGCTGGCATGTGGGGCTGATCATGGGTACGTAGTCCATCGAGGCGTTCGCAAGGGGGACGGCCCGCCAGCCAGAAAGTTTAGGAGGATAAGATCCCGTCGTGTGAGTTTGTGATTCGGTAAGCTGGGTTTCAGGACCCCTTTTTCTTCCTCGTTTTTTTTTTTTCCTTTGCCCGGCACCCTTGTTCGCACTTGCACCCTGTTTTCAGCCCGCATTCCATCCAGCTCAACTTACACGTGACCAGCCGGCACAAAGTGCAATCAAATCGTCACCAAGTGTAGATGTGGAGGAAAACATAATCTTCACGGTCCTTACCTTACCTTATACGGTCACGCGTTACATCTTACAACCCAAGCTAGCGCGGCAAAAGGTCAATTGTAAGTGCTGCACTTTTTGGACGCCGAGGACGGAACTCTCGTCGGCCCTCGTTCCCGTCCAGAACCGCCAGACATCAATCCCTACATACCGTACTTTCTCTTCTCCTGAACTTGCTCTGTCCCAAAGAACGCCGAGTCTAGACGCATTTCACGAGCTGGTGGAGGACTACTGGGAGGAGTTCGTCCGCCGTTCTTCTGGTCATGTGTCCCTTCTCTCCGACGCTACGAAGCAGGTCAATTTCATTTTCGGCCTTGAAGGCCCCTGCACTATGCCTCTTCTGCCTTTTTGATGGTCCTAGGTGTGGGGATGATGACCCTGTAACGCACTTGTGACGGTCGCCAGCCATGAAGACCGTAATGCTGCTAACAGTCATCGTCTTAGTAGGCCTACGAAATGTTAACGCAGTAGCCGCCTTTACCCACGACATTCATAAACATCCCGCCAATGCTCCCGAACTAGCCAGTTTCCCCAAATCCCCGCCGTGGGGCTGCATGTATTGAGTGAGCTTATTGATGTTTGGGGTTGATGGAACGATAGCCGCCGAAATCATTCAGCTGACGACTTCGCAACGTTGCTACCCAGTTGGCCAGTGCGAGAGAGTCTGGAGTGTCATGCCAGCCACAGGCCTTCCTCTCCGGACGGCAGATATATCCATCGCGAGTCACGAGTCACGGAAAGCGACCAGTACGGTGGGGACCGGGCCTTCACCGCTGAGGATTACACCGTGGTACCCTGACCTCGGTCCTTTTCGTCTTTCCATCCCATTTCCGAAGTTGCCGGCCATGGTCAAATCTTGAACTGCACGAGAGCGGTAAGGAACGAATGGACACGTACACCGTCCACTTCAACCGGAGCAACACTGATGCGCTTTCGACGGCCTTAAAACGTAAAACTGGTTGTGGTGGTTCCATAAAAAGATGGTTCATAGGGCATCATATAACAGTATCCACCATTCCAGTCACAGCATGTTGGCGACTCATGTTCAACAAATGCATCCTTAGTGTTCCCGGCCATTTAATCCGCAAGCTTTGAGAGTTTATTCTCTGATGGGATTCATCGGCCCATTGCTGTGGAATCGCCACGGGTTCTCGTAGCTCCATTGCCCTGTGTTTGTCAACTGTTGTTATCACCTGCGAGTGTAGACGCGCAGGAAGACGAGTGCGTCTTCGTTGGACCTTTATTTGTTCGCCGCCACTCTCCCAGAAGCCACCATACATACAGCATCTTACCTGACCTCTCGACATGTACTACAATCGATCCTGTGTCTGGCCTCACATCACTGCTGAAAATTATTCACGACGGACCAAGTACGGGTCAAGAAAGAGTAACCACGTCTAGACCGAGGACAGGGTCTATGAAATTGATGTTGTAAAGAGCAATGCAGTGGGGATCCCTGAGGAGCAAACAAGCATTGAGTCAGTCGCTACAAAGAACTGATATTGGGTCACGGTAGGATATGTGGGTGTGAACGAGTTGTCTTATTACTCGTAGCTTTCAGGGCTTGCATGTTCAGCTCATGTTAATAGTTGATCAAACAGACGCAACTCTACGTCGCTGCCACGGGACTACTGGAAGCGCGCAGAACATGGAGTTGAGCATAGGTGATATCAAAGGCATTTGAAGGGTACTTAGTTCTCAATTGAGCATAATCGGTGGAATGACGGACTCCAGAGGATCGTCGTCCCAAAACCCCTGTGGAGGTCTGTCCAGTCGGGGGATGCTTCTGGTGATAGGAATCTCACACTCCGAAATGATACAGTTGGATCCTTATATCCAGGAGAATCTTCGGGTGATAGTCTTGGAAGAGCGAAAGATGAAGCGCCGCGTTGCTTTCTTCTGGCCAAAACAAGAGCTTGATTACGGCGCGTAGCCGTCATGCAAGTGCTCGACAGGTCTTCAACACGGCCTAGGAGCCCTATTCGAGTGTGACTTTGGACCAGTCTCAGATACACTCCGTTAACTTGGCAAGGCAACTACCCCCAATGGACAACCATGTACAATATTGTCTAAGTTACTGGGTCATGCCACCTTGAAACGCGTGCCTCCGCTGAGTGTTGCTTTTTTGGAAGTGCTTCGCTATTTGACACCCTGCCCTTCGTTGATGGCTAACCAGGCTGCAGACGACACACATGGGAAGGAAAACCAGCATACGGGGTTGAGGATGGACACTCCATGTGCGTGCATCTGTATTCGTTGCTCTTGGTGATAGGCCCTGTATACACTTGACGGGTGTCATGTCGACCCAAGCCTCATAGAACTGCAGGAGGACAAGAAAAGAAATGCTCAATCGCCGAGATCTGAAGTGCATCATGGTCGTGCCCTTGACGGTTTCCAGCCCCTCGTGACTTAGGTGCCTCATCGGTGTACGCAATGACGGTCACCAATCCTGGAGCTTACCTGGGGTACAACAATCTAGATGCTCGCCAATTAAGACCTGGTCCTGGAGACATATCCGACAAAGCGGACCATCAGTTTGGAGATTTCGTTGTTAGGAATAATACGGCTGATGCCCATGCATCATCATGTCCTTGGTCAGCCGACAATAACGATTCAACTGGAGCCAGGAGCTCCGGTGACAGCGCTGCTCTCGTCGCTGGTAACCTCCACAACAATCGAAGGGTGATACGCTGATGTACCCGGGGTACATCGTGACGTCGAAAGACATGATTGCTCACAGGCTCAGGAACGCAAGATGCTCTTTGGAAGACACGATAACCGTTAGAAGAGATGATTGGGAAAACAAGCTTTAAGAACACAATTATGCTTAGTTATATCGAGCAAACGTGCCTCCTTGGACTACGCCATCGACAGAAAATCCTGTCGGACCGCAGCATAGGGAAAGAAAGGTCGAATCGTGTCGCTTGAGACAGTCTTCAGGCAGACTAGTCACTCTGGCAGTCGCGTACGCAGTATACAAACTCGTATATGTGTAAATGTGACTTCCACGCCCACCCTACGCTGACCGGTCAAAAAGAATGGGCAGAAAAGGGGGGGGGGGGGGGGGGAGGGTGTCAATCGTTGAAACGCCGAGAGGGAGTCAAAGCAGTAATATCGGAGTAACAAGACTGATGTGAGGGATTTTCCAGCTTTTCCGTGACTGGCAAGAGGCTGAAAAGCCATCCCACAAGTGAGCACAACCTGTATCGGGACGTTGACATCCTAAGCGGAGTCAGGCTGACGATGTGAATGCTCTGTCAAGTTTTCACCCTCGCGCCAATCGCTTGGCTCAGACCGGACTCGAAATCCTGTCCGGTCCAGATGAATCAATCGAACACATCGAACGAGGACGAGGAGTAAGATCATCCAGGTGAATCCTTACTGTAGGAACCACTGAGTTTTGTGCTGTGACACCGTCGTACTCATTGTCTTTTATCCCTTGAGCGGTCATGGTCGGATTGAGAAACTGGCCACGAGGGCAGGAAGTGCAACTGCGGCGTGGAGTCAGGGCAGCCAATTATGTACCCCAAGCACGGGTGCAGCCTGCAGGACGGTCCAGAAGATGGTTTAATGGTAGCATCGACCGGGCGCGAAGTCCATCAGAATTCGTCTCACACCGCCAGTTGCAAAAGCGAGCATCCGCCAACGGCGGAACGGGAACTTTGACGCTCCTTGCTCAGGTCCCCACAAGTCCGCCCGCCCGGGTCGGATGTTGGACTGGAGACGGGGCCGACGCCGTAACCCCCCAAATATGCTGCCTCATTCGGAAGAGTACAGATGCATACAAGCCGCGTCACAGAATGAAATGAGTATTGTGTGGTCGTACGTATATATGGTCGTCCTCCGGCGAAGCCTCTGATTGTACGTGTGTATATGTGGGCATATGGCGGCAGGATATGCACTTGTCGGTAACGGATAGGTCAAGCCCCGTGCGGGGAAAGGAAACAGACGAATCTCGGTAAATTTCTTCCAGGCGAGACCGGCAAGGCGGGCAGGTTGATTTCTCGTGGCTTGCTGGTTCACAAAACACAGAAGAGGTTGCCATTGCCGTAGGGGGTCCTGTGATTCCAAGATACACTGTGTCTCCCCAGCAATCACTTCGGGGCACCTGGAAGTTAGCGCCCAGACGGGAGATCGCGAAGCCTTTCAAGGGGCATTGTGCGATGCTGACCTTGCAACTGCCAGTTATGTGAAGCAGATGGCTGTTCGTGATCACGAGAGTAATCGTCAGATCCTCCTATATCCTCGCCCTATTACCCATGTACATGACGGCGAATAAGTAAGTAAATGTATCATTGCAGTGAGGAACTCGGCGCAATGGCGTGCATGGTGTAGCACAAGGTACTGAAGCTGCGGGACAAACTGGCACGCGAGCTGTCTTCTAAAACCTCAGGTAATGTGTGAAAGCTCAGCCGTGTCCACTCTATATCGATGCATTCGGACGGTTGCAGAAGTTGGTGCAGCATGTTGGGGATGAGACCCCGGAGTGCAGCGTGGGGGGATACTTAACACAACCTTGTTGAAATGACCCTCGCACGTCGGCGCAAACGACCCTGTTGAGTGAAGCAGTGAATGAAGTGGACTCCGGCTTGCCATTTTGACTTTCCCGTCAAGTTCACCCCAGCATATTGGGAGGCACGCCTTGTTCCATCATAATATGTAGGACACAATTGGACCGGCCATCGACTTCGAACCAAATTTACCGAACTGGGCTCTTAGACTCAGTGAAGAGCGACTAGATGCAGATGCGCGACGATCGCGATTCAATCATTGCACTTGTCAGGTCTCTCGCGTGGAGTCGGCATTTCTTGCGGGCGAAGGGAGCCTCGCGCTGAGCTGCCCAGCGGCTTGGCAGCCAGTGGCAGCGACCGGAGCCACTTGGAGGACGTAAATTGTCGGTAGCAGCGTCGATTGTTTCGCCGACATGGGTATCCTGTAGCGGCGAGCACCTTCGTTAAGCGTTGGTCGATAGCAATTTGACCTTCTTGGCGCTTGCAATTCGATGGACTGAGACTGACGGAGGGTTGAGAGACCCCGTTGCACCATGTTGCACGTGTTTCACCGCATTGGTTTGTTCCAGGTTGGCTTCGACCAGCAATGCCCAGGAATTTGTTTTCAAAACGCCAAGTGATGCTAATAAATTCAACAACAGCTCGACTGATCAGGGTCTTGGGAAGCTGGAGAAGTCCCGGGAGGTACATACCTCTCGTGCCAAATGGCAGCGATAATAATAGCGCTCGCCCATAACCACGACGTTTTAAGGTGTCTAACTACGATAATATGATTCGTTCAAGGCGGTTTCTCGGCACAGAACTGTCCTCTCTGTTTGGTCAGTGACCTAAAAGTAGGTATCTTAGGAAAGGTAGTCAGTACTCGCGTACATATTTCTTCAACTGCTCGAGGAACGACTGTCTTCAACATTGAAATTGTAAGACCATCCCCAACTATATTTACAAAAAGAAGCTGGTTGTGATCGCGTATTGATCTACCCTGTTTATCCGTGGTTTAAGAATTTCAGTTTAAACTCGCGATGTCGCAGTGCTTACACTACGGGTGAAGAGCCTACATGTTAACGACACGCCATGAGTCAGGTACCTTCTAGTCAAGGCCAGCAAAATGAATAAAAAAAAGGTGTACCTGGTACGAACCCAGATCGGCCGTTTACCTTCCCGACACACGGCGCCGACCTTCACTTAACTGCGTCATCAGTGTGCATCCATAAGTGGGGTCAAGGACCTCCCCCACATGATCATCGATTCACGGCCTTCCAACCCTCCCTTAGGCACAGCCAAGACGCTTCTGACGCTGCATCTTCTTGACTTGATTACCGTCATATTGCGGCCTCAGGTACCTAGTAAGCAGAAATTTAGGGTCCAAGACGGGAGAAGTCCCTCGGAAGTGAATTGCATCGTATCGGGGTGTTGTAATCGTTAATCTCATTTGACTCAACTGGGTCTTGGCCAATGGCAGTGGTGAAAAGTATAGGTTCTGTTTGGTAGTGCAGCTGGACAATTCGCCATCGGGAATAATGAGGTATCTACTAGGTACCTTCTTTGCGCGTATTGTGGTGTCTGGAAGAGACAGGCACGCCTGTTACACCCTGCTTTTCCCGTACTCCAGCAATAGCAAGGCGCTAGCAAGCGCAATGCTGTTGAGCTTGGAAAAATCACTCACCAAAACCGATGTCGACGCAGCACAGGTACCCCATGTACTCTGCGTGCACATGTACACTAAGTGAAGCGAGCTGTCGTAGAACTGATTGCTGAACCTATACATACTGTACAACTAACTAACCCTATGTATCTTGTGGTCGTGATGGATAAGCGCGGTGATGGTTCTCGATAGTAGGTATACGGTAGACGGACGTCTCTGTTTGTCGCTTTTGACAAAGCCGTCGTTACATGGCTCAAAATCGTAGAAGACAAGGAAACGTCGATGCTAAGATATTCTCGGCTCGTACCTCCTTCCTTTATTCAAGGTTCAGCTGAACCAGTTCACTCTACGTTATCCAGCCATTCGCATTAGGTACCTAGTGGTAGTGATCCTGTACTCAGTTAGGGTTCGGAAACAATGGAGGGTCTTCAACGAACATCGGCACGGTGTCATAGCGACTGTAAGCCGGTGAGTGAACGGGTAAATCCCTGCATTCAATTGCTCGCCCTACGGTCAAAAAGGGAATCTCCAGCGACAACCTGAGATAAAGCCACTCCACTTGAGGAAACCCACCCCAGTAGTCAGTGGAGAACACTAGGACACCCCTTCGTGACATCGACAGCGCCCCGCTTTACCACTGTACACTACACTCCAAGTCCAGACACACCAATTGTCAACAAGCCTTTTGCACAACTCCATTCGAGATCCCCCCACCACGAATGAAATACCCAGGACCCTCCGATCTGGGGCGCACTTGCCCTCTCCCTTCGCTCTGAGGCTTTCGGATCTCTTGAGGATTTTATTCTTCTGGATCTGAACTTGACAAAACTTGTCAAAATTCACAAAGGATCTTTGGTAGCAACTCGGATTCAGTCGCCTTGTGTCCTTCTTTCTTTTCTAGAGTGCCGTCTTTCCTGGGAGAAATACGAGCATCGCCTTACTACGCCACTACCATTATCGACACTTCAGAGGTTATGATTTCATAAGCCTCCAGGCACCGGGCGACATCCACCATATACCCTTTTGTTTTGTTCGGTCAAGAGAGTTTTCATAGCCTCTGTGGTCTTGGTTCTGGTCTTGCAAATTTCCTGCTGCAGATCGACGCCGTTTCTGTCAATCGGACAAGCCGCCAGCTGCTGGCCAGGGGCTACACAACCTCGCAAGTCAGTCTTGGCGAAGCATCACGAAGGTGTCAAGATCTGAAGGACGGCATAACTCTCAGACTACAAGAACGCGTCAAATCGCCCTCTCGTTCCAACTTTCGGAGAGCCTGTCGTAGTTCATTCGAACATCTACGAGAAGGTGCGCCTGCTTGTTGCAGCTAGTCACGGTCAGCCTCCAGCTAAAGAGCGCGAAGAGTCCCCTGCTCACCAGCGCTCTCAAGGAGTCTCTGCCATTGGGAAGGAGTGTCAAGGGTGCAGCTCGAGAACAAAGTCAGGTGTGAGTGGTGTGGTGCATGCAAACCCACCAACAAACCACTCTCCCTGAAGGTTTGAATACAAGTTTTGTGCCTCGTGGGCTTCTCGGTCCTGCTTGTTGGCTGGATCCGGCTGTCTCAATTGGAGTGCCTGACGTAAAGTACCTCACCTGTTCGCACCGGTTCGTTTTGGCAAACCCGCTTGTCGGCGAAGCGACTCGGCGCTGTGCCCTCCCACTTCAAAATCATGGCAGTCTCGGCCGTGTTAGCTGCTGCAGCTACGCAACCCTCATCATTAGGTATTTTCACCCTCTTTAACCTTAGCCACGACCGTCATTCTGTACCCCCTCATTTTGATATTTCTGAGCATCCCTCTCGTCATCTTTCACCTACTCGATTGATTTCCAAGCAAGCACACAGCTCAACGTTATTCCCGCCTGCAGACCCCTCCAATCCACCTTTAAATTCCGAAGGCGATTCGAGCATTTCGTCATCACCCCGCCAGTTTCCTACAGAACTCAGCAGTCCGATTCCTGAAGAATGCGACGAAGAGACAGAGAGTGACCACCCGAATGAACCCATCACTCCTGTCAGCGGCCGTCAGTCCCAAGACTTCAATTCTCTCCAGAATCACGACATCGCATCCTCTTACCCGAATCCCGACTCATTCCCCCAGGTTGCCGGCCTTTCTAGCCTTCGTCACGCCGCCACCAACCCGACCCCAAAGTCCCATCTGACGCTCAACACCGCCCCCGCTGTCAACATCCCTCTCACTCCCAAAACACCTACAAATAACGACTATCCGAAGCCGCTGTCGACTCCAACCACTGCAGACCCAGAATCCGGATCTACTCTGCAGAGACGCCCCACGCGTGGCTCAACCTCAAGTTTCAAGCGCACGATGTCGAGTTTTTTCCGTCGGACAAACTCAAACTCGCAAACCGACAAGTCTGTATTTAGCCCAGCTGAAGGTGAAGTCAAAACTGGTACTTCGGAATCCAACATCGCAGACGGACCTCAGCGCAATCCGCCTACTCGACGCTGGTCCATGAACCGAAGCTCGGCCACCACCCGATCAAACAGCCCGCCGTCGCCTGGTTCGCCACCGCTCGAGATGGCATCGACGAAGACGCGAGAGCAAGCCTCGACACCAACGGTGCCTAGTCAAGACGAGTTCCTCAAGAAGAAGTCTCGCGCCTCAACCGGTCTAAACCTTCGATCGCGTGCAATCAACTTCGTGGTCCATAACAACAATAACCAATCTAATGGCGGGCGCTCGGGGAACTCGCGCCCTGTGCGCCGTCGCGCATCAAGTTTCGACATGTCGAAGCAGAGACATGACTCCCCCGATGCACCCGCAGACCCAAATAATCCAATCCACGCAGATCGATCCATTTGGGCATTGCCGGCCGAGGCTGGTACCGGTGCGAAGGCACGGCGTATGAGCTTGAGTCTGCCGGACGATCTGCAAGTTGACGTTGCAGAGCTCCTTTCCGAGTTCGAATATCACCATAAGTTCCTTGGCCGCCACGGAAAGCATCTTGGCAAAGGCGCCACTTCCAAGGTCACCCTCATGGTCAGGAAAGGTTGCCCGACAGAACTGTATGCGGTCAAGGAGTTCCGTGGAAAGTCCACCCGCGAAACACACGAAGAATACGAGAAAAAGGTCAAATCAGAGTACACACTGGCCAAGAGTCTGCATCACCCGAACATTGTCGAGACTGTTCGCCTGTGCACGGATCATGGCCGGTGGAACCACGTCATGGAGTACTGCGCGGAGGGCGATCTCTTCGGCTTGATCAGCAAGAAGTACCTGACCAAGGAGGACCGGGAGGTCGATCGCTTGTGTCTTTTCAAGCAACTAGTCCAGGGCATCAACTACCTCCACAATAATGGCATTGCTCACCGCGATATCAAGCTAGAGAATCTGTTGATCACGAGTGATAGCAAGCTCAAGATCACTGACTTCGGCGTGTCAGAGGTCTTTTGCGGCATTCACCCTGGCCTGAGGGAAGCTGGAGGCCAGTGTGGCGTAAACATGGGCGAAATACGTCTGTGCGCTCCTGGCATCTGCGGAAGCGAGCCGTATATCGCTCCCGAGGTCCTTGCCAAGTCCGGGCCTTACGACCCTCGTGCATTGGATGTCTGGAGCTCAGCCATCGTCATGATTCACCTTGTCTTCGGCGGGGCCATATGGGGCCGCGCCGAGGTTACTAGCAACAACACCAACTACAACGCTCTCGTCAGGGGATGGGAGAAATGGAAGTCAAGGAATAGTGGTCCCGACCGAGAAATCACCGACATGGACTATCCGCATGTTATGGCATTTGACAACTTCGTCAAGCCACCGGCACTCCGGAGAGTGCTCCTCCAGATGTTGAATCCCGATCCCTCCAAGCGCATAACCATTGCCGACGTCGCCAACAACCGGTGGATGAAGAATGTGGAGTGTTGTCAACCAGAATCATATGATGACCCTAGTCTGACGATCGACGCATCGAAGAAGATATGTCTTGTTCGTGGACAGAGGAAGATCTTCTGCCACAATCACCTGCCCCCAAAGGAGCACAACACACACTCGCTCGGCAAAATGCCGGGTAGCGCAGGCTACTGAACACGGACGTCTCCTGTTCCGTTGTAATGATTTCGAATTCACACGGCGCGGTCATGACAAACCTCGCAAGTGCGTACCTAGAGCACGGTGCTGCTTTTCTTTCTAGCTTTCGTTTCATTCTTGTTGTGGTAAGGGCAGCATCGGCGGCATGCCGTCGTGAATGGAAAGGGAGCATATATCGGCGTTTTAGGCGAATCCGCCCGGTAGCGAGTTAAAGGGCATCCAGCCATGTCATCAGACCATCGCTTTCCTTATCTTGACCTACTCTAGCACATTTCTAATCTTAAGCCCACGATGTTACAACACCTGTGGGTCATTGGTCTGGGTGAGGAGTTTCCTACGTTGCCACTGCTTAGTGGTACCTTCACTCGCATTTACCGTTCACTCGTTCATTGCCGTGTACCAACCAAGCATAGGAGAGGAAGTTGCTGATAGAGAAGCCAGGCCGTGAACTGTGGTGGTGAAGGTCTAGTAGATATATCGTGTTTAGCACGCAGGTGAATGTTGTTCATGTCCTTTTCTGCGTTCAACAGAACAATACTAGGTGATCAGAGACCCGTGTCCCCAGACCGCAAGGAGGAGGAAGCATGTTGGAGGGTTCAGTAGCTGCAATCATGCAGAAATGCAGATAATGGGGAGGGATCAAGGCGTGGTAGCACCAAAGATTCCATTTCTAAATTTCAGCAAAATGACATCACCGGTCACGCCGAGTGCTCAACAGAATGGGGTGTATTTCGTACGTGCTATATGTAAGCTTGAGTAGAAGGCGTCTTCTTCTACCCAGCCCATGAGTTACTTCGCTCCTGGTCAGGTTGACCTGTATCCAGTCTGCTTCACTTTCGTCCACCGCTTGGTATCAAGGATGTCGTTTAAGAGTCATTCGAGATTCCAGCCGGTGACAGATCCTCTTCGAATCGCCTTCTTGCTTCTATAGAAGCGGGCCGCTGCCCCTACCTGGCTATGTGAGAAAAGCATCAGCATATTGGTCGTTCGCCTCCCAACTCAAGTGGCAAGTGATTACCATGCTTCCATTGCTTGAATGTTCTTGGGGTATAGACATTGATCCACAGGGTATGCTAGCAAGGAGCGTGTCACCTGGAGGATAGTGACTGGAAAGGGTTGATTTGTGTTCTAGCCTGGATATGCCCGCCGGTGAACTAAGAGAAACCAAGTTCCGGGAATCTAGCAACTTTTCTCCCACCAAGGCATATGAAACCTCTGGCTGGCTCTTCTCCAGGCGGGTAGCAGGGGGTGCACCATGTAGACTCAATCACTTTTGCCTCTAGAAACTAGCTATGAAAGCATAATGGATGGACTATTTCTTCGAAGTCCTATGGGCAACAGCGGAGGGGAATATTGTGATGGGGGACATTGCATTTGCATGCTTTCTCTCGTTCAAGCCAAGTGGACACCGACGGCAACCTCTTCCTTCTCCCCTGAATGACACATACAACAAACGATATCGTCAGATCCATGCCTCATCCATTGCTGTCCCAATTCGGTCCTGTCATCACCGCAACTGCGTGCCCGCAGCGTCTGCCTCCCCGAACATCCCTTGGCCTACGAGATACACTTGTATTGGTCACGGCCAACCACTCGGCCTTGAATCCTCACCCGTTGCCGAGAATCGGTGTGCGGAGCCCATTACACATAGCGTTCGAATAGGTCGATAGCACCCAGCCGCCACTCAACTCCCCAAAGATCAGATATCAAACGACTGGCCTGGGTTTCAGAGTAAACCACTTGCTTCTAACCTGTACCATTTGGCTCCACTGCAGACAAATTGTTTGTGCAAATACTTGTCACGTTTGAATGACGGGCGCCTCTCCCCGTGGTTTTGATCGTTAGGTTCCAGTGTCTAGCTAGTGCCTCCGTTCACAACACCGCCCGCGGCGGTGGCAGCAGCAGCTTGTTGCTGCGCCATGACCAAGGCTGCTTCTGCTGACTGATAGACGTTCTGGATTATGCTCTGTTCCTCAGCAGACAAGTGCGATGCCAAGCTTGAGTAGAGCTGGGGCTGTTCTTGTTGCAACTCTGTGTCACGCGTTAGACTCCATCCATTGTTTTTACCGGGTGGATGTTCAGTCAAGAGCAATATCAACTCACTCATCAAAGCGGACCGGAAGATCTGATATGGCTCAAGTTTGTCCAGAGGAGACTCCAGAAGCACGGAATCCTCTCCGAGCTCATCGTCAGAAAGGTCGAGCTGCTGGTCGCCGCCAAACTTCTGTGCCTGCGCGGGCCAGGTGTCAGTCACGTCCAAACTTGACAGGGTACCAGTCTTTGCAAAGACTGATATGATGTGAAGCAAGGCAACCACCGGGAACATGCAGCGCAAGGATTCTTACCTCCTCGTTGAGGAACTCAAGATAGGCGGTGCTTTCATCCTTAACGTCTGTTGCTTCCTCGCCCTCAGCTTCATCCTCAGCCGTCCACGTCGATTCATCTTCGCCCCAATCGTCATCCTCGTCGTCGTAGCCGTAGTTTGTGCTCTCGAGGGTGAAGTCATCCTTCAAAGCCGCCTCTCGACCTGGGATTCAGTCAGCCCTTGCACGCGAACTCGTACGACCGGACACTTACTCTTCATCGCCGCAGGCAGAGTCTTGAACAGCTGCGTGATACCCTGATACCATGTCAGCACTCTTCATCGCCGAGCAAAGCCCGGATGGTCTGCCGGTCTCACCTGTAGCAACCTAGGCCAGCCAACACTGACACTCGCTGGTATCTGATCTGCACGGAGCTGGAGCAGTTCCGAGATGGCCACGATGCAGAGCTTCTTGTCATGGACCCTAGTAAACGACTCCATGCTGCCGAACCAAAGACTGAAAAACTTATTGGTCCAGTTCTTGGATTCCAGGATCTGGAGCGTCAGGACGGGGTTGTAATAGATAGCGTTGATCACCATCTCCATCAAATGGATCTTGTAGGACTTGATTTTGACTTCCTGCCCAGCAAGGACGTTCATGGCCATGGTCACAAAGCCGTGTACGCAGTTATCGATATGTCGGGGAAGGCTGAGCATCATGGCTTCAGCCAGCTTGCACGCACAGATCCGATCAACGCCGCCAACCTTGGAGTCCGTGAACATGTCTGAAACCATTCCATAAAGCGCTTCCACATACTCGGGTTTCTGGAGAAGCTGCGGCACACCAAAGTTCACGAAATTGTCAAGTGCTGGAAGCATGTCCTCGAGATAGAGTTCCGCGCCCGACTTGAAGGTTGCGTGGATAAGCTCAAAAGCCTGCCACATGGTCGGAGAGATAGCCTTGGCTGCGAACGTACAACTGTCAATGATCTCGAAGACCTCGTTGTAAAGATCTGCCGGGTTGGGAAGGGGGTTAGAATCATCACAGTTCAATATCAGATGCATAACATTCTACTCACCATACAGCTTGTTCTCAAGCGTCACCTGTATTACAGGCATCAATACTGACTCAATGTGCAGGAGCACATCAGGTGTGCTCTCGAGAGTGAGGATAAGAGTTCCGATCGTCTGTAGGACGCCCAGGGCTGTGATACTCTTGTCGTCCAAGTAGTCGCCATATTCGTCCTCGTCCCGCTCCTGATTCTTTTCTACAAGCTCTCGAACAATACGGAGATATGTGTCTCGGAGCTGCTCGCTAAGAGCAACGGCAAAGGGAGTCAATTCTGTGGCAAAGACCTCGACAAAGTCCTCCATTACATTCGCAAGGGCATCTATATCGCACTCGTTGGCAAGCTTCAGGAGTTGCTGCATGATAGTCGGGATGCTAGCCTGCATGCTGGTTCGGATGGCGTCATGCCTGATCAGTGGCTGCAAAGCGAGCGCAGCCGTCACACGCACAGGGAGCGCTGGATCTGCCATACAGTCCAGGATGTTGCGATAAATGGTAAGTAGGTTGTTCGGGTCTTTGAAGTCCAGCTGCTCGAACTTCTCGATGGTGTCGCAAGCACGAGCACGAAGGTACCCTTGAGCGTTCTTGAAGTCCGGAAACACATACCGCACAAGGAAATATTCGACTTGGTCGGCGATAGGGGACTTCTTGCCAAGGATGACTGGTGCCAAAGTGCCTATCATACGGAGGGCGCCTTCCTTTGCAATATGATCCTTCTTATCGTCAGGTGCTTGTTCGTACTGGTTGACCACTTCGTTGATGAATTTGAGAATGTCGAAAGTCTGCTTCCTCCTGGCTTTTGTGAGGGTAACGAGGAAGTTGGTAGCTGAGACATCCGGAGCCGAGACTTCCTCGTAGAAATTCAGTTTTCGATGCAGGTACTCTTCGGGCTGATCCTCAAAGTTCTCTATATCCGATTCGGACAAGCAGAGGACAGGGAAGATGAAGTGTGTCACGAGGTTGCCCAAGTGAGGCTTCAGGTGCGCCCACATTTCCTTTGGCCTGATGCACTCGTCCAGGAAAACAATAGTGTAGGAGAGGCAGGGCCGGCTAAGCCAAATTGTCTTAGCAACCCACTTCTCGATCTGCGCAAGATAGTGCTTCAAAATCTCCGGCGCGATCTGGGCTGAGAACTCTGTGGCGAACTGTGTTTGAGCAACGTTGGCCTTGTCGATAGCTTGAGGATTGCCGTGTCTGCATGCCATGTCAGTAATCTCCAGCATCTACCTGTAGCATCGTCTGCCTATATTTTCTCCCGCCACTGTGCCCCCGAGTAGTCGGATGTTGCGTACCTGATGTAGAGTCTATTCAAGTTGAAGTATGCCCATTTCTTGGCCTTCCACCAGTGATGCCTTTCCCGCTCAGGGTAATCCTCCTGCATCGCGCTGGCGGGGATAGGTTTGTCGACAGTCTGCAAGAAAATCGTGCACCAACCGATACTGCTCGTCCGCTCGCGGAGGAAGTCCGACAGCTCCAGCTGGCGCGGTGTTAGATATATGCGCTTGGAAGCGGCTAATGGAAACGCAAAGAATGCTTACCCATGTCGCGTGCTTGTACGCCTTCAAGGCGATGTGCAGCATCTCTCCGGCCTCGTCACTCTCCTGGGTCACTAGCTCGTTACACACAGTGAGTAACCTAGGGAAGCTGGCCTCGATGATTTTGTCGAAATAGGTCCGATTGTCTCCATCGTTCGCCTTGAAGCGGTATGTTCTGCAGATCGCCAAAAGGCATTGGAGGCCGGCAAGGACCGAAGAGGGATCGTTGGTGTTGAGAAGCTGGACGGTGAAGTCAAGGAAGGTTGGCCACCGTTCGGGGAAGTCGTAGCCTAATATTCTCTGAATGATAGGAATGAGCTGATGGCGGACCCGAGGCTGCGAGGAGGCCAGAATGGGCAAGAGGCGTTCTCTTAAACGTGTTTTCTCTTCTTCAGCGATACGAGTCTCTGCCGGAAACTGGTCCGATACCTGCCAAGCTCGGTTGACACGATTCTTGAGATAGATCACGGCTGTAGAAGGCGCGTCAGCTAGGGTTGATTTGGCTAACCATCACCAGGGGCGTGGAAGACGATATGCGTACAGGACAACTGCAGGTTAACGTCCTGCTCGCCTTGAAGGATGTCGGCCAGAATATCCGTAAAGCCGGGATGCTCTTCGGCCTAGAGGTGAGGAAGATTAGCAAATAAGCTTGAGCGCAAATGGTGTTGGGTTGGGAGCGCCAAGGAGCAGCTCGTCGTCGTCGGATTTTCGTATTGTTTATCCTCGTCGGGCTGCAGCGAGCGGGCGGTGACAGGCCTTGGAGATGGCTGGTGGGGGATATGTATCAAGCTTCACATACCTGCTTGAGCTGAAGCTCAGCACGGCGTCGAACGTCGGCATCGGCATCAAGTGTGGCGACGATGCAGCTTCGAATGGTTGTGGCATCCATCTTGCGGTCTGCCCTTGGTTGAAGGAGTGTGTGCCTTTCTTGGAATGGAAGTTGTCGAGGGGACCGGGCAGAAAAAGACGATCTAAAATTTTGGGGGTACATGCCTTGAAAATGGCGGGGCACAATGAATTATGTGAAGGCACACTGGGCACGGCGGGGCCAAAAGGTCCCTGAGGTCGAGGGCTCGCTCCTTGTGAATTGTAATGCCAGTTGGTGGACAACAGGTACCTCGACCTTCTCTTGCTCTGGGGCGGTGACAAGGATTCGTTCGGTGGAGAAAGGCACGGATTGGCGGGCTGCGAGGGGAAATGCGGGGCGTGGCCAAGCTCTAGCGGGACAATGGTTGGCTGCACACTCAGAACATGTCACTGCACTGGAAGGAACAACCTCGTTGCCTACCTTGTTTTATTATGCATCAGACAAAAGGTGATATCCGAGACTGCGGCATGGACATCTAGAAGTACCGGTATGAGCTGAGTCTCCCTCGCGACACGTAAGATACCTAGACTCTACTATGTAAGGGAAATCTCTAGAGGTACTGTCATGCGGAACCAAGTGTGGGGCGAAATGAGAGATTGATAAGTACCACAGTACGGATGTACCTTAAGTATAATTAATTGCAGGAGGTCGTTCCTTCCTTCACTGAGGCTGTGTTGTGTACACTTGTGGGCGGCTGGCAATCGCAGAGACCTGAGGGGCACCTGGACGTCAATTTTAAGTTTCAGGTTCCAAAATTCCAGGTTTCAACTTGGAAGCCTGAAGCGCTCGTCCTTCCATCTCAATTTACAGTTTGATCACAAGTGTTGTTTTGCAGTCCTGGTGCTTCAAAGCCGCAACATGACACAGATCGAGTCAGTCAAAAGAGATGAAAGAATTGGACAGCCTCGTCTGACCGAGTATTGGGGTTGACAGCCTTCAATTGCACCAGTCGAGTATACCAAGCACTCGTATATTACCAAGCCACTGGACCGGAAATCCTTGCTTTACAGAAAACCATCAAATGTGTCGGCGCAGAGACAGAAAACGCCCAGAACTCCACATCCCAGACCAAAAATCTCGTTTTCCTCCAGCCATTGGACAGGTATCATTTAAACGCCAGTGCCATCCATAGACAAGAGAGATAGTGTAGACCAGAAAGAAGCGCAAGACGCGAAGATCATGCAAAGAAAGCCACGCGAGACCCGTCGCCCAGGGCAACGATACAAGCATGTTCACACTGTACGGAGTAATTGCCGACTTTGTCCTGCCTGCTAGCCACGCAATGCCTTGGTGAAACCACAACAATGAAGCCATAACTCCTGCTCCGGAATTAGGGATGGCCAGGAAAGAGTTATGTACCGGCCGCATGAATGCAGAAACGACAGAGTCCTCAAGGATAAACGCGGAACGCCGAATATGACTAAAGCCTGGAGAAACAAAGGATGTTGGTCAGTCATCCACCCAAGGTTCTACTGCGCCGAAGTCGGGAAGGCTGCAAATAACACAATAGAAGAGACTTTGCGAAATCACTGACAATAGCGGTCCTAGCAACGGTAGGAGCTGTGATTACCCCGGTCCGGGGTTTGAGATCCGTTTTCATTCCATGAGCGTGGTCCGGTTGTCCATGAGGCAGTCTTTGAGATCTCCTGGACCGGAAGGATAGCGCGCAACAAAAAAAGCCAACCGCCTGACAGAGACCAGAGACAGAGGGATCAAAAGGCGCCGACCGGCCGCTCAGTGGCGAGTGACAGCCAGTGCTCAACTCGGGGACAAGCTTGCAAATCCCTGATATTGACGTGTTGTCGTCCAGCACAAATACGTCCGAGCCGCAGCGCAGCATGTGGAGGCAGCATCTCAGCATCGTCGGCAGGAAGCATGGGCGGGCACTGTTGCAGCCACGGAATTGCATGATCAGGACGATTGTCGGCAGACTCTTCGTTCTCCGACCAAGTCCTCTTCCCGGTATGCAAACCTTACCAAGCCAGTCGTTGCTGAGAGTCATTTCAATGATTAAGAGGGTCGAGAGTAGATAGATGCCAGAGATAAGGCCTGAGTGCCTGGAACCCAAGGAAGATCGAACCCCTGCATGAGCAACCTTGTAGACTGTTGACAGCATCAAGGTGCCTCAGCGGAGGTGAATGTACAATGGCCACAGTACACTCCAGGGTGATGCCCAAGGGGGGATTTGCCAGGGTCTGCTCCTGTAGAGACCAAGATCGGAGGCGCCAGAACTGTCATTTAAGACGGCTTGACTCACTTTGCTTTCGCATATTGTGGTGAGGAAAGTTGGTGATGAATAGGAGAACTTGGGACGGATCCTATGGAAACGTTTGGAGATGCTCAAAGCAAGACTCACCCTGCTGTCTGGACGTTGACCGATTGATCCGGGCCTCTGTTCAAGATGTAGGGCGAACTGGCTGTCTCCCGCAGTGACTTTGCAAAGAAACCGAGCATTGCCCGGCGAGCGATGTCCAGCAAAAGGTATACGTCCAGCTAACGCAAACCTCGGACAGCAAGGCGGAGAGACGATCAAGCCAGGGTCCATGAAAACACAGTACAGTATGTCACTCCGAATTGTGGTGCTCCCATGTCCAGTAATTCCAAGTCCAAGTAGTGTCAGGGTTGCTAGGTCATTTGAAAACGCGCTCCTCGTCATCAAACGCAATTGAGGTAGGTGGAATAGAACGGCATCTGCCCACCCTGGGGATGGGGAAAAGGATAGCAGCGGGTAGTAATAAGCAGATCCAGTACTCTCAAGAAAAGGTCGCCGTCCGCGAGTTCCAATCCTTGGGATTTCAATGTGGCCAAAGTATCCGAAAGGCCGTCAAGATGTGTGTAACAATCAAGGTCCGAGAAGTCCAGTGGTGTCCCGGCTGAAGACGCAAATCTGGAATCCCGACGAACTCACAGCCCAAGCTCTAAACCTGGTCTACCCGGAACATGGTATCAAGAAAGAAAACAGGGACCGTGACGCCAACCTCTTGGTGACGTGTCGAGAACGCCGGATCCGGTATGATCAATAAAGCACGACGAAGAACGCACTCACAAACGAGAAGTCCACGGTGGCAGCGCCAGCGTAGGTAGGAACTGCTTAACGGGCTCCGTGGCGGCGAGCATGTCTTTCTGCAGCATGTCTATCGGTATCCCGGTCCCGATCCTCACGGCGATGCCGGTCTTGGTCACGGTCACGTCGAGAATTCGTCGAAGACGATGTAGTTTGTCCACTGCTTGAAATCTGAGCCTGAGAACTGGAAGCCGGAGTGACGGAGTTGCGCGAGGGGGCTTGGGCTGGATTTTGGATTTGGGTTTGGGTCTCGTCATACTGTGACTCGGGGGGGACGGTACTATACCCTGTTTGTGGTTGGTTTCCTGAAGGAGACGCTAAATAATCAGACGGAGCTGGAATGGTGCCTTGTTGTTGTGAGGATGAACCACGGCCATAACGGGCATCGATAGGCTGAGCATACCCGGAAGCAGCACCTGATGGTCCGACCGCCTGGGCATAGCCGTAATCAGGCGCTGCGCCATAGACCGGCGGAGCGGTCGAATACATATTCCTGCTGGGCACAGAAGTAGTGACCATGGGATTCATAGAGTTCTGCGCATACGCCGCGACTCTGACATACTGAGAGTCCTGGACACTTGGAGGCTGGCCAAAGACGGGTTGCGGGACCATGCCCGCGGAACCAGCAGGCATTCCGGTAGCATACATATCAGGCGCCTGAGGAGCAGGTGAGTACGACTGTTGGGCCGCACCATACTGTGCTGCAGATGTAGCGTTATAAGCACTCTGCTGGGCTTCGTACCGCTGCTGCTGTGCAGCATAAGAAGCAGAGTTGACACCGTTGTAACCAGAGTTTCCAGTTCCTGGATAGCGCATAGGAGGCGGGTTGTACGACGGGGGATCTACAACCATAGCATCCCCGTAGGCCGGATCCGCAGAGGTAGGCCCATAATACTGGCGCTGGTGATGAGTCTCCGAGTTGCGATACCCGTCGTTACCGCGGGACGGAGCTGTGGGAGAGTTAGAGCTTCTCACAAACTTAGCGTTTGGCTGGCTCGAGAGCATTGTACCTCCAGCGGCGCCGGGTTGACCCCGACTCGCCGCTCGCCGCTCCGCATCCCAACGGGCGGAGTCGGCTTTCAAGTCTTGTATCATGGCCTGCGAAAGGAAGGAGCGCTTGGTTCAGCGACAACGTTCGGCACAGACAATCGGAGGTCGACAGTCATGGGGGCTAAGACTCACTGATGTTAGATTGCGATATGCGGTGATGTAGTAACCCTGAGTCACTCGTCCGTCGGGATGCTGGTATGAATGAGCAACAGGCACTGTATGGCACGCAGCGCGAGAATGCACAGGACAAACCTCGTAGGTGCCAGGCCGAACGAGAGCATCGTTGCCGAGATAGCGACATATATCAGCGGTTATGACTTCTCGGTCGATACCATCTCGCGGCACGAAGTATTCATTCTGGCGGGGAACGCCCGCGGGTTGTTGTGGCGGCGGCGCGTTTGTCCTCTGGTGTCTGCCTGCCATGGTGTGCGAAGCAACGGCAAGTCGGGGGTACAAAGAGATTAGACCGGATGAGATGGCGATGGAAGGGGTCTCTCAACAAGGACAAGCAGATTCCCGGAAATGGGCAGCAGGAAAAAAAAAAAGCTGGATGCAAAGATGATGGAGTTGGAAAGAAGGAGGGAAGAAGGGAGGAGGGAGGATAAACGTAAGAGTGGGCATGCGGAGGAAGAAAAAAGGATTGATCTGCTCTGTCCGACTGTCGTAGCGCTTTAGAGAGGGGAGGGGCCGCTTGAGAGGCACCTGCTGGAGATGACCTGCTGGCGTCTTCTCTTCCAAACAACTGGTCGGGGTGGGTCAAGCCTAGTAGTGCTATGCAGTAAATGAAGGAAAGGGTGTCCTGGGTGTGCGTCGTTGCTGGACTAGAGTGGCTGGACGGTCTGGGATGAGCAGAAATAGAGAGCCAGACTGCGGTCGGAATTGGTGGGCTGTGGTGTCCCTGTGTGTGCTGCATACCGCTTTGTCTGTTGGGCATCTGAGCTAAGGGCACCATTCGCAACATGTGGTTGGTCCGTTGTGAACCTGGAAGGCACAGGGATCTTCCCGCAGGCTGCCTGACAGACTTCAGTGGCGTGGCTCGGTCGCCGCCAAACGAAACGGACCAACGCTGCCGGGATGGAACCTAAGGTCCGCCAAGTGAGCCCGGTGAGATGCTCAATTTGGATGCAGGCAGTGTCCGTTTTGGCCGCTTCATTGACAAGCCTAAAAGAGCCGATACTTTCTATTCGACAACATCTGCAGCTGTCTTTGCGACGATTGGCTTCATGTAATGACACGGCAAGAGGACCGTGACGTGTCGCTATTTGAAGCGTGTCGGAGATCATGGTGCTGACTCGGCCTGTCTCTTTCCATGCGATCAATAGGTACCTATCCATCTGATGGATGCGGACGGCGGACCGGTGGCGGGGATGCAACCTGGAGGTTCCAGGTTGCGCCGTTAGACACTCCGTTTCTCGAAACTTGACAGCCCTGACAGCCCAGCCTGCTCGGTGACCTGTTAGGGTTGGCAAAGAAAATGACAATCATGCGTCCATCCTATGCTAGGCACTAATCGCTTTCTACTCATTAGGAGAATATGACCGGATCTGTCTCACGATAGGTAACACAAGTTGACAAGCACTACAATCATTCCGGTTCATGGTCCTTTCGCGATCTCGTGGCTGGCTTTGAGGCCTTATCCAAGGCTTTCCGAGTCCGACCACATCGAACACCAAGTGGACTTGTTCTCCCTCGTCTCTGCACGCACTTGGTTCCCAAGAAATGGCACAGTGAAGCTATTGCTGTTGATGCATGATCAGAAGCCTTCCGGTATGCTTATCTGCAATCAGACGGCGACGACGAGTCACAGGTCTCTGCCAGATAGCCTCGCGCGTTGCGAACAGATGGCGTACTTTGATATGCACGCCTGGAATCAGGAAGCCTAGAGTAGCCGTGACGTGGTTCCAGTATCCTGCCTACGGTAGAGGTAGTTTCATGCCTTTTCGCACCGAAAACCAGGACCACAGGCTGCCGTACAACTCACAATCATGTTGCTGCCCGTTTAGCTGATCCGGCGCGTTTCCGCTTGGATGGCTAAGGAAGGTTGGGCTGTGACTGAGCTGATGGCTGCTGTGGAAGGTTAGGTATCAATGCATCCAAGTCCCCACCCGGAGGGCTGCACCAAGAACCTGAATAGTGTCTGGCCAATCACTTGACATTTTGCACACGTGCAATTCAATTGGTGCGTCAATGACGTGTGGTTGCTGTTGAGTCGCCGGGAAAGCACCCTGTGCAGCGTAGTGTGTGTCAGGTTATTAGCATTGGAAAGAAGCCCTTCTCGTCTGCTATGGGTTTTGATCAACCCAACCACACTGTTGTTCAGTTGGCGCCGTGTAGTATACGGTGCCAGAAGTTTCAGCTTTCGACCATTTGCGACAGATACTTACAATCGCAATGAGATAGAACGCCAGACACCTGGCTGGTGAGAAGAGTGTAGTAGTCGACGGATGTTCTGCCCCTATTCGCCCAGAGCCTCACCGCCTGGAGAAAGCAAACTTGATGGTTCAGAGCGGTGGACCTCGTAGTGAGATTGTGTCCCGGGGGCAGGGGCGGCATGCGCCTTCTCGTAGAGGGCGCATCATGGCGTTGGATTTTCTTGTCTCGACAGCACTGGCGTGCGGCGGGGACCTGCAACCTGATATCTCAGATGACACCAACCATCCTCGGCGGTACCGTCCCCTGGATGTCTTCCTTCACCCAGGAAATATCCTGATCATGATTACATTCTAGATGTCGACGAAACCGGATCATCAATAAGACGTCAACAGCCTTCCAGGTCACGCGATACGAGGCCGATAGGTATGAATAGAGGAAACTTATCCGAACTTCAGTTTACTTTGCTTCGAATCCGACTTCTTGGGTCTTCCAGCTTGCCTTCGTGCTGCAGCGACACCGTTCGGGCTCATGTTGCCCGAGGTCGACGCAGAGGCAGGTGATGGGTGGGCAAATCTCGAACTGCCACGTCTCTCCTCCTCTTCCTGAAGATCCTTAGCGAGATGCCAGTCACTGTGGTTCTGCTCTTGCTCGGCATCCTCGAAAGCAGTATTACAACGCAGACACATGTACGCTGTTATTGGCAACTGAGCCCCGAGTGGTTGGTGTCGTGGTTGTTGACCAGACGCCACGGCTGCATTCTTATCTGATGCGGTATCGTCGTTCGGCGGCTTCCCGGACGCCATTTCACCATTACCCGTTGGGCTGGCATCGTCGGAGCCCAACCCTTGATCGCTGTCCCGAGAGGGTTGCTGTTGCAGGAAGAACCGTTGTATACCGGCATCGTCCACACGACGTCGTTTGGTCGGCTGCGCAAGGGGGTCGTTTCTCGACTGTGTAGCTCCACCGGAGCTCGCTTTCATTGCCTGAGCTTCCTCTCCTCTAACGAGGAAGGAGCCAATGCCCATATTCCCGGTTATGCCGTCTTCAAATCCTCCAACGCTCAAGCTCAAGTTAGCACAGGGCCAGACCTTCCCGTCGAGCACAATTTGCGACAGCAAGGCTTTCGCCAACTCGAACAGCGTAGACTCGTCGAGAGGCCTCCCTTGAGGTATAGGACCCTGACGCGATCTTGTCTGTGCGCCATGGCGATGGTGAAGGTTGATAGTCTTTGGACGGCGCCTGTTTTCAAGCACACCTTCTTCCACTAAGCGCGAGAAGATGTCTGCCGCGAATATCCTAAGCCACTTGATTCCCTGCTCAAAGGTGTTGATGGTCGGCTTGAAAGATTTTGCCGACAGCATCGACTTGATCTGTGTGCGGGAGTTGACCTCACTGGTGTCAATCCCACGTATAGTGTTATGAACCCATACTCCGGTTTCGTCGCCGAGTTTTGACTTCAGTTGCTCGATTGGAATGACCAGCAGGTCCTGAACCGAATCGGTGTTGAACAGCTGGACGACCTGGTCGCCGAGCTTGCCCCCCAAATTGCGTATCTTTGTGAACTTGAACCCCGACAAGAACTGTTGGCGAGCTCGGTTTCGAATGACAGTCTGCTGATTAGGCTTCTTGTAGCCTGAGCCCAACTTGCTAACCATCTTGCTGTTTGCTATGCCTGCCGAGCAGGTGTACTTGAGCCTTTCTTTCACTGCAGCACGAACGTCACGAACAATCTCGGAACCGATCAAGATGGCCACGTCATCCCAGTCAGGGTCGTTGATCTCAGCGTCTTCGTCGTCTAGATCAACCAATGCATCGGCTTTCCAGTCCAGGGCCGAGATAGACGGCATAGGAAGTTGCTCGGTAGGGTCATCATAGGGCGGGGGTCTGGCAAGTTCCTCAAACCTTTGGAGGAGGAGAGAGTGGACATGTGCACTGAGATCCAAGAATACCTCGTCGATACTCGCCTTCTCCACCTTCTGTAGATTTGGGGGGAGGATCTCTTTGATGACAGCCAGAATCCTCCTCGACTCCAGTCTATACGGATCTAAGGAAACCTTATGCGTTGCAATGTTGGCGGCGGCATCCGGATGATATGCCCACTTCTCGTCGCCTTCTCTCCAAGTCGCAACGTGCTGGGCGATAAGGTTTGGACAGAGCTTCTTCGCATCTGTCAATGTACAATGACGACCAATGCCGGTCGCACGTGCTGGGTAGTTTACAGCAATTAGTCCTTGCCTTGAGTACCTTGTATTAGCCAGGTGACGGTGCCCAGGAAAGATAACAGTCTGCCGTACCATTGTTGTACAGCGAGAGGCTGGTCCTCGGCAACGCCCAGACGAACCATCTCACACTGTGCGTAGAAAGCATCCAGGTCGATATGAGCGATTACTCTCAGAGGATTCGTGGTCGAATATGAGGCTAGCTGGGAGAGATGACGGTAGGTAAACTGAGATCGTCGCCTTCCAGGCGCACCCGCAGGAGAAGACTCCCGGAACCCCTGCGACGAGGACATTTCGACTCGGCGAGTTGAGGGTCACAACCGGCGAGGCCGATCATCTCGGTAGTTGAGATTGTAGTGGTGACGGGATGGAGGTTTGCAGCGGGGAAAGACGTGCCGGGCGTCATTGGGTCTAGAGGTAATTCCTACGCGTAGAAGGACGCAGAAATGGTCGCGTTATCACGTGAACCATTTAATCTCTGATTAGTCAGACGCATCTTGAGTGGGCTATCGCCACATGAGGTTGGTCGCCACATCTTTATGGTCCTGAAATTCGGCTTTGCTTTTGCCTACACGTGTATATTCGGGATCTAAACTAGAGCCATGTCTCAAGGTTGTTAGGTACGCACCTTCTGGCATAGGGACTGTCAAAGTTAGCAGCTCAAGGAGAGCAGCTTCCGAAGTAATGTGGCCTCCGAGGTAGGTGACAGCGAACCCTCCCAGACGTCACTCCTCCATGTCCTCACTCACAGGAGGCGACGACAGTCATAGCGACCACATTGCATTCAGGCTAGCACTGCGAGGGTTCGGCAGGAGCCTACCTGGGGTAAGGTAGTATTCTTTGGCTTCAAGTTGCTCTGCCATATGATGTGCTCCTGTATTGATGTTCGCGGTAACGGCGCAAGCGTGGATGGACATCGAATTTTCAAGTTGAGTACAGTCTTCACTTAGCAAATCAGGTAACTTACCCTCCTAATGTAGGTAGGTAGAGACCCCTCCTGTTGTTTGACGATCTTCCGTGGGCAACCCAGTTGATTATCTGAGGTATGCTTTCTAGGAGATTTCATGTCCCTAAAGTGATACCCAAAGGTTCTTTCCTGAACTTATGTTGTGCTCTACTTTAACGTCGACATTGGTCTATCAGACCAACTCGACTACCCACGGGCAGACACAGCAGTAGGTGGTATTGCCTGCCAACCTTCAGCCAGGAAGATGGGTGTTGTAGCTTTGTGCTTTCTGGCCTCTCTTGGGGTCGTTCCCGTGTGTTGCATGAACCACACTTGCATTACGTGCACGTCATGCTGTCTGTCACACTGGCGGTTAGCGAAGAACGTTAGTGATCGACCATGCAAGTACCCCCAACTAGTAGTAGAAGGCGTCAAAATACGCAGCTACACATACCTCAAGTCCACTAGATAGTCTGAACCTCGTTCGATGATCGAAGCAAAACTCAACATAAAACAGCGCGGTCATCTCGCCATGTAATGATGAATTCGGAGAAGTTGATGTTTTTCTATTCCAGCTGAGAGAGACGAATGCTGTCTGTCTTGCAGTTAGGCTTCGCGCCTGTGTCATATTCGACTAACACCCATCTGTCTCGAGCTTTTCCATACACCACAAGGAAAGCTCTTGGCGTATCGAGTTCCTTCTTTCTTAGGTTGAGAGCACCGCATTCTTTGTAAATCACTACGCTTTCTAGCCGTTTACTGCTCCAGCCGCAACAGACCCCTCAGCAGCATGTTCAGCTCCTACACTGCCCTGAGGTGAAATATATTGGTCTATGGGCTAGAATGCACATTTTCTTGCTCTTATTTGATCCGAATGCTTCGGCCTGTCCTGCTGAGCTACATAAGGGCAATGCTGACCATATATTTGGTGCCGGGAAGAAGTGCACTTGCTTCGATCTTACCGTCTTATCTAGGGAGCCATCTACTCACGAGAGAAGTGGTTGCGGATAAAACACACTTGATTTCCACCAGATGACCACGTCTTCCATCCTGAGCCTTTTGCGAAATGCTGCCTCAACGGCAAATGTTGAGTACTAACAGAAGTCTGTCCATCCAGTCCACACATTGCCTCAAGGGCTGGGCGAGGTTATCACAAGATCTGATACGACTGTCTCTCCCCCTACCTCCGATGCCGGCACCGTGCAGAACGTTACCTCCTGTCGGGATACTTTCTCTAATCAAGGTGCTACGAGCTGCGCCCATCATATGGCGGTAGCAAGTGCGCAAACATTGGTCGGCGACTGCTGGATCGTATTTCATAGGGTATATCCCGTGACGTTGAGGACGGGCAAACACTGCAATAACCTTGTTTCACAACAGAATCTTCTCGCTAAATCCCTCGCCCTATTTCTGGGCTCGCTTTCCCAGCTTCAAGGGATCGATGCGTGAAGAAGTAACGTCATGCATGCTCCCAAGGTCGTCGAATATGCAGCATGCATCGGCGGGACATCACTTGACTTCTTAGCCACTGCATCAAGTGAAGCGTGGACCACCCAGATGGGCAAGGCGAGCTCGGTCATGGTAACCTGCCCCAGATCATGAGGATACAGCCATATCGTGCCCGCATCAAGCTGGTTGCGTGGTAAACGCAATCCTGCCGAGAATGGGTTGAGTTTGCCTCTGAGAGACGTTTTGTCCTGTCACACTGGTGCAAACATTTGTATCGTGAGTTGCCTCTGAACTCCTGTCATTTGCAAGCGTCAGCATACAAGAGTCCCTTCTTGTTACTCATTGGCACGGCAGCAGTCATGTCGATAATCTGTCGCTCGTTCCTATGCCAGCACTTCCCATACCAAGTGTACTGGCCTCACTAGGGCACCAGCATGGACGCGGCCCATCCCGACCTCGTCCTGAGTTTCGGTGTGCGGAACTGGTTGCGCTGTTCCGAATGACTTTCCTGGAAACCGTCCACTCCCGTCACTGCCAGTATGCTGGGATGGCCTGAGCCCCCTCTTGGTCGTCAACGGCCAAACATATGTCTCAACTGCTCCGTTTCACAGTTCGACAAACGAAGTGTCTTCCCGTAATCCACGTCACGTCATCGCAACCAATCCAGGGCTCTGAGCGGTGCCCGTCATGAGGGCTCGTGCCCATTCATGTCAATATAGCGGCCTCTTTGTCAATCAGTCTCGGCATTTGATGGGTGGATTAACGCATGGAATGCTCGAAGTCCGCCTCAAGATAGGGGATCCCGACGACCTGGGCACGATTCACCGTGGTTACCTCTCTGATGATGGGGCAACCATCTCTGGTGTGTCTTCCTTCCCAGACCACGCGAGAGTCAGGTTATTTAGAGTATATAAATCTGGATCGGCTTCTCTGCCAAACCACTCGGTCGGACCATATCCTCAACAACCGCCTTCAAGTCCTGAAGCCTGGTCTTGCACATACGGATAACTCGAACAGACCAACGACCTCGGCCAGTAGCGACGCTCGTCACCCCTGCCTAAAGATCCCCTGGCACCGAGTTAGAATGTGAGAATGTATTGGTCCCCTTCCATGAATAACATAACTCTAACGAACTGCAGGTCGGACGGCGAGCCTCATGATGAAGAGGTCACCCCTGAGACCCCGCCCGAAGACCAACCTGAGATTAAGAGCCCACCGGAGGATGTGAAGGAGTATTGGATATGCTGCAAATGTGGACTCGAGAACAATCCCGACATGACTGGGGATCCTCCCAAATGCAGCGGCTGCGCTCACGAGAAGTGTGAGGAGGATTGCAAGATGGTGGAATAGGCATAAGGGATGCCCAATTCCCAACATTTCTGGCAACGTCGGGGTCTAGAATATAAGGCTTCTACCATACTACCCAAACCAAACAACAGAACTACTACGTCAGCGGTTGCATAGTTATGCCAGAGCCAGGTGCTCGGCATTGGCAACGAGGAGGATTTTTTTTGTCGGCCTCAGCCCGCCACTTATCCCTAGACTATAGATCAGTATCAACGACACTCATTTTGGCCAATACTACTGTCACCGCTGCGTCCTACTGGAGTACTTCATCCTTGTTTGAGTCTCACACTGCCTTCCACCCGGGTCCGAGAAGCTGTCCAACTTTCCTCGATCTCATTGTTGATTGATATATTTATTGTCTCCAAATACACTAGCATACACAATCAGCGTTGACAAAAGAAAGTAAGGAAGGGAAGACATGTTATCCAGTATGAATCACGGACAAGCACAATTTTTCGATAGATATATATATATATATATATATATATATACATATATGAAGCTATTGAACCAGCCTAATCCTGGTCGATGGTGTTATGTGGTCTCAAGGATTCTGTCGAATAAGCTGCACGTCCGGCTCCAGCTCCGGGATCATCTTGCATGTTTCATCAACCCTAGATCCTCGAACGCCAAGGGGTAACAGTGGGGTGGATGTATACCGTCATGGTACTGAAGCAGGGTCGGAGGCTCGACCGAGGGCTATATCGATTCCCGTGACTGGCTGACTTAGGAGCACCCTCTGCCGTGACAATGGAAAATGGAGGACCCATCGCCGTGCGTCCTGTATCGGAGACTGTGGCAAGAGCGACATACATTGTAGCTCTCTCCTATGTCTCATTCTAGATGCCAGTGAGTAATGCCTCGGGGCAGAAAAGACCATCCTGAGGTAGCAACGTGCAAAAACCCCCACCCACCGCACAGGTGGTAGGCGACCACCGACTCCCTCGCTTTGCGTCGTCAGTCTGCGGTCCAACCAGTGAGAGCTGTCCTCCCTGCTTCCAGGCTTTCTCAAGTCGTCCACTCGTAATCAGGGTAGCAGGCAAGAAAGAGGTAAGCTTGATCCCGGAGGCGACGGCGCTGCTGTGGCTGAACCAGTCACCGAAGTCAACCCCTACTCCTAACCGATGAGTGCAACCGTGTGTGAGCCATGGTCTCGGCTTTAGTAGCTGTACAGCACACTGTGCGAGTGTCTCTGAGAGCTGTAGAGCCCTTATCAACTCGGATCTACTTGTCCATTTGGTGGACAGCCCAGACAGGTCTGCGACACCTCTGCCGAAGACAACTTCTGCCAGATCCCCGGACCATAGCTTGCAATTACAGGCAATTTTCTCGTTAGCGCTGCTCGTCGTAACTGCTCATAACAGCTATACATTCATGCCTCGATTTCGTCAACCCTCGAGTGACTGCCGCCTGCCATCAGCGTGGCTGACCTCCCGCATCTCTGTGATCGCCTCATAGCTCTCATCCGAGAGCGGAGGCAGACTATATCTCGTTCGGAGTTCATCATACAGGGGCCCCATTTCATAGAAACTCGTATTGGTTTCTGCAGCGACGCATGGCGAATGGCGGATCGGCAGCACCCAGTCTATCATATTGGTCCCCATGACCGAAACCCAGTTCCTGTACGGGCCAACATCCCAAGGATTTTCGCCGAGCTGTGTCTTGACAACCGCGAACTTCCGAGTGGCCAAGGAATCTCTCAGCGTAGCCGCGTTTTCGCCGGTGGAGGACGATTGAGTCTTGGAACTGAGCGCCGGTTCGGGGAGTGGATACGATATCAGGAGATATTGGGGGCCTGGTTCGGTGTTGAGCGGGACCCGGATGGCTAGCTGATGCACCGTCGACTTTTGTCTAAGATCTTCAACGTTTGTGAGGTTGAGTAGGATGTACCGTACCGATAGGGCCGTCATTCCAAACGTGAAGAGTCCGAAGAATGACGCCAAAGCTATCACCGCTATGACAAACCCGTCAATTGGTAGCTGGTGTCTAGTCCGGTCGCGGAAGCAAAGCACCGACGCAACAAGGCACACGATACAGAACGCCGTGGTATAAGCCACAAACTGGACGAAGAACTTAAAGGCTATTGGGGTTATGTCAGCTCGCCAGTCGGCAATGTCGACGCAGGATCGGCAGCGGTAGCACCTACAAGTCTCGGAAATTATACCACCAACCCAAGGACAATAGTGATCCATTTTGCGAACGCATTTGTCGATTTCTGAGCTGTGGTGAACCCTGTCGAACTTCCAAATCCGGCAGGAGCTACACCAGCGCGGTAAGCCGTCATTTTCGCACACGAAGGTGTCCTTGCTGTAAAAGCGTTCGAGGCCTGGGCTGTTCGGGTCGTTGTCCCGACCACCGTCGTAGCGATGGGCCTCTATATCATCTTGGCCCCGACGCAGGTATGATCGCCTCGATTCCTTGATGGATGTCGCGGTTTGTTCTCGCGGTACGACTCCTGGATTATAGACGATGACGAGAATCAAGCGCGTATAGGTGCAGATTACGAACAGGAGGAAGACGGAGAGAAGGGTGATAAGCGCAATGGCGGTCCCTGGGCGTCCTCGGTAGTGAAGGTAGTAGTCCACTATGGGAGAACGCTGTTAGCCCGGCCGAAGCCCCAGCGGTGGCATCTGGGCGATGCGACTAGCGGGCAAAGCAAACATACCGCATACACGCTTGGACACGACATACGTCGCAAAGCCCACGCAACCTGCTAGGATGGCGGGTATGATCCTAGACGCCCATCTATTGACCGCGCGGACGCTGGCCGCAGACGACATGCTGGCTCAAGCTGGTCGTCGCTATAATTTCATGGCTGCGCGATACCATAAACTGGACGAGGGCACCGTCCAGTCAGCATCAACTGGTCGTAGTGGCTCTTGGATGTTCATGTGTGTGGATACGAATCGATGTCTCACGCGCGCCGATGTGCGAATCCGCGACGGACGGTGCGGCTCTGCGGACAGATGTCTTGCATGCACAATCAAATGGTGCTTGATGATAAAGCGCGATGACGTTTGGGCTGTGATCTTCCAGGTTGTAACGGATCACTTGCTGACGTGCACTGTGCTGTTCGCACTGTTTTTGCGGTGCTCCCTACCGGTACGGTACGTGGCAGTTGAGTATAGCTTCGTTTACTGTTTCATATACATCCAACTATAGTACACTTGAGCCAATTGCACCCGGCCAACTCGGTGGTCTCACCACGGGACCTTATCTTCACGCCGTGGCCTTGGATTCAATGTTCTTCCGTTTGCAATCATTGCTGTGCCATCTCCCCTCGATCGCACTGCGCACTTTGCTATTAACCAATCGCAGTTCCGACTCTCGGTCCGATGATGCCTTGGTCGTTCTCAACACCTGAGCTACATGGTATGTGTTCAGCTTATGCGCATCATTTATCAGTTGTCATTTCGAGGATCCAGCCTCATTGCTCATTGCAGCCTTGACTATATCAGAAAGCAATGATCTTCAGCACAGGAAACCACCTAACTAACCAATGTCGGCGCAGATTCTCCACCGAAGGCATAGCAGATAGCTATTTATGCTGTTTTATCAACCATTTCCTTGGTAATTCTCCCATTACTGGAGCAACGGACCCATACATTTGGTTGGCCAGATGCTCTGGAATGTGCCTCAGGTGCAAATATGAGGCTGAAAGGAGCCAGCTCCGTCCGATGCAGAAGTACTGATAGCGGCATTTCGCTACGAACCAACCTACATCAATGGTGGCCAAGGTGAGGCTCTTGAATCCCTGGCCAGTTGGGTCGCTAGGCAAGCAGCTACACTCTAACTTTTATTCTCTCCCGCCCCTATAAGCTACCGTCTCTCAGTAACTGGGACTCAGGGTAGCACTGTGGCTACTTGTACTCCTCGGCGAGAAGGACCGAGAAAGCCTTCCGCAAATGACCTCCTGTTCGCAACAACCCGTCCTCACTGGATGTCTCAGGGCTCTACTCGTCGTTCGGTGAGTGGACGAGTGATGCTGTACCATAGCGGCGCGATGATCGAGCTATTATGATAGCACTCCGGTTAGGCATCGTGACCCAATAGCAAGTGAAGGCTTGAACCGGGGAAGACTAGAGGACATTTCATGGCAGAATGGCTTCCAGTTCAACTTACCGACAAACATTTATAGCCGTTGCCCGGTTCAGACGCCGCAGCTGAAGACTTTCCTGTTAGTTCAGAGCCTGACCAGAGCCCCAGAGCCTCAAGAACCGAGTACAAAGATACGACCTCTCCCCTTTGCGACAATCGGATAAGAGATTCTTGGTTTCCGTTGCCGACCCGTTCGAAACACTCAATTCCGGCCAAAATGACTCAGCTATATAGACTCTAGACCCTAGGGTTCCACTGGCGCTCTACATAAGGACACGGACATGCGGCGTTTGGATTGAGAAGAGGGCTCGTCTGGCAATGCTTGTCATTCCGTCAATGTCTTGCACGAGACTGAACGACCTCTCCTCGTCATTATCGGAATGCTTTCTCTTTCCTTCAACCCTCTTGTCAGTTCAAGTTCGACTTTGTGGCTAACATTTGAATTCCTTTTCAGCATGCAATCATGATGCTTCATACGGCTGCCAAGTCTAGCTTTTGGCTGAAATAGGCTCATACGTCTGCCGTTAGCATCGCTTATTCATAGGCGGATGGCTTGAGGCTTGAGGCAGCATGTCTCAATAAGCCGCGGCCATGGGGTGGACTAGTCTGGTCTACCCCTGAGGCAAGGAAAGGGGCAAATGGAACGACAACGGACGCGACGACGCAGCCTTTGGGGACGTGTCTTTCGAATACCGCAGCGACAGTCTATGTGAAGGAGTCTTGTCTACAGGACGTCACTGATAACGAAGCGTCTTGGACGGCTGCCGCAGAGGTTGAGCCTCATGGTCGGCCCCTTTCATGGTGCTGAAAACGTGCTTAGTCAACAGTTACATAAGCTCGAGCGGGCTACCTGGATCATCTGTCCATCCGAGAGCCGGACCTGGAACTAACGAATAGGACAGCACCTAGGTTACGTTCCCCTCACCCAGCTCGAAGCACTTACCGATAAGCCTCTCAAACCCATAGCCGGGCGCTCTGAAGCAGGCATTTTCCGTCGGGCGCGCATCGACTGATCTTACTGTCACTGGTTCCTACATGAGCTTGGATGCGGCTCGGAAGAGAAAGCATTGCGATCAAGAAGCTATTCGCCCTGTGACCTGAGCGACTGAGCTCCGCTCAAAACTAACGGCCGTTTGCCCGCTGCCCGGGAGAGGCAGGAGCTGGCTACCGACAACCCCGCGCCTCGGTGGTCCAAGAAGAATGAGGCTCCAGTTGAGCCGCATCTTTCTTTGAGTCACGCCTTATGGGCCTCACTGACATCCACTTTCTAGGCTGCTACAGGACGATGAACGAGGCTTGCCCGCCGACTGAATTTCAAGATTAGCGCGGTCATGTTCCCATCTCAGCCACACAGCCATTCCTGCCTCGTGAGCAACCTTAGCATGCCGAAACCGGCTTCCCGGTGAACGTATGGTCCTTGGGCAAGTTTGCGCAGCGTGGACTTAGTTTGCAACGGTCGAGGCGAATCAAGGCTCGGAACCAAAGGCATGGAGGCTCTGCATGTGCTGCAGCCACTCGCAGTGACAATTTTCGACCCCCGGCTACCGCATTGCTCCAAGACTGAGCTTACGAGCGCATACATTTGGGTATCTCTAGCACAGAGCCGCATCAATGTCACCCTGGCATATTCGCATAGAGCTACCGATGTTTTGGGATATCATCCGCCACATTGGTCTCGAGCCGCGGCGTGGTCAATCTTCCAATTGTCAAGAGTATCATTTGTCAGTATGCGTTGAACAGCCCTGTTTGATGGCAAAGCCATGCCCTGAAACCTATCTTCTGACACCTGTTCTTCCGTCGTACCTCATCCACTTGTTTGAAGCCGATGCGAGGCATGGACGCCCCGCGGGCACTGTGTGAATGCCATCGGCATCGGTGCCATCGTCGTCAGTTCACTGCACCCATCCGACTCGCTCCGAATCCATAAGGACTGCGCCCTAGTCACCGAGAAGCTCACCTACGCCGATAGGAGGAAAAGGGGCCTCACGTCGTACAATCTTCCAATAGACTCTGCGCGGGCTCGCCTCGTCCTACTGTGGTCCCTCGCTTCATATTGCGGTTACTTGCATCATAAGCCTGGCTGGGAGCGGTATGACTCGTTGCTTGTTTGGCTGTGTGTCGAGCAGAGATCTGGAGCTCGGATTCGCAAATTCTAGTGGATTTGCGTACGCTCCGGGCATATTGACCAAGCCTCTGTCCGCCTAGGTGTATCCCAATCTTCGCGTTGCGCCTTCTCCCAGTGGAGACGGGATCATTGCCCCTTTGCCTGCCACTACTCCCACCGAGAATCTTGAGGACCACGGCGAGCGAGATGGTAGCACCTCTTCAATAGCCGTGGTTCGCGGGCATTTTCCTTTGTATGACCTCTGCGAAATGCCTTCTATATAACGTCCTTGGTCTCAAGCTTTTGAGACATCTTTTTGCTGTTTACAAGACATCGCAAACGATACACCAGACACACCTGGCTCGGCACCAAAGTTCAGTCGGTACTACCCTTTTCACACTTTCTAGCAGTCCGGAGGTCTCTGCCCATCTACTTTTCATCATGTCGGGGCAAGGAAGCAGTAGTGGAAGCGGGTCAAAGAAGTCGAAGGCCAAGAAGATCGTCTGGCACCTCGTGTGGAACTGCGTATGTGATTCTTACATCCCTTGGCTGTACTGAAGTTACTAATCCTTCTCGTAGCACAACTGCAATGCTAGTGGCATGACGGTCTCGATGAACACTCATTGTCCCACCTGCGATCACGGCCTCTGCTCCCACTGCAAACAATACTACGTCGACGCCTACGACATGTAGATTTCACCCCGCGACAGAGTGCTCCAGCCACTTCTTCATGTGATGTGCTCGAAGACAACAAGCGCTGGAGGCAATGGGACTTGGAAAGATTGGGACCCAGGAGTTGTGGATTGGTTCCCAGTATCGCTTTGTCACGATTTTCCTTAGTCCCTTGGGCGTTGCACTCGTTCGTTTAGCTTATGAGCATTTGCGAGACATGCAGACCGGCATATCTCGACCACGGCTTTCTGGAACACAGCACTACGATACCCCTTAGATCATGTTATCATCCTGCAAGGGAGGGTTCGCACTACGGAAGAAATCTTCTTTCCTGCATTGTTCTTTCCAACACCTCAGCTAGATAGTCTTTGTTACCGGCGCAGTTTAGATCTCTTGTTATGAATTCAAGTATTGCTTCATCGTCTCAAGTCAGTTGTGCTTCGTCCTCCTCCACCGATCCAAGGAAAGTAGGGTGGCAAATCTCAGCTAAGTTAGGCCTGTGATGGTTGGTGAGTTCACCCCTAATGCGCTTGCGCATAGCCTGATGCTCGGTCATGTCGGGAGTGCTCGGCTGGCCAAGTAGCCACGACCTTTCCGTCTGCCTCGCCCGCCCTTTCCAGTATTACCAGTCACCTAGGTCAGTATCGTGATTTGTTGTGACTGCCAACCTGGCCTTCGGTCGTTTCATGTTTGTCTCCTCTTTTTTCCCCTTTTCCCCTCTTTGGAGGGGAGGGTGGTGCCTGAGATTGCTGCGTTATGTCGTGGGAGTGTTCAGTCTGGGCTGTTTTGCGCAGGAGTTGCTCACCGCAACGTGCGACGTGAGGTCTAGTGCAACCGCAGCTCAGGCTGATTTCTGCATTTCTGACAAACGACCCCGAAATTAGCAGCCAAAGTTCGCCTTTCCAAACCGATGAAGGACGCATATGCTCAGGCTTGGACTTGGACTGCTTCGGAGATTTGTGACGAATTGTTTTGATACAATCTTTGTTCACCGAGGTGAACAAGTTTCCAAGAGCGGAAATCACCCTGAGTGTGACATCACACCGATAATGCCTTATGGTTGAGGACCCCGCCGTGAGCTGTGCAAAGCCCCTCATTAGTTCTGCTGGTTTCAGCTTCCAAGGTGAACAGGTGAGGCTTTGCGTTCCGATGTCGCGGCAGGACTCTTTTTGTTACAGGCTGTCCGACATAGCGGTGTCCGTTCACCTCTTGACCTCCCCCCCTGCCTGGAACGTTCATTTATCGTCACTGTGGCTGTGCGACCTTGAACAAGATGGCCTTCATGGGCAATTGGCTTTACCTGGGCGGGCTCGGTAGCGACTCTCCTATGCAGACGGCCAAAGAACCGGAATGGGACAGCTGGAGATCGCAAGTGGTTGCACCATTTTTACACCATGACAAGTCTAGGGCAAACTTAGCGATGGGTATGGGATGGAGAAGGTCGGTTATCGTCACCATGATCTTGCTCAGTCGAATGCTGGGAATCTTCATAGACGGGATTTGCGCAGCCAGCCCGGGATAGTTTCCACCTGTGATGTTTAGGTACTGTCAAAGTGAGCGTCGGGTCGAGACGGACGGAACACTAAAATTAAGGTTGGAAGAAAGCACATGCAACACGGGACGGACAGTAGAAACCATTCGGCATCCTCAAATGGACTGTGTTGAACCCATAGAGCCGGTCTACCGAAAGTCGCTTCTGGTACGGTTGTATGTTCTGCTCGTGTACACTACCTTAGTACCTTTGCCTGCTTTGGTCAAGTCAGACGTTCCTTCGTTTGTCGATATACTATGGTAATGCAGACCGTGGATCCAACATCTTTGATGCAACCAATATCATGACGTCGAATGATTTGGGGGGTGTAAGTGTAGACGCCAACCGGGCAGAGGCCGGCCAGTTTGCCCTGTACCTGGAATCCTGGATGGGTCTTCGTGGGCGGTTAGGCGCTAAAGAACCTGGGTCCTTGTACACCAGTGGCCGAGAGCAGCAGGCGGGAATGGATTCGCCTTTTCGAGCCGACGTGGTGTACTCGTAACTTTCAGATATTTGTTTGTTGAAATGTACATTTTCCCCCTTCTTGATACCGTCGAGCAATAGGCATATGCAAGGCACAACTCCGCATATGATCGAGAAGAACTGCATCAATTCAGGTTGCCAGCCTGCGCATGGGGACATGGGTGGGATTGAGTCGGGTCCGAAGCTACCGGGTACGCCAAATCAGCTGCTGTCACATCGCCAGGGCCGTCGCTGGTCCAAATTCTACACACTACACTAGTGTACATGGTCAGCCAGGTCAGCTCAGGCCGACCATCCGCCCAAACCCCATGTCATTCGCCCACATTTATCGGCCGCTCTCCGCCGTCAATAGCGCTCTTTGCGCTGCATCCCCCAGTTCACTTCATCTTCGGCGAGCTCTGTCTAGAACAGACCTCGTTGCAAGTGGCGAGTTGAGCAGATCTGCCATTGGACCTCAGTTTCTATCACAGCAGGTACCTTTAGTGCGAAATTCTTGTGTAGAGCTTGATCTTTTCTGTTCCTTCTCCTCTTCTGATAAAAGGCTGAGACATTGACTTGTGCTCGGCCGACCTCGAACTCGGCAAGTCGCGACCAGACATCAAGAGTGTCCAAATCAGAACGGAAGGGACTGCACAACACCAAAGTTGCGGCAACAAGAAGGGTCAGGACAAGTCAGTCCTGATTCCTGGCATAACCGTCAAGCTGGACTCCTACGCGTAAGTGGGTTACTTTCCCTCCCCGTCTTCTGCCGTCCTTTTCATTCAAGCTTCGCTGGCTCTCCTTCCCTGGTAGTTCGCTACATATCTTGGATGCTCATGGCGTTACCATGGCTCGTGTTTGATTTGGCCCATTGGACATTTTTGGGACTTGTGCGTTGTATAGTATTGCATCGTTCTTCTTTTTCGGTCATCCTGATACTTCGAATTGCTACCTCATAATTGGTGCTCCTCGCCGGTATCGCGGGAACGACCATGGCTAACAGCTTGTGGCTAAGGTTTATGGGATCGGTCGCTTGGCCATCCACCAACGGAGGAGGACGTCGCTTCGGTCACGTCAGATCTTTGTCGGCCATCACTCGCTCCCCCGGTTCCAAGCCTTCCTCCCCGAGCCCCGGATCCGCCATGGCTACTGACCGCCCCAGCTCCGCGAGCCCCCCGCTACCTAACCAGCCCACGCGAAGCCATTCATCACATTCCCCGTCAGATGACTACGACCTGAGCACCATCCCAGACCCCAGGAGTAGAGCCATGAGTCCGGCTGGTGGCGGAGAATCTCACAAGGAAAAGCACTCTGACCTGGACAACGAAGTGACAGCTCTGAGCAACAAGCTGATCAATGCGATCAACCACCAAACGTCACTCGACGACAGTTTGTCATCCGCGAGATTGGAGCTGAGCCAGGCGCAGCAGAGAATTCGGCAATTGGAGGATCAGATCGCCCGGCAACAGGAGATGCTAGCTGGTGACGTGTGGATCCGTAGGAAGACAGCGGAAGCCGAGAGAACAAAGCTGTTAGCGGCTCTGGCCTTGGAGAAGAAGACGCGGCTGGACGAGGAACGGCAGAGGAAGAAGATCGAGCTCGAGCTCGAAAGCTTGACAACCGCCCTCTTCGAAGAAGCCAATAAGATGGTTATCGAAGCGAAGGAGTTGGCCAGGCAGGAACAAGAAGCCTTGCAGCATAAGAACGACCTGCTCAGGGCGCAACTTCAAGACACTGAGGGGCTCCTCAAGTCTCAGCAGGAACAGCTATCAGAGCTCAAGCATGTCTTGGAGACGATGAATGCCGAGCTGGACGACCAGACAGCACATACGGGACCATCATCGCCAGGATTCGGCAAATTCGGCAGGCTGGACGTCAGCCATAGTGAACCAGCTGTCGACAGCGTACCGAACTCGGCTGTTCCCGACCCCGTACCCCTTTCCCCGTCGTATCCGACGAGCTTCTCCCATCTCTTGCAGCCAGTCCTGAATACTGACCTCACTGCCTTCACCGACTTCAAGGACCTTCTTCGAGTCTCTAAGAGGTACTCGGGACACCGTGTGTCAACAGGTTCACAGCCCACGGCCCTGGTAGGCTTGGGTCTCGGTCACACTTCGTCGGTCAAATCAACCGGCTCGGCGTCATCCATGTCCACTGCCGGTACATCCGTATCCCAGTCCACTCCGCATACACCCAACACGCCAGCATCCACTGCCAGTATCTCTTCTCCCGCCGCGCTCATAACCTTGCCGCCTCTGAAGGACACCAAGTTCTATAAGCGTGCGCTTGTTGAGGACATTGAGCCGACCCTGCGCCTTGACTTGGCTCCTGGCCTTTCGTGGCTAGCCAGGCGCACTGTACTATCGGCCGTCACTGATGGCTCTCTGGTAGTCGAGCCAGTTCCCACGACCATGCCCCGTCTTGTCAAAGCGAGGCCACCACAACTCGATCCGTGCTCCCTTTGCGGTGAACAGCGCAAAGATGAAGAGCACTTTCGCAATCATCGATTCCGCACTAGCGAGTCCGAGACAGCCCAGCGGTATCCTCTCTGTAAATACTGTCTTGGACGCTTGCGCTCCACGTGTGACTATCTCAGCTTCCTCCGAATCGTGAAGGATGGCCACTGGCACGCAGAGGATGAGGATGCTGAAAAAGCAGCCTGGGAGGAGAGCGTCAGGCTCAGAGAACAGATGTTCTGGAGCCGAATCGGAGGCGGTGTTATCCCTGCCACTGCTAGCGGAGCCGCTGGGAGCCAGACAACGGTACCGCCAACTCCTGTAACACCGGCTGCTCCGTTCTCAGCTCTTGAGCCTAAGATCGATGGCAAGGATGATAGCGAGGGTGTTCCGCCCACAGATGATCGCGAGAACGAGACCCTTGCTCTCCCAGCAAATCAACCTCCTCCTTTACCACCACGCGCACGACCCGTGGTCGGGACGATCAAGCCGACTCCGACGCTGGAAAATGAGATACCAGCAGAAGCCGCCGCTGCCGGACCGTCTGGGTCGGATGCTGAGGCAGAGAAAGCACCGGAGCCATCTGATGACCCAACACTGACGGCTGATGACGGTGCTTCGGGGGCGGATGACGGTGCTTCAGGGGCGGATGACGGTGCTTCAGGGGCGGATGTGCCTAAGCGGCTGTCTGTCACCATCCCTGGTGCATATGACAGCTCTTCATGAATTAGACTATCGAGCAAGGAGAGCGACGCACGCCTGGTAATATTCATCAGCCACAATCACGGAGAGATAGGCGGTGTGTTCAATGTGGCTTCATAGGTGGGATATTGTTTGGAGTATATTTACGCATGATAGTGGAGGAACAAAACGCGAACCTCAGTTGCCGGCAAACCAACCGGCAACAACAACAACGACAATAACTCCAGCTACTGTATCATGTGGCGTATTGCTTGGGACTGTTTCTGTCGGAGGACCTACTAGGGTCTCAAAAGCATTGGGGAATGGATAAAGGTACTATGGCGTCTTTGGGAAGAGAGCATATTCTTGTCTGTGCGGCACCGCCTGTGGTGCCTCTTTGGTATCTATGCTGGGCACTTTCAGGTCTTGCCATCGACCAGCGGTCGTCAAGCGTGGTTGATGGAAGCTTCAGCAAGCCTATGCTGCTGTTAGACAGCCAGGCTCAAATGAGCAGGCTTAATAAACGATGTAAAAAGAGACTAATGTGCTGCACTACGCTTTATGTCGTTTGTCCATGCTCTAGTGAGACCACCCTCTTTTTCTCAGGCTCTCGAGGGTCAGTAAGAGATTGCAATACGACTTGATGCACTGCCAGTCGGTATGCAGCATGTGAACCAGGTTTATACTAGTCCCTGTGAAGAGCGCTGTTGTCATAGTATCACGGCGTGCTCCCTCCCATGTCCATGAGTACACCAGACACAGCGTCGGCGAAGCCTCCGACGCACCGGAGTTTAGCCGTAATCGCCGCTTCGATAAAAGAATGACGATAAGAAAAGTTCCCGCTGCGATAGTGCCAAAACACCATATCCACAAGTGAGCATTTTGTCGAGGTCATTCGTGTCGTCCTGTAAACGTCTAGCCAATCGCGCCTCACATTACTTTGGATTGTTGGAACCAGCTAACACGCATTCTCTTCCATTGCTGGCATCGCTGTTCTGCAAAGAGCCCCTTTCCGCAACCACTGTACCCCTATTGTCTGGACATAAAGCAATTCGTTCAAGTGGGAATCCACCGGCGCGACCGGCGCGGCTCGGATGGCCTTTAGGATGGCGCCGTCAGACCCGGGAAAGTCGCCCACGGAGGGAGGCGCAAAGAAGCCCGCACCACATGAACTACCCATGCTTCAATCTCGAGAGACCGGCGATCTTGTACCTGGTACAAGTGAAGACCCTCACTTCCGGAACCTAAAGGCCAAAGTCAACCCATTCGCAAAGTCATGGGCGCACTTTGTCGCAGGAGGGTGAGTTGCGCCCTCTTCTTGCTCTTGCTATAGGCCACACTGGCGCTTGATCATGTATGTAGCACTTACTGACAGTGTCTTCTCCTACAGAGTAGGCGGAATGACGGCTGCTGCACTCACGGCGCCCCTCGATGTCCTCAAGACGCGCCTCCAATCAGACTTTTACCAGAACCAACTACGCCAGTCGAGAGCTGCACTAGGATCCGCACCGATGAATCCCTTCCGAGCAGGTGTCTTCCACCTCAAGGAGACCCTCCAGATCTTAGCATCGGTCCACCGCAACGAAGGAATAAGAGGCCTGTTTCGTGGTCTCGGCCCTAATCTGATCGGTGTCGTCCCTGCGCGGTCCATCAACTTTTTCACATACGGCAACGGTAAAAACCTGATTGCGCACTACTTCAATGGCGGCGAGGAGAACGCCTGGGTACATCTTGCAGCAGCTACCGTGGCTGGCGTTACTACCAGTACAGCCACCAACCCGATCTGGCTCATCAAAACGCGCCTGCAGCTAGATAAGAGCACAGCTGCGCACAGTGGAGGAGTAGCAAAGCGACAGTACAAGAACAGCTGGGATTGCATCCAGCAGGTCGTTCGCAAGGAGGGATTCAGGAGTCTGTACAAGGGCATGTCTGCGAGCTACCTCGGGGTCACAGAGTCCAGCTTGCAGTGGGTTCTCTACGAGCAGCTCAAGGGCTCCCTTGCCCGCCGAGAGCAGCGCATTCTACTCAGCGGCAGAGAGAAGACTAGCTGGGATCACACCGTCGACTGGACTGGCAAGTTTCTTTCCGCTGGTTCGGCGAAGCTGTTTGCGGCTATTCTCACATATCCTCATGAGGTTAGTTGCTGATACCATTTCCCCACACTCCGTTGTCGCCAGCACTAATGTTAGTAATAGGTCGCGCGTACTCGTCTGCGTCAAGCACCTCCAGAGGGTAGTCCTAGAAAGTACACTGGGTTGATCCAGTGCTTCAAGCTCGTCTTCAAGGAGGAGGGCATGATTGGCCTCTACGGAGGCATGACACCTCACCTCATGCGCACAGTGCCAAGTGCTGCCATTATGTTTGGCATGTATGAAGGTATCTTGCGTCTTCTTGACGTCCCGTCTAATAATTAGACGAGCCTCGACCAGAGACTTGACTACGATATCGACTCGATCTCGATAACCACCAACCCGACTGTACATTCAACTTTTCACCTCTCTACTATGTCGTACTGTATGAGATCTCCTTCGGATTGAGATCGCAAAGTCAGCTCCTCCACTTTTCTACTGTTGGGTGTTTAGGTTTCTCGTGGCTTTGTACGAGCACTGTATGATATGGCAAGCGGGAGCACTGCATAGAGGAGACGGCAGCCTTTGCTTTTAACATTGTACCACCAGCATGTCATTGGCAGTATCGGATTACATGCATAAGACATCGGCGTTATGGTTTGGTAAGCGATGGTATTTTGACAAGAACGGGCGAGGAGGCTCGCCCGCCGGAAAATGGCGAGTGGACGAGCGTCTGTTGGTGCGATGTCTATGGGGTGCCTCATGGTGCCGCCACATGATCAACTACATAGTACCCATCACAGAACGGGCCATTTTATGATGCGAGAACCAGGATTGTGTCGCAAGTAAGACCTTCCACAAGCCTGTTTTCTACCAGGGACGCATCTGGCCTTTAGTGAGATGAAATCGTTGCATTACTACTGCGACCTTTTCCAACCGTTTATAGTTGGCAATGTTTTAGGTCACACGATGGAATCATTAACTACCTAGATATTGGTAGTTGCCCATCGTACTAGAATACTCGTTTATAAGGTGATGTAACCCGTGTATAAAAGGAAATTTCTACCTCCTATCGTCATCCTTTACTCACCTTGCTCACCTTATTTATTATTCTGAATCACACCGAAAGAAGGTTTGGGCCTAGTCAGAGAATAGCCGGGGCTTTACCGAGCCTGCAGGTACGTACCCCTTCTGTCTGCGACTTGGAGCTTGGCTTCGCAAAAGTCCGAAGAGTTAAACACGGTTCGTCGATATTCAGTTCAAGTTTTCTATCTTGCGTCTTCACACAAACACCACCCTGCAGAATCCCATGAGCGTATGAGAGGATTTAACGGTTTATCGAGTATCGGTGTCGCCTGAGTTGTGGAAAGGCCGACAAAGAACAACAACCGCAGATCCTTCGCGCCCACTGTCGCCTCACCACGTAGTCGACCATGGCCGCCGCGACAGCGACGAATGGTGGAGATGCCGCGTCGTCACTGGACAAGATACAGGCGCCACCCGGCATCATCATCCCTCCGCCCGGCGAGATTCGCGAAGCCATCGAAAAGACGGCCGGTTATGTCGTTCGAGGAGGAACGGGCCTCGAGATGCGGATCCGAGAGAACCACGGCACGAATCCAAAGTTCAGCTTTCTAATGACCGACAAGGACCCGTACAATGCATACTACGAATGGCGGAAATCAGAAATCAAAGGCGGACGGGGAACAGCAGTCGCTGCTGGCCGTACCGGGGCAGATGCGGCGCCGGCCAAGGCTGTGCCAAAAGGGCCAGAGAAGCCGCCCGACTTCCAGTTTTCGGCCCGTATGCCGCGCATGAACCAAAAGGACCTCGAGGTCTTGCGGCTGACAGCGCTGTTTGTGGCAAGGAATGGACGGCAATTCATGACACAGCTTGCCCAGCGCGAGAACGGCAACCCGCAGTTTTCATTCCTCATCCCGAACCATACCTTCCACAACGTGTTTCAGAGTATGATCGACCAGTACAGTACAATATTGAAGGAAGGTGGGCTCGGTGGCGATGGCCAGAAGGCCCAGCAAGCACGGATAGCTGAATTGAAGAAGAATGTCGAGGACAAGTTCCACGTCCTGGCTCGGGCCAAGCAACGCGCTGAGTATGCAAGGTGGCTGGAAGCCGAGAAGAAGAAGCAGGAGGAGGAGGAAGAGAAGAAGAAGACGGAGTTTTTCAGCATCGACTGGAACGACTTTGTGCTGGTCGAGACGATTGTCTTCACCGAGGCCGACGAGTCCATCAATCTCCCACCCCCAACGACTCTCAACGATCTTCAGTATGCATCCCTCGAAGAGAAGAACAAGGTATCCCTCAACAGTTTACGGATCGAAGAAGCCTTCCCCTTCGATGACAATAACTATAACGCCTACCCGCCCCAGAACTACGGTGTGCAAGGATCGCCGTGGGAACAGAACCCGGCGACCCCTGATACTAATGGCGCACATGCTCCTCATGCTCCTCCTGCTCCTCCTGCTGCTCCTGTTGGGCAGGGAAGATCAGCTCGGGAGGAAGAAGAAGCTCAACGCATCAAGGAGCGCGAGGAGTCGCGAGCACGTGTGCAACAAGCACAAGCGGACGCAAGGGCTCGGGTGGCGCCTGGCAAGATCAAGGAGAACTACGTGCCCAAGGCCGCCAACAGGAATCTCAGCAAAGTGCAGACGACTATTTGTCCCAACTGCAGGCAGGAGATCCCTCTGGATGAGTTTGATGAGCATACAAGAAGTAAGTGCCTCTACTCGCAGCTAAAGGTTTCTAGTCCAGATCAAGTGGCTAACAATTCCTCACAGTCGAACTACTTGATCCTCGGTGGAAGGAGCAGAAAGCCAAGGCTGATGCCAGGGCTGCGCCCATCAATCTGACCGTGGATGTGGCCCACAACCTCAAACGCCTGGCCAGCCAACGGCATGATGTTTTCGACCCGATCACAGGCCAGGCGATATCGGAAGAGGAGCAGGAGCGGAGGAAGCGGATCGCGCTCAACAGCTTCGACGGCGGCAAGGTCGAGCCCTACAAAACCAAGCCGCAGGTCAACCCCATGCAGGCGGTCAACGTCGAGGAGCAGATCCGCCACATTCACGAAAAGTTTGCTGGCGACGGGAAGAATGCGTCGTAGCAGGATGGCTGGCCTGTTGTGATGTACCGGACATGGCGAATCGTTGATGAGATAATAATCGGCAAGAGGGTTCAGACGGGCTTACGACCTTCGGCGACGAGAACAGGAGATCAATACAAGGGGACTGCCTCTTACCAAGTATTACAAAAAGGGTACAGGCGTTTAGCACGGGGATTTGGACGGGCTTTGAATGATCTCGGGTTGAGGTGAGGCAGACGTTTGCCATTGAGGCACCAGGCGCTCCCCTTTGGCTCACATGGTTGTAGAATCTGGTTCTGTATCATAACACCTGGGTCGCATGCATTATTGGGACATTTTCGGCTACGGGTGTATGGAGATTGAGAAGGGAATAGCAACTGCTCCCAGATGCCGTGAGATCGGACAAGGTATGGTGAGGCTATCCTCAAATGCAGACAGACCTTGTCACAGAGAGCATGGCTAGCATGGTCGTGGTCTCCAGAGATTGGCAAGCAACTGTCTCTTTGTAACAATTATGGTTGTGGCATAGAGCAGATAGTACAGTGTTGTTAAATATTGGTGAAGGTCAGGTTCATCGACAATAAGCATTGATCGACGGTAACATCGGTAACGCATTGCTTCTTCTACTGCCATTGCAAGCAAACTCAGGTACCTTGGTACAAACGGAAGCATTGTGATCGCTTCTAGAAAGCCAAGCGGAAGACGCCGTTTCCCCACCTTGATCATGACTTCCCCTCCAGAACCTTGGAAAGATTTCCATGATCTACCATTGCTCCTGACGCTCCACATTATATCGCACGGGCAGTTGCAGTATACTGCGTTGTGTGTACTAGCTTTGCCAGGTTACTTCATCGAGACTTCGGACGACGTGCCCCTCGCTTCTTGCCTTCACTTCACCATTCTCACTACCACAACTCACGCGACGAATCAACCTCTGTTTCTCTTGTGGACCATTCGCGACATTCAAACAGACGTCACTCTAGGCTTGCGCTGACTACCACATACCCCTCACATCCCACCTTGTAACCGACAAGACGAGTTCCGACAACAAAGATCTCGCGGCCTCGCCGCGCAAACCGTCACCCACCATGTCGTCGTCCTCCTCAGCAGCCGCAGGCAGCAAGACCTCACCTCCAGCCTCTCCCACGTCATCGTCCTCCGCCGCAGCGGCCGCGGCGCGCCTACACCGGCCGATCATGCAGTCGATGCCTGACAACCGGCAGCAGTCCTTCGACGAGATCTACGGCCCGCCCGAGAACTTCCTCGAGATCGAGGTGCGCAACCCGCGCACGCACGGCGTCGGGCGGCACATGTACACGGACTACGAGGTGGTGTGCCGGACCAACATCCCGGCCTTCAAGCTGCGGCAGAGCAGCGTGCGGAGGCGGTACAGCGACTTCGAGTACTTCCGGGACATACTCGAGAGGGAGAGCGCTAGGGTCACGATACCCCCCCTTCCGGGCAAGGTGTTTACGAACCGCTTCAGCGACGACGTTATCGAGGGCCGGAGGGCGGGGTTGGAGAAATTTCTGAGGATTGTGGTAGGACATCCGTTACTGCAGACGGGGAGTAAGGTCCTCGCTGCGTTTGTGCAAGGTAAGGGGTTCCCCCTCTTTCTTTCGAATACTCTTGGTTGGTGAGCCGGAAGTTAACACGTGCACGCAGATCCTATGTGGGACCGCAACGCCTGGTGACTCTTCCGACGGGCTCGTTTCGCGGCGGCTTCGGTGTTCTCATCGACGACGACGACGTCAACTACGATGGAGAGTGGCCGGCGGGATGCACAAGTACCACCACGTGTGCCGAGGAAGCTGCGGAAACGGCCTCCCAAGGGCTGGGCGGAGACACAGACTCTGTGCAAGTTGATGGACGACGATGACGGCGACGGAAATGGAGACGATGGCTATGGACGAAGTCGGACAGTATCACCGGAATGACCGTAACGGCGATCGCCACATCTGAAAGTCGCAAACCTGGCGAATGCGCTATCTTTTTCTTTTTTTTTCGAGAGCGAAGACGTCTGGTAAGGGGGGAGGATAAAGGTTCTGGTAGCGCTCCCTAGGCCAGACATTTCTTTGCATTTTAGTTGAGATACGTGTTACTCACCCACCCAGTAATTCCATGGGGACTAAGTTGTTGTTCCGGGTGCATGGTGATCAAGTGGTTTCTGTTCCTCTCGAGGCCTGTTTCTTGTATGAGAGCACCGAGGGTTTATTTGCTTACTCGGCGGGTTGCAGCTCTAGCAAGCACTACGATATTGAATCAAAAAGTTGAGCACCCTTTTTTCAACTACATCTACCCAATATCTGGATGACTGTCCATCCAAGTGAACTCTACACGTGTACATTACCTACACAGTAGACTCGAAGTCACCGTAGTCTACACGATAGTACGGATAGTGACACTTGAATTCCGCAGGGCAGGTGCGGCGCAAGCTGGAAATCAATGGCGCAGCAGCCACAGCAAATGACAGCGAATGAGAGTCTCGCGTGTTGGAGTAGCTGATGTGGAGTTGGTACGTACCATTGGCAAGTTCAACTTGGCAACCTCCCCCCAGCTTTTGTGGGGATAGGGAGCACAGGAAGACGCGTTAGGGGAAGGGATGGGATAAGGCCACCTTAACCTCGAATTTATTGCTGTCCCGATCCCAGACCCCTAACTTTCAGCTCCCTCTCCAAAGGTCTGGCTTTTTCTCCCTTTGGACTGGTAGACAGGCCGAGATCAATCTGACGGTCTCCTTGTGGCTTCTTCTTCTTCTTTCCTCCTTCACTCTTCAAAACTGTCTGGACTGGCGAATTCAGTTCTCACAAATGACGACCTTGTAATGAACGATTCCCACTTCTCGACTTTCGTTAACACCCCGGTTTCTTGATCCTCGGATTCGCACCACAATACGGGCTTCGATTTCCCCCCCGGAAAGTCCCAACCTGTCATCCTGCCACGCTGGGCAGCTGATAGTAAAGGCGGCACGGTTCACCAAGCTCCCTCTTGTTGGTGTTATCCATAACCGCATCCTCATAAATCCTCCGTCAACATGGCTCGTTCTGCTGGCGCGAGACCGCCAGCCTTGCGGGCATCATCCTCGCCCCCACCTGGCGTGAAGTCGAATAAACCACAGAAGAGCAAGGCACTGGTCAAGCGTCGCGATGACTACGGCTCCGATGGCGTCAAAGACAACGATGTCTTTCTTCTTCCCCTCTCCGACTACCAGACTATGATCTGCTTGACCGTCCTCGCTGCCATTGTGCGACTGTTCCGGATATACCAGCCCACCTCCGTCGTCTTCGACGAGGTCCAGTATGCTACCCTCCGCCCCCAGACCTTTTTGACGGTCTTAATTGCAAGAGCTAACATGTATTGCTGCAGCTTCGGCGGCTTCGCATCCAAGTACATCAAGGGCAAGTTCTTCATGGACGTCCACCCTCCTCTCGCGAAGCTCCTTATCACCCTATTCGGCTACTTGGCTGGTTTCGACGGCGAGTTCGACTTCAAAGACATTGGAAAGGACTACCTCGAGCCTGGCGTTCCATATGTTGCTATGCGATTGTTCCCGGCCATCTGTGGTATACTGCTGGCTCCAACCATGTTCCTTACATTGAAGGCCGTTGGATGCCGGACCATTACAGCCACCCTCGGCGCCGGGCTCATCATCTTCGGTATTTGACCCCTTGTCCATATGTTTGTTTTGTTATAAGTCTTCTCCTACTAACGCCGCGGACAGAGAATGGACTCCTTACTCAGGCTCGTCTCATCCTCCTGGATTCCCCTCTCATGATCGCAACCGCCTTCACCGTTCTAGCCTTTTCTTGCTTCACCAACCAGCACGAGCTGGGTCCCACGAAGGCTTTCCAACCCAGTTGGTGGTTCTGGCTCGTCATGACTGGTCTCGGCTTGGGCGCCACTGTCAGTATCAAATGGGTTGGTCTGTTCACCATTGCCTGGGTTGGTTGCTTGACTTTGGTCCAGCTTTGGGTTCTGCTCGGCGACGCCAAGAATGTCACCCTTGTACGTCTAAATGGTCGTTTGGCAGTCCTTTCTCTCGCTAACAGCGGAAATAGCGTCTCTTTGCCAAGCACTTCATGGCCCGTGTCTTCTGCCTGATCATCATCCCGCTGACTTTCTACATGGCTATGTTTGCCATCCACTTCCTCTGCTTGGTCAACCCTGGCGACGGCGACGGCTTCATGAGCTCTGAGTTCCAGGCCACCCTCAACTCAAAGGGCATGCAGGATGTCCCTGTTGACGTCTTGATGGGCAGTCGGGTTACCATCCGCCACGTGAACACGCAAGGTGGATACCTGCACTCACATCCACTGATGTACCCAACTGGCTCGAAGCAACAGCAAATCACTCTCTATCCCCACAAGGATGAGAACAACGTCTGGTTCCTTGAGAACCAGACGCAGCCGCTCGACGCCAACGGTGAGCCCATCAACGGCACCTATGCTTGGGATAATCTTCCGGAACCTCAGTACATCAAGAATGGTGACGTTCTTCGCCTTTATCACATGCCCACCCATCGCCGTCTGCACTCCCACGATGTCCGGCCCCCAGTTACGGAGGCTGACTGGCAGAATGAGGTTTCCGCGTATGGCTACGAAGGTTTCGATGGTGATGCGAATGATTTCTTCCGCGTCGAGATCGTCAAGAAGCAATCCAAGGGAGCCATTGCCAAGGAGCGGCTTCGGACTATCGAGACCAAGTTCAAGCTTGTGCACGTCATGACTGGCTGCGTTCTCTTCTCCCACAAGGTCAAGCTTCCTGACTGGGCTTCGGAACAACAGGAAGTCACGTGTGCTAAGGGAGGCTCCCTTCCGAACAGCGTCTGGTATGTCGAGTCAAACGAGCATCCTATGCTCGGCCCTGATGCCGAGAAGGTGAACTATGTCCGTCCGGGTTTCTTCGGAAAGTTTTGGGAGCTTCAGAAGGTCATGTGGAAGACCAACGCCGGCTTGGTGGAATCTCACGCTTGGGATTCGCGCCCTCCGTCTTGGCCCATTCTGCGCCGAGGTATCAATTTCTGGGGCAAGGACCACCGCCAGATCTACCTCATGGGCAACCCAATTGTCTGGTGGAGTGCCACAGCGGCAGTTCTCGTCTATGCGCTCTTCAAGGGCCTTGCCGTTCTGCGATGGCAACGCAGCTGCAACGACTATGCCAACGTAACCTTCAAGCGCTTCGACTACGAGATTGGCACGTCTGTGCTCGGCTGGGCACTGCACTACTTCCCCTTCTTCCTCATGGAGCGTCAGCTCTTCCTCCACCACTACTTCCCTGCCCTGTACTTCGGCATCATCGCCTTCTGCCAGTTCTTCGACTTTATGACTGCGAGAGTGTCAGTCTTTGGTGTCAGAGAGAAGCCCATCATCAACCGGGCCGGCGCCATCAGCTTCCTTGCACTCGCAGCTCTTGTCTTCTACCTCTTCCAGCCTCTTGCTTACGGCAATCCTTGGACCAAGTCGGAATGCAACCGCGTTAAGCTGTTTGATACATGGGATTGGGATTGCAACACTTTCCTCGATACCGTAAGTGGCACCCCAAATGAAGTCATCCCCGAGAGGAGATTGCCCAACAGAGGAGGCTAGAACGGCTGTTGTGGTAACTGGAGACTGTACCTGACAGTTGTCTGGTGGACACATGGGACGGGGTCCATGAAACGATCTGTGTCATTGAGGACAAGCGAGCTGCCAGACTAACCGCGAGTTTGCACCATAGTACGACGCCTACAGTTCGATTGCAGAGTCACCAGCCGCCATACCGACACCAACGCAGTCGGTAAACGCCCAGGCCCCGCCACCGAAGGTCAACCCGGTGGCGGGCGGCAAGCAGGACCAGGTTCCAGTCGCCGCCGCGCCGAAGAACGAGCCAGCCATCTCGGGCGCGCCAGAGGCGCCCCTGCCGGGCGTCCCCGGGCAGAAAATACTGTCCCGCGAGGAACGCGTCGAGTACCGCGACCAAGATGGCAATCTCCTGAACGAGGAGCAGGTCAAGGAGCTGCAGGGCAAGGTCGAATTCAAGACCCGCTACGAGACGCGCACGCGCGTCGTCGACGCGAATGGCAACGAGATTCCGCAGCCCGCCGGCGGCTGGCCGCAGGACCCCGCAAGCCCGGATGGAGGCGTCAAGGACGGCGTGGCGCCGCCGCACCCAGACGTCCAGGGCGCTGATCAGGAAACCAAGCGGCTTGTGCCTGATGAGCCGATCCCGGGCGCGAAGAAGAGCGTCGAGGGCGAGAAGGAGAAGGAGGAGAAGAGCGCCAAGCCGGCCAGCGAGAGCAACGAGGCTACTGCTCAACAGGCGGCTTAGACTACCTACTACTGTCCTGCGGGTGGTCAATGTCTGATTGTTGGAGCTCTTCTTTGCCATTGCTGCGGCACTGCGAACGTTTCTTGACACGGTATGTGCTGCGGGGATTAGAAGCGCTCTAGTAGTCCAGGTCGGGATTGCTCGACTGGAGGATGGCATTGCGGCTGTCGCGACAAGAGGTTTCATTCAAGAACTGCGGTTTCATCTCGAGGCCAGTCCACTTGCTACGACAACTTCATATGCCGTCTACTTTTTGTAATAACTAACTAATTGACGGGGATGGGATGTCGGCTGGTTGCATCGCGGTCTCACGGGATGAGGGATATGTGGTTGGGACGGAAAAGTCAACGCCTTAAGTCAAGCAAGCATCAAGGGTATTTCTTTTGTCGTGTAATGTCAGGCCAGTTTCATTTGATTCTGTGCACAAGTACTCGGTTTCCTTTACAATGTCTAGACAAATCTAGAGTCGTTATTGCTATCTCGTCCGTGCCTTCTCCGGCTGCAAACATTGGCACGTTATATCTTATGTGCGGGAGGCGTGAGACGGGGTGGCGATGTTATTGCGCGACCTCAAAGCCGAATGCTTAGCCTCAGGCACACACGTGTTCATTCCAATATCTCTCGATTCAGGTAAGCTATCTAGGTGCCTCTTGTGTTGAATAGGTACTAGAGAACAAGAGTCTGGAACTCCTGTCACAGCCTCTCAACGTCTCGCTCCTTAACAGAGCGCAGATGGATCCAACAGCCAATGCGTCCTCTCGAGGACATCTTCGATGTTGAAGCACAAAGATCCTGTATTAGTACATGCCGGGAACAAAAATGCAACCGCAGTCTGCCCACGACAGACATGTCAATATTCATATCCTTCTCTCGCTGTCGTGTCACACTTCTCAACGCACACCAGCTCCTCACAGTACCTATCGAACTCTCCCTCTCCCCCAAAAGGCCATAATCATCCAGTATCCAGCGGCAAAGGAAAGAAAGAGGGAAATGGCATAAACACTCTAAACTCCTTTCCGATATCCCCCTCATGCAACAGCAACCCCTGAGAGCAGTAACCCCTTAAGAGACAAGTACCAGAAAAAGAACTAACACCTCCAACCCACATATCGCAAATTACAAACTCAGACGACCCCCCTACCCAACGACTTGTCAACGAGATATATCCCAGCAGTCCAGAAGACCACTAGCCCTCAACAAGCCGAATCTGCGAGTTGACCCTCGGCACATCCATGCCGTCCCTAGGCTCCCGCTCTGGACTGTCCTCCGGCGGCGGGGGACTTATATCGCTCTCCGGGCTGGCGGGGCGGAACCGCGCGGGCGCGGCCTCGATGGTCCCCTCCGCAGCAGAGGACTCGTCCTTCTCCTCGTCTTCCCGGGCCGAGACGGCAGAAGACTTGACCGCCTTCCGGATGGCGGCCACGAACCCGCTTTTCTTCGCCACCGCTGCGATCTTGCTCCTCGCTTTCGCCTTGGGCTTGGCCTTGGGCTTCGTCACGGAGGCAGTGCCGGCCTTTTTGCTTTCGAGGATCTTGCGGGTGGGCACCTTCTTGCGGCCTGAGAGCTTGAGCGGCGCGGCGCCGTCGGGACCAGGGGAGCTGGGGGGCGTGTAGCCCGAGTGCTTCTGGGCTTTCTTGGGCGGGGTGCGTTTGCTTGGCGTCTTGACCTTGAGGGCGGACTTGGGCTTGGATTTGGCATTCCCGGTGGTGGTCGAGAGTGCCGTGGCCTTTGGCGGTGCTGCCACGATGGTTAGAGAGGCGCTGCTGCTGCGGCTTGCTTGGGAGATGTTGGCTGCTTTCTTGACGGGGAGGCCGGAGGAGATGAGTGCCGACAGGGCGGCTTTGGTTGTCGTGATCTTGGCCTTCTCTGCCGCTCTTGCCTTCCCGGGGCTGGCCTTCTTGACGATGCCGCCGGTGCTCATGCGGCGCAGGGGAGAAGATGTCTTCTTCTTGGAGCTCAGTGCCGCCTTGGCGCTGACAGAGATGCTCGACATGCTGCGCTTGAGAGCTGTCGCCGCGCCCTTCGCGACCTTCAGACCGCTCTTTGACAGCGATGATGCTGCGCCGGTTGCGATGGCAATCTTGCGCTTCTTGATAGACTTGGCCGATGCCTTCTCGACATCATAAACATCGTCGTCGTCATCGATGAGCTCCTGTAACTTCCTCTTGGCAGCTTTGCTGCTGGCCTTCTTGGTCTCGTCTTTGGAGGGCACGGCAGCTTTGGGAACCTTGACCTCGCGCGGTTTCGGGCCAAGAATGCCGCGGCAATTCTCGGCGCCGCAAAGACACTTCTGCACGTTCTTAGCGGAGAAGGGGTCAAAGTTGTAGTCGTAGGTCAGCTCCTCCCCAGTCATGATCGGGCGGTCGCCGGCAAACAAGGCCATCCGCGGCTGCCCGCCGACGATCCATTTGATCATCCGACAGTTCGGTGAACATGAGTGATTGACGAATCGCGCGATACTACCGGTGGTCGCGTCAATGATCATGTTTTGATCGAAGGACATGAGGTAGTAGCACTGCAAGTGTATTAGTCACACAGTCAAGGTATGTATATATAAGGTACTAGACATGACTTACCTCATTGTCCTTGTACACTTCGTTCATACGGCGCTCACACTCGAGCTCGGTGATAATCTCGCCCGTGTACTCCATGATGATCTGGTGCGGTCTGAAGCAGCGGTTGCTGCGCACTCCGTACCCCTTGCCCTCGGTCTTGAAGACCTCGACGCCGACACGGAAGCGCCCGCCCTGCTTTGTCCGCTCCTGCAGCGACTGGAAGGCCCGGTTGGAGCAGTAGTCCTTGCCGACGTTGCAGTTGGTGTCATCGCACTCGTAGAGCATGATGCGGTTCTGGCAGTCCTCGGCACAACCGTCTTCAGGCTTGCAGACGCACTTGGACTGGAAGTCGTGCAGGTGAGGCTGCTTTTTCCAGTAGGCGCCCGCATCACCGACGAAGCGATCTAGTAGCTCATGTTAGCACACGTGACAAAAGTTAAGATGTCAACGAGACTCACTCTTGGTCATAGTCCGATACGCAGGCGGTTTGGGGTGGCCCGGCGGTAGAGGGTTGCAAATGTCGTAAGGTAGCTTGAAGTCGCGCCCTTGAAGCAGCAGCCTTAGCCCATTAAACATAGGCGGCGGGAGGGTCTTGTTCGGCTTCTCGCCGACCTTCAATAACTCCGGGTACTGCGCGAGCCTTTTCTTCTCTGCAGCCGTCAAGCCTACCGACATGTCCTTTGGCGTCTCTTGTCCGGCGTAAAGTCCCTTCTCGAGCCACTTCTTGCTGATCCGCTTCTTCTGCGGCAGTTCCACTTCGCGATTCGCAACCCCTGCGGTCGCGGTATCGACCGCCACAGCAGCCTCCGGCATAGTTTTTGCTACTACCTCAGGCTCGGCATCATGGCTCGTCTTGACTCTTTTGCTGGCCCGTGAGTCTGCAGCCGGCTGGTTGAGAGTCCTCGGGTCGACAAACTTGCCATTGCTCCAGACTGTCTGAATGATAGGACGATCGTCGACATGAGCAAACTCCTTGGTATCCTGCAGACGCCTAAGCTCGCGCGATATCCGCGAGAGACTCTCCTCGGCCGCCTTCTTGCCGCGTTTGCCAATGGACGTCAACGCGCTGGTAACTGCACTGGGCACCGGTGTACCGGAAAGACGCGCCGCACGACGCGTCAAAATCTCTTGTTTGGTCTCGGACAGTGCTCCTGACTTCTTCTTTGCAACCTTTGCGCCCTTCGGGGTTGCAGGCGCGCCGACCGACCAGTCCATATTGAACGCGTTGATCGCGTCTCCGACGAGTTCGCTCGCAATATTGTCAGTCGAAGAGGAGGCACCAGCATTGCTGACGAGCGCGGCGACAGCGGAAGCTCGGCGTATCGACTTGGCACTGACATCGTCGCCCTTGGCGCGTCGCCTGCCGTGGACATCGGTGCCAGCTAGCTTCGAAATGTTGTATACGGGAAGACTCGCACGTGCTCTCCTGGGACGTCCGGGGCTGGCAGAAGGGGATTCGCTTGCTGGCTCCTGTTCTGCCGCAACAATGATCGCGGATGCAGCAGGCGTGTGCTCGTCCGCATCCAGCTCGGGCCCGGGTAGATACTCGGGTTTCGACTCGAGTTGCGGCTGTGAGTTTTGGTCCGATAATTCTCTCGCCGGCGTTACCGTCTGCTGCTCCGGTTGTGGCTCCGTTTGCTGGGCGATCTGTTGCTCTGGCGGTTGCTCTGGCTGGTGCCCTGGCTCTGCCTCCTTGGTGGTACCATTGTGCAGCGCCAGCATGGGCAGCAAGGAATGCGGTACTTCGAGAATCGATGTGCTTACGGTGATGAGCTTCGCGATACCTTGCTCAGAGGCAAGAGACATGTTGTCTGGCGAGAGCGAGGTGGGAGGCGTGGAGCTCAAGGAAGACGCGACATTAGAGGAAGCCTCGGCATCGGTAGGGGGTGTTGCAGACAGAAAGCTTGCCTCAGAGGACAGCAACGATATTGGTTCAGGACCCGCCGCAGCCATGATGTCGGCCATATTGTTCGACTGGTTAGGGGCAATTGGCGTGGTAGGTTGTTATGAGGTTGAGAGATCGGGTCGGATAAGCTAAGTTGGACGCGTTAAAGCACGCTTGGGAGGGCGTGTTGTCTGAGTGGGTTTGCAAGGGGGGGGGCCAGGAGTCCCAGGACCCAACTTACTAAGGAACGTAAGTACCACACACGGACAGTATGTTGGAAGGTCTGGCTGCCGCCCACAGAGCGGCTCGATCCGCCAAAAAGGAAAAGGACAAGACCAATTATGCTAAAAAGGAGGGTAATTGAGGATGATAGAGATGGATGCCGAGCTTGAGCATATCCAAGTTGTAATGCTATGCTGGCTTTGCACTTATATCATACGGGTTGTAGTCGCACTTCCAGATCCAGGGGCAGCGTACCAAAAGGGCCAACAGGATCGAGCGGGAGGAGAGAGAAGGTTTGTATGTGATTGAACGTGTATGTCCGTTGCACAGGTTGGGTTGTTGGAAGGTGGGGATCGATCTTATGCGCGCATCTCCCCCGGCCGTCTGGGGCGAGGAGTTGAACGAGGTGGAAGGGATGTTGGGGGTGTGGACCGAAGAGCTGCCCTATTTAAGGGAAATAGGAGGCTGAAATGAGAGGGGAGGGATGAAAGAGTTCGAGGCTCAAGCTGACACTCTTGACTCAACGGCCTTTGAAGGGAGGGCAGATGATATACTTCTGCACCACCGAACACTGCAGCAGAGTCTCGTAGGGTGCAATGATCTGTAGGTATGCTGCCGGTCCAAGAAAGACTGAGAGTGCGGACGCAGGAAGAAAAAGAAGAGCGTCTAAACTCTAGAAGACGCAACGAAGTTGGTTGTTAGGAAAGAGAAATCAGCTTTGCGTCCTCTCCGCTCGGTCTTTTTTGTGTAGGTAGTGATTGAATCAATCAATAGTGGTTCAGTAGTAAGCTGGCCTAACAATAAGATGGACGAGACCACTCCTCTTTCAGACCCCAGGTAACCCAGGTCCTTAGGCTCCGCGGAACCTTGCTATTGTACTCTACACCCTCCCGAAAGCCCGCACAGCAGCACCATGCGAGATAAGGACGTGTTGTAAAAGGCTTCGGACGTGTATTCCATTCCAACGTGCTCATACTTGTGATAACTTCGCTATATAGGTCTAGTCTACTCGCTGCATCGTGCCATCCTCGTGTAAGTCGGTCGTGTAAGTCGGTCGCGCACCCTGATCCGGCTTTGTGGAAGATCCATTCAGAGGAAGTACTTGTGCGAAACAGCAGATCTTCAAGGTGCTCCGGGCTGTGTTGTTGAGTTAAACCTACGGTGTTTGTTGACAGCAATCCCTTTGAATCGGCCGTGTGATTGCGGAGACGCCGTTATACCCCCCGGTGTGCGTTGTGAACTCTGTCGACACTATTTCATTCCGTCCGAGTCTACGGCAGGCACTGCAAAAACACCAAAGGAGAAGCCGTGGCTAGGCCAAGAAAAGCCCTCATCGCACATACTTGCCTGGGAATATGGACGTGACCACAGAAGAGTTCATGAAGTCAGCCCCGAAAGGTGGGAGGATACCGATCTAATCATCAGACATAACTAACCACGCAATATTGCAATCTCTCAGTGACCAAAAAAAGGATCTTAATTCAGGACTCTCTAGGTCTATAGCTAATACTAGCCTCAGCTAAAGGATACCGGCTCTTCATTACCTCGCCATGTGTGACCGACGACCACCCCATTGCTCTGCGAAACGACCATTATAACATCTATTAACAAAGTGAAGGCATGCGGCCCAAAACACCACGACATGATACGAATGTTTCCACAGCTGGCACCGCCTGACAGCATTGACAACCCCAAACCTCGTCTCGTCCGTTAATCGATCTCACAACCTCAGTCCTCGTCTTCCTCGTCTTCCATATCATCTGTGACATCGCTGTCATAAAGTGGTATGATATCTCGAGCGTCACCGACGATAGGTATCACTCCCACAGCAGGCCGCTCATCTCGAATCTCAAAGAATTCGTCCTTGGCAAAGTTGAGCTGCGGTCCGGCACCGCTGCAGACAGACGGGGCAGTGACATTGGTCGAGAATTCCCTCGGCCACTCTCCGGGAATCTGTGGCAATTGCGTTGCCAGATGATGGCGTGGGTCGACAAATGTGACCCGCGTGAGCTTGTTTCTGGCGAGGCAAGGCCACACATTCACGGCAAAGTCAAACCTGCAGTCATTGTTTCCCGTAACGAACGTCTGAGCCACCAAATCTGGATAATTCGCAGCAAACAACTCGATGACTGCCTGGTGACGCTGCCCCTAGTAACGCCAGTAAGCTCGAGCGAGCCCAGTCAAGTCGACGACCTGGATGAGCTTATAAGAGTCCGCAACATGCCAATTGGGCAAATCCCGCACAGTTCGGAGTCTGAGGCGGTCAACAGCCATCTCCATGAGAGCCACCCGCCAGCGAATGTACCTGTAGAACCATTAATCAGCATGATGGACGTCTCACTCGACTCCCTGGTGTGGAAGGGGACCTACTCGTCAAGACCTTGCGGAGTGTCCATCAGCACGCGGTTGGGGTGTCCATAGAGGTTGAATATGACAACAGCCCTGCTATCCACGCTCTGCTGATCGTGGATGTAGCCCAGGCCTGCGAACTTCTTGCCGTCAAAGACCGCCTTCATGAGCTCCCGTGGCTTGGTCTGTTTTCTCCAAATAAGAACGGCACGCAGTTGCTTAAGGGCCTTGAATGCGTCACCAGCATTGGCCTGAAGGAATTTCGCCAAGATCAAGCGCGTCGGAGTATGATTGGGGTTGTCGGGAACGAGTTCAACTCCCCACATCTCGGAGTGGCCGAGCTCAGTCATAATCTTGTGGCAACCGACCTGGAGATAGTCCAACTTGCCTTTCGGAATGGGCATCGACGGAACAACTATCAAAAGGCGTCAGTCAGTTGTTTGCTCTGGGTGCAAGCCAAATCCAAAGTTGGGGAATGGGAAGAACCGGAGACAAGAAGTGTCAAAGGACAGGACAAAACCTTAGAAGGCAGCACAAGAGTTCAATCAGGGCAGACGGGTATGAAACAGGGACCTAGCCAAGAGCAGACGAACAGTCACCACAGCGACGCTATGTCTGGCCCATGAACCAGATCCGGACTCGCAGACCTAGCTGGAGAGAAAGGGTGCAACAATACAAGGAATGCGGTAAATAGGATTGACCTACCGAGTCCAAGAGGACGTGTCGAGCCAGGCGTGGAGGCTGGAAACCCGCTATGGCGCCTTGTCGATGTCACAGCAGTGTTGTGCGTATAGCGCTGGCCTTCGAACCCATTTGCAAGTGCGCCACCCTGCTGCCCACCAACGGAAGGTGTCTTTGTCTGGTTTGCAGCAGAAGACGACTCGACGTCTTCGTTGTCCTGGGAACCCCACATGGATGACCAGAAGCCAGGTTTGGCGTCAGGAACAACCGAAGGAGTTTGAGATTTGACATGCTTATCTTGATTGGATTTGGAAGACTTGGTCCGGGTTGTGTACGCATGCTGATTGCCCTTAGAGGGCTGGCGGCGCTCCTTTGGCGGCTTGGATCTCTTGCCGTTGATCTTCTTACCAGCATTTGGTCCTATGTAATCTCCCTGGACGCTGTGGAAGCAGGGAAACCACTTGGGCCGTGTCATCGCGAACGACTGGGCCGGTTGAATGACCCGGTAATGGCGCTGACTAGTTCTGAGCGTCCAGTGTGGACTGGAAAATGATGTTAGAATACTGCCATCCGCAGTTTTCGATGAAGGGTATGAGGGTGGAATGAATCCGAGCAGTGTTTCTTCGGACACTGGATGAAGTAAAGAGGCTAAGGACGGAGACGGATGAACAGAAGAGATCATGCCACTGATTTGAACACGCAAATCTTGAGCGCTGGACTGTCTCGATGGAAGGTACGAATTCAATTTCAGACAGTTGCAGTCCTTTCGGACCTTTCCTAGCTGTCAAGGAGCGTGCGGAATTAAGCGAAACGTCTCCTGTGGTAGGTGGTGGTGGTGGTTTGGGAGGAGGAGTGGGCACTCACAAGGTGAGTCTCCCAGGCATCATGGATCCCAAAGAAGAAATTACGACAACAGAGGAAGTCGCGGTAGACTGTATGGGACGTCATATGACGCCACTTGTCTGGTCACCTTGCTCGGCTGCCGTGGACGCGGTTGACAGGCTTGGAGATGAGCTGCTCTGTACTTGAGGTAACCTACCTTATGCTGAGTCGGTGAAGGAGGCAGGAGCGAAGCCTGTGAAGGCACGTTGCAGACGAGTATATCACGTCACCGTACGGCCGACCTACCTGCAAAAGTCTGTTCTTGTTCCTTCCCTTGAACATCTACTGAGTAAGGGGGATGGGATGTGGAAGGATATGGTGAGGGCCGTCACGGCTGGGTACCTACTACCTAGGAAATCATTGACGTCTCGGTAAAGTACTTATTCACTCAACGAAACAGGCTACACAGTCAGCCAAGCTGTCAAGAATTCGCTGGTGCTTTCCATGTATTTGTGTTTGTAGTTGCTGTCGAATCTGCACCCGGCGACACCTTAGCATCGTACACTTGGAAGTAGCCAAAGCAGGATTACACATGACGAAGTACAGCTTGAGGGACAGCTCAAAAATGGTCAAAATGATAGAACACCTTTCTTAAAATTGAAAGGGATCTCCTGTGCCGGTCGAAAGCAGAGGCTAGTTCCGCTGTACAGGTCTGAGGGTTCGAGAATCCAGCTGCTAAAGGCGAACACTACCTGATTATACATATACAGATTATCAGCAGTATGTCGACGATTGCATGTTGTGACAGAAATGAACTTGCGAAGCCACTGGTCACTCTAAGGTAGTCGCAGGAGTGGTTGGTACCAGGACAGAGAACTGGTCACATTCCCAAACCCTTTCAGAGAAAGACATAGTTTTCCTTTGTGTGTCTTTCCGTGTGTTTTATTGGCACTATCGATCGTCGTATACGCACATGATAGGCATTGTACCTCTGCTGGCTGGTCACTCTTTTCTTACCCAGCGGTGATAGACATACACAGCACTGCTCAAGGACAGGCGATGCTCCATCTTCTCCAAGCTTGTGACTTCTTGAGCCTGTTCATTGGCTTGTTCGAGATCAGGGTTTGCTGAAGGACGTCCCTCATTACTCTCCTCTCCCCCCCCCCATCTCATCACTCTCCCCCCCTCATTACTCTCCCCCCCTCATTACTCTCCCCCCTTCATTACTCTCCCCCCCTTGAACTTGTCTTGCTGCCTGAACCGGGGCTATACTCTAGGGCGTAGCTGCTGTTCCGCGTCCATGCGTGGACCCGGATGTTGAATCCTGGCTTACTGGCCCTGCCGCCCCGGTAACGCGTACGTCGTTGACACCGTCCATGAGACCTGATGCTTCGTCTACAGTGAGGTTGTGCCATGTGCATTTAGCGTGTTTCTTTGTGCAAGCCTCGCACGCAGTCGCGTTCTTGATGCAATCCTTGTTCCGCTTCCGACATAAATCACACCGCGGGAAGACAAGCCCTCCCTTCGGCAAATTCTCCACCCGAGAATACATGAGTTCATGGACAAAGTGAGGTGAAGGCGAGTCATCGTGATTTTCCGAGACTTGCGGCGATTGCGATGCTGAAAGCGTGGGGAGAGTACTCTGTGGGATTGTAGTTAACTGACAGAGAAGGTCCTCTTTCAGATTGTAGCCGGGATGTAGAGCCTGCGTTATGGTTGCAGATCCTTCCGCATGGCGGGTGCTCGGCCGCCTAGACTCTATGCCTGCCTTTCGTCCGCCGAGTCTGTACTTCAGCTGGCGGGCTTTCTCGGCAAGCTTGTCGGCGTTCAAGATGAGAGTCTGCAGTCGCTCGTCGAGAATCTCCACTGTTGCTAGTTCCGCCGCTTCATCCTCGGGTGTGCCCTGGATAGGGACAAGACCAAAGCGATCAACAGCACCGGAGACGATCAGTCGCCAGTCATTTTCGCCAATAGTGCAAAGAAAGTGCCTGATGGTAAACCGGCAGCAACGGGTACCATCTGCAGCTCGGGTGAGCACAAATATGTCGGGGTTAGCCTTTGCAAAGGCTATGACCTCCATCCACGAGGGTTGTGGTCTGCCGTTTGAGAACTGATCCACCGTGGCGATCGCGCCTTCAAAGAGACTTTCTAGAGCTTTTACGAGCTTAGGGGAAGTCAGTTGGGCGCCAAGACGAGCAGCCAAAGACTCATGGTGCCCAAGCACATCTGCAAAAGACTCTGTAAGCAAGGAGACAAGGATATAGATGACACTGAGGCTACATACTCTCATAAGCATCAATGGTCCTGATGATGTCCGTCAACTCGGGACAGTCACCTGGCAAAAGTTCGAGCCTGGGAAGACTGCTATCAAGGAGGTATTGAATCGATGGCTCGCTTGCTTTTCGCGGTGTCAGCACGAGTCCAAAGCGCAAAGGCGGCAAAGTGAGGTTTATATCTTACCGGACTTGGGCAGTGGCAGTATCCAAGACCGACGAAGTTGGGAGTTGCCATCATCTGCGCCTCTCTTTCTCTTCGAACCTTCGGCAGCAGCAGCAGGGTGATCAGCCATTGTCGAAAAATCAGTTTGAGACAGGATGAAGGGTGCTAATATTGGATTTCCAGACTGGCTGTCGACCAGTTCGTGTTATAGCAATCGATCTGCCATGCCTGGAAGCAAAGTGACGCCGACTTGGTCATGAGTTGAGTCCGAAAGAGCGTTATGTCATACAACACAAGCCTGCAATAAAAGAGAAATATGGGACAGGCGACGATAGTAACATTGGGCGATGTTGTGCCGGAATTGAACGTGTTACAGTAGGCAAAGGTAAAACCACAAAAAACTCGATTACTGATGGGCATTTGCCAAGCTCATTCCCAGAGTCTTGGGACGACCGCCGGGCAAATAGCAGGCAAGGCTATCATATCAATTGCTTGGCCAAACAATTTGTACGTGATTAGCAAACACAGAATGTCGCTTTGGTGAATTCAACATCTTCTCATAACTCAACATGGTCGTAGAATCTAATCGGACGAGGCTCGATTGCATATGGAATCAAGCCATTGGTCCCAACCATTCGATAGACATCGAGCTCCAAGTGCTCTGTATATGCACCTTGCAACCTTTACACTACACAGAGGCGAAGGCTTCATGGCTGACAAGCCATATTTTCAACAGAAGATGGACTACCTAGACTCATGTCCGCCCGTTCTTTTGTAAATAATTAACGGATTCTCCTGTACGACTACCATTGCTGGGTTCTGGCTGAAGCAGATGAGGTCTGAATTAGGTATGGCTTACTGTGGTGTTACCACAGTACTTCACTACCTTACTCGACTGTTCCACCAGCTGGCCCGTGCATGGCGCTAAGTAAACGGAGCTCTGGCCAGCATGTGGGACAAAAGTCAGGTTGACCCCAGCGTGAACGTAACCGTACCTATCCCTTCAACCCCACTACCAAGCAGCAAAGCGTCTTCAAAGCACACCGTCGTCAAGTAGTTGGACGAAAACAGCCGTCGTAAGTGCATTATTATGCTCCAATCTGAGGGTGTATACGCAAGAGCAGATCACAAAAAAGACACGTCGCTGACCGCACGGGTAACTACCTAGCACCACGACGAACCTAGGCCTTGAGGATTGAAGTTGCATACAGCAAGAACATCAAGCAAACCACGAGCCTCCGGACATCGGAGGCGAGAGCGATCCTGCCGACCAACAAATCCAGCCAAGGACAGGTCTTACCTTGAGCGCGTTTCGACAAGGTATTCACCACTCCACAGTTCCAACAAACACACAATGGCAGACAGGCAATCACATCCCCGCGGCGGGCGGGGCGGCGGCGGAGGCCACAGAGGAGGAGGAGGACATCGAGGTGGTGGCCGCGGCGGCGGCGGTAACCGAGAGCATCGTGGCGGTCACGGAGGAGACCGGCACCAGGGCGGAGGCGACGGCGACAAGGCGGAGCGGCCGCGCAAGGAGAATATCCTCGACCTGAGCAAATACATGGACAAGAAGGTCAACGTCAAGTTCAACGGCGGGAGGGAGTGCTCTGGCACCCTGAAGGGGTACGATGCGCTTATGAACCTTGTGCTGGATGATGTCGAGGAGGTTATGAGAGGTTCGTGCCCTTCTATCATCACAAGGAGGTGTTTTGAGGAGGTGCGAGACCATCGCTAACATGCACTACGTTAGATGACGAGGGCAACGAAGTGACAAGGCCACTAGGACTGGTAGTTGTCCGGGGCACGCTACTGGTGGTCATTAGCCCTGTGGATGGCAGTGAGGTTATCGAGAATCCCTTCGCTGTCAAGTCAGACGATTGATCGGGCAGATGGAGAGATCAAAAGCATGTCATCGACATGGAATGCAATAGATGGACAGCTGGCCACAGTGCTGGCCCGGCAGGCGTCCCATGGGGTTCTAGCGTCTCTTCGGAACAGCCATTGGAGCTCTGGCGCATAACGGCGTGGTGTTTGAACACTGGACGGTCGGATGGCATCAGGAAAAGACTACGATAAGACCCTCATCATATAAGGAGGATTGTGGCTCCCTGCAGAGTATCGACTGCGTTGTCGTTAAGCAGGAAAGCAGTATCAAAAGATCTGGACCATTTTGCGCACTTATGTTCATGAGTTATGCTTGTCTTTTTGGCCTGATAATGGTGATGGCAATGTTTATTGGACGTGCAACAATAAAATAGCCATGAAATAGTACGGCGTGTATGACACTGTGCTGTATATGCTTAGCCTCTCTGCAGCCGCTTGGTGGAGAGCATCACATCTGGAAGCACGCCAAAGTTCTTCAACATCAACATGACCAAGCATTTTTTTTCTCCTCCAGACCTCGCACTTTTAATGTGGCGGGAGGAAGAAAAGGTTAATAACGCTCGCTCCCCCTGCAATTCACCATCGAATTTCCACGTGAAGTATTGACCTGGCAAAATGCAAGTTGCGCATCTCCCCAAGGAGAGATCGCAAAAGAAATGATCCGAGCCGGGCTCGAACCGGCGACCTTATGCGTTCCCATGTGAGGCATACGTGATAACCAACTACACCATCGGACCGGAGGTTGTTGAAATGGGGCGGCCTATAGCACAATATGAATGTGGGTACTATCGGCACGGAGACGGAAAATCAGTAGCACGATGAGATTAGCAGCTACACTATTTGTGCTTCACACGTTGATAATAGGTGACAACACGGAAGGACACCCATCGGTTGGCTTACAAGTCAAGTTAATGAAATGATTCTATTCGTTTGATCTGCTATGTGCTCCTTGACTAACTCAGCGCCGATGGCCTGACTGAGTTACGCCAGATGTATGAGGTCCAGAGAATTAACTGCCAAGCCAGCGTCGCATCGGAAAGCACCTGTTCGCATAAACGTCGTCTCCATCCCTAGTGCTGCCTCAACCTTCGTAAGTGTTCAACCATAGTCCTGCCCCACCAATACCAGTTATCCTTCGCTTGAGGAGGCATCAAAAACTATCGAAAGCGGCTCTATCCCTGTCCACAAGCCTAAGCCCATAGCTTGACACCACCAGTGGTGCAACCGCAGCCAAGAGATCGGTCCTCGTCAGGAGTCCAAGACAAGGTGACAATATACCATAATTGCCAAGAATCGCAGACCGCCAGAGTGTATGGTAAAGAGGGAAAGCTCGTTGTGCTTGCCGCCAACAAGAAGTAAACTCCAGAGTGAGCGCGCCAAAGATGCTCGATAAAGCAATGTCAAACCCCCCGATACCCATAACCATCATACCATTCTCGCGAGACCACCGGCCTGCGCAAGCTTCCAACACGTAGTAGGCGATAGACCGACCACTGCGGGATAGCCAGACACACCGTCCACCCATTCGGCAATCCGGCCTCGTCGATCGACCTACTGTTCTGAGGCAGGCAGCCTTTCCCGCTTCAGGCTCCCAGTGAGCGCAACCCATTTATCCTGCTCAACACCAGAGCCGTCTCGGCCAGCCACCCCCTAGAGCCCCGGTACCATAGTGACAGCAGCAGGACTCGTCTGCGCTTGCTTGGTACGCTTGACCAGCTCGTTGAAGGCCCGGTCAACCATAACCTTGAGGTCCTTGTAACTGACCACAAACACAGTCTGCTCATCGCGACTGACGAGAGTGATCCGATCGTCTGCAGCGGCATCGAGCTTGTTCATACACCGAATCATGTGCCCCAGCTCGAGCACTGGCCGACCAGCCTCGTCGACCTGGTGGAAGACGTAGTCGCGGAAGAGCTTCAGCGGGTACCGCTCTCCGTGTTCGGACCAAGCAGAGTCGCCAGCGTGCTCGCCGCGCTCGGTAATGGCGTTGAGCTTGCAGAGGAGGCGCACCAAGCGGCCGTTTTCCAGCTCGCGTGCGAGCTCCGAGGTAAGGCTGTCGTTGGTCCGCAGTGCCACGTCCGCGAAATTGACGAGGTGCTGCGAGATATTGGCAAGGAAGGCGTCGATGTGTTTGGCCTTCTCGCTTGGTCTGGGCGGGGAAATGAGCCAGGACACCGCATCTCTAAGCCCAACCGAGTACTTCATGGACAGTGTATCGAGCAGCTGCGGGATGTTGCTCAGGTTGTGGGGTTGTGTCAGTGTGGCGAGAGAGAGGATCAGTTTGCCGAATTGGATGAGGTCGTCTTGCTGTATGTCCGTCAGAGGGCGCTGCTGGCTGCTCTCGAACTGTACAACATCCAAAATCGATGTTGCAGCCAACCTGATGCGATTCTTGTCCGTGATGATGATCTTGGTCATATCCAGGCAACGAGCTGCCAGCTTTGCATGGTGGATCGCTCGAAGTGCATTGGAGATCTGACAGATGTAGCTCCAGAGTATATTTTCTGGCACGACAGTTGGCCCTCTTCCACGGCCGCCTTGCTGAGGGGAGAAATGGTGCTCGAACAATGTCGACGCTAGTGGATGGTAATCGTGGCAGAAGATCAGAGAGCTGTCACCAAACACCCTCGTCGTGAACGCCTCGTGGAATGTGACCACGTTGGCATTGAGAACCTTCTTCCACTCCCGAGCAGCGTGGATGGCGTGCTCATTGGTCAGACGAAAACCCTCCAACCGGCGCAAGCAGTAATACTTGCCATCCTTGCTGGAAATTGCTTTGTATACCCAGCTAGTATAACCGAAAACGGCTGTGTTCTTTCGATTGCTAATGTCAAGAGGGAATAGCGAGTGGTACTTTTCCAGCTGAGGCAAGGGAGAATCTAGAGACTTGTCAGCGGCGAGGCAAATAGGCAAGAAGGGAGAGGAATATGACATACTGGGCATCGTTTGGAGAGTTGCATGCGACTTCTTCTGCAGGTCATCGCGGAGTCGTTCTGACATGAAGAAGTCGTGGGTGACACGCTGGTATGGCATGAGATCTTCACGATATGGCCCGATAGGAGCGTAGAGATGATACTGTGGCGGCGCTAGAGCCGAAGGAAACTGAGATTGGAAGTACGTTGCTCCCTGATTCGGGATACCGCTGTGGTCATTAACCGCATAGGGGTTGAAGGGCACGGGGGGCGCCAGGGCCTGTGTCAAAGGAGCCATGTTGAAGTGATCGAGTGAATATCCAGCATCATGTGCTGGCGCATTGGGAGAACCCTAGACGCGGCCACGTGGCATCAGACCTATTCTATCACACATCAGGTACATGTGAGCCAATACATACCGTGCTGGCCAAATCATAGTTCTGGGGTTGAAACTCTCTGATGTTGCCAGGATTGAATATAGGAGCGTCCATATTCTGCTGCGAAGTCTGGGACGCGTTATTTCCACCCGGGCCGCGAGGAGTGAAGGGAGCGGCGCTCGCTGCCTGTGTGGAAAAGGTCGATTTCTTGTTCGACTGCAAGGTGGACGGTGTGAATGACGGAGACTCCACGTTGAGAGTCTTTTTGCCAGATCTGAATACCAAACATATGATTAGAAACGCTAAGAACGCCCGCCTAAAAACGCATAACCATGAAAAATAGCTATCCCAGGCCTAGAGGCCTGAGGAAGGAGCTCGAGGAAATCCTTCTCTGGGCCATTCATCGGTATCCTCGAAGTTGAGTCTGATCTCGTACCGCCGGCGCCACAATGCGATGTGAGGGTCAACCTGCAGTAACTGCCATATAAGGGCCCAAATGCTGTGCGATTGTGACCAACTGGCCTGAGTCGGCGCGCTAGAGAAATAGTAGCCTTGATGTTGCAGAAGGTGGTGCATACTAACAAGGTTGTTGCTCGGAGGAGGAAGACTGAAGCTGGAAAGATGCACAGCGTAGTTTAGACCAGAGGAGGAAGATGGTTGGAGCCGGGAGGGCGACCGCTGGCGACAAAGGTTGATGAAGCTTGTGTAGGGGCTCCGTGTGCCGCCGGAACAAAAGCAGCAGCTGTACGATCCCGAGTGGTAGTTCCTGGTCCCGCACCTGGTAATGCTGGATTTGCCACGGGTCGGAGGCCTTGTGCTACCTCTTCTGTCCCGCATGCGCTATCTTGGAGTACTGGGACTGCAGGCTCATGTACATCCTCTTTAATGACCGGAGAAGACTGTAGAGCCAAGCTCTCGCCCACCGTGCGTTGTGTCTCTAGAGTACGTATAAGGGCCGGGAACACTCAGGGTCATGTTGAACTGTGACCGACTTTCGAAAATCGTGTTTCACCCTTGACAATCCAGCTTTGTCAAATGTTGACATATGGACTGCCATGTAATGAGGTGGTATGGGACGTGGCCGTCACTTCCAGCTAGACTGTTCGAGCCTGTGTTCTGGAATTGTCCACGGGATCATGGATCTAATGATACCTCGACTCGTGCCAGGGTACTGCTCAACAGTCTCTTTGATCCATCATGTAGAGCTGGGACAAGGCACGTGTCTGTCTGCTGTGATGCCGACTGCCAAGGGCCGTCACAATCGGTGAATTGCACCCGACACACGAAGTCTTCTCTCCAAGTCTGACCAATCCCATGGCCGCCCGGGTTCTCAATATCAAAGCCATTCGCAGCGGATCACCTGAAGTCCGGTCCAAGATCTCCAGAAAAGCCCCGACGACACTCAGCGTGGTTTTATAAGCCCCATGTCCTGCCAGAAGGTCCCGTGGGCTGATGAGGCGTTGTCCATGAACCAGGAAGGGATGATTAGGTGCTCCGTGGCCAGTAAAGACACCCACATATTCATACAACGGAGGAAGAGCAAAATAAAAGCACGCAAATTTCACTTACTGTAGTGGCTGCTGTTGTTCCTGGTTGGAGGTGGGCGGACTGTTCCCCTTACCGCCTTGATCATGACTAAAGGCACACCCCTGGTCTTTGTACCTGCAGTGGCCGTATATCAGGATGTTCCTGCACGGCGTGTCCTTGTACGCTGTATATGCTTCTCCGGACTGCATGAGCATGCGGCTCTGTGTATGTCTTGCCTGTGTCTTTGTCTCTCTGGGAGCAGACTCACGATTCTTGGGCCGCGGGGACCCTGTCTGGCTCACTTGTTGCCGCCGCATCTCGTTTGGGGAGAACTGAGCTGTCGCCATCGCAAGAGATCGTGGCAGAAGTGCTGGCCGGTTCGATCGGTTTCAGAGTTTGCACTGTGGTGGTGCCTCGAGTAGACAGATCCCAGGAGGGGCTCCGACACGCTTGCTGTACAGAGTCGGTCAGTTGAGAGGGTTCACCGGAGAAGAGGGAAACTGAAAAGAAAAGAAAAAGCGCTGGCGACCTCAAGACACCAAAAGTGCAAGAGAAACTAATGATGAGGGAAAAGGAGAGGTCGACATGTAGAGGGGCAGCGGCAAAGCAGTTGGCATTGGCATTGACATACAACACCCTATGACGACGTCACCGTCTAGGAGGAGCAGTCGTCAGGAGGAAGAGGCTTTGTACTGGATTTCTGCTTCCTCCCATGGTACATTATCCTCTCGATATATATTCGGCCAGGCCGATTGAGGAGACTGCTGTCGAGCAGGACAATGAGACCGATATGTCACGGTAGTCGCGTTGGATATGGTGGTCTCTGGTCGGAGCCGGTGACGGAGACGGAAGGAATGGAGATGGAAACTGGAAGAGGACGACAGCGGCCAAGGTTGGTTGCGCCGTCGTCAAGGGCCAAGGGCGGTCAACCGGCTCTTTCGAATCGATCGAGAGAGGCAATTGACTTTCCTAGGATGGTTTCTGTATGACAAAGGTCGAGGTTAGGTCAAGAGCTTGTCTGTCCCACCAACGCGGCTACCAGCAGATCAAAGTCAGCCTCGAGGACGCTCGAGCCTCTGCTTACCAGTGGGAAGTCCGGCCCGGCTGTGGCCTAACTTTTGAGGCGATTGGCCTCAGCATCCATGTAATGGATTGCTGACTTGAACCTCGATAAGATATCACACTCGGATAGGGACATAGGTATTCGTCATACAGGCTGATAATCAATTAAGCGAATGGTGTGTCACTTCACGCATCGGAGAGTTACATGTGTTCACAAGCTTGAAGTTTAAAGACTATGATTCTAGACATTTATCTTTGCTACACAGAATACCACGTCACCAACTTGCGAATAAGAGCTCAAGCACCGTCCATCTGAAGCTATCAGCGACGGTTCACCTACCTGTCCGGAGATCAAGTGACGAACCGTCTCCATCTTGGCAACCACGTCCGGCGTTATCGACCTGACCACACCGAAGCAACGCTGGATCAGCTGCCAGCTCTGGAGCTTGCCTGGCCGTTACGATCGAGCCAGACATTAATCTATATATATCGGATCCTTCATCCAAAGCTGAATAATTGACTTTCCTCTGGTAATGCAAACACCGACACCAGGGACCGCCCTACTGTTCCACGCTCGAAGTGTCCAAGATGACGGACGAAGTCGCTCCTGAGATTGATCTCAGCCAGCTTACAGCCAGCCAGCAGGAGGCTCTGCAACAGTACACAGACGTAACGAGCCAGGAAGTCTCGGAAGCCATAGCTGTCTTGCAGAGGTCGCAATGGAATGTCCAGGTATGTCGTCGGAAAGTCCCGAGCCCGGTCTCACCTCTAACATGGTCGCTCTAAGATAGCTATCACCAAATTCTTCGATGGCGAGGTACAAGATCCGGTAGCTGAGGCAATATCTGCCCAGAATGGTGGGCTACCAGGCCCTGGTGCACGATTCGACACCCTGGTCCCGGACGGACCTCTTGGAGTGACGTTCGACGACATACGGGCGCAGGGGGATAGCTTGTGGGACGTACACCCTCTCAATCACGATCCGCGTACGAGGAGGATAGCGAGAACACCTTTAGCACCACGAGTGGTACCCCAACAGCCGACCACATATCGACCTCCCTTCGTCCTCTCCATTCTACTCGCACCCTTTCGAGCCGGCTACGGGCTTCTCGCATTACTCTTCCGCTCGGTGTCCTACATCTTATCGTTCCTGCCCCGTCAATTTCAAGTCACGGCGATGGGGAACTCAATCAACGGCAGCTTGAAGAATACCAATGGGAGGCGGATGTTGATGCCGAAGGACACAGCAGCCCGGTTCAAGCGGGAGTTTGACGAACAATATGGTGAAAACAGCCTGACTTGGTTCGACGGAGGCCATGCACAAGCTCTTGACGCTGCCAAGAAAGACGTCAAGTTCCTCCTCATTATCCTCATGTCACCCGAGCATGACGACACGGAATCTTTTGTGAGGGGGACGCTGCTTTCGCAGGATGTCGTCGAGTTCATCAACGACCCGGCCAACAACATTATCCTATGGGGAGGCAACGTCATGGACTCGGAAGCTTATCAGGTGTCTCTGGAGTACAACTGCACCAAATTCCCCTGTTCAGTGCTGGCTTGTCTCACGCCTAAGGAAGGGACCACGCGAATGGGCATTATCAAACGGGTGGCAGGACCCATGACACCAAGTAGATATCTCGCCAGTCTCAACTCCGCCATGGACAAGTACAAGCCCGACCTGGAAGGCGTGCGAGCAGAGAGAGTAGCAAACGACTTTGCACGCAACCTGCGGGCAGAGCAGGATGCGGCATACGAGCGCTCACTAGCTACGGACAGAGAACGCGCAAGACAACGGAGAGAGGCCGAGGAGGCGGCTGCAGCAGAGGAGAAGCGAATCCGAGAGGAGGCCGAGGCGGCGGAGCGTCAGCAACAGAAACGCCAGCAATGGCGGAAGTGGAGGGCAACGACCATCGCGCCAGAACCCGACGCTAGCGTCAAGGATGCAGTCCGCTTGGCGCTCAACATGCCGGAGGGGTTCGGCGGTGGAAGAGTCGTACGCAGGTTCAGCAAGGAGGCTACGTTGGAGGAGCTCTACGCTTTTGTCGAGTGCTATCCTATCCTCGGTCCAGGTGTCGAGGATGGTGATGACGACGAAAAGGTAGCACAGCCCGAAGACTACACACACAAGTATGACTTCCGCATCGCGCTAGTAATGCCCAGGGAGACGCTCTATCCGGACTCGGCGGTCACGATTGCGGAGAAGGTCGGTCGGGGTGGCAATCTGATAGTAGAGGATATCCCGCATTATGAGTCGGACGAGGAATGATGGCCTTCTGATGCTTTCTCAACTTTCTTTGTTCACATTATATACACCGAGTTAGATTGTCGAGAAATTCGACTTGTAGACCGGCGTATTGTACAATATGAAATCTGCGTCAGATATCGCTCGCTGGCCTCTCATCATCCTGATGAGCTTTCCCTGAGTTCCACGTCATCTGGACCTGTCAGAGGACTTGGGTGGACTTCAGCATACTTCTAGGTTGTCAGTTGCCTCTGGGGTCGCTTAAGACACGGTCACGTAACCAAGACGTGTCATGCGCGTGCGGCAAAGCAGCTTGCGTGGAGGCTTGGGGCAGTGCATCGTTGATGGCTTGGCACCGGCACTGGATGACGGGTGCCGAAGCTCTTCTGGCCTTTTTGCTCGTCTTGTGTACAGTGAGTGTCATCGTCGTAGGTGTCCGAGACATGAGATATGCTTCAACAACTGCAAACTTAATAAAGACGAGATTCCCTCTGACGTTGAATTCAATCTCGTAGCATTTTGATGCGTGTTGCTTCCGCCCCCAAATGCCTTTTAGTGTCTCCATCGAATCACAACGGTCATTTAGACCCCTCCACGGATCACGGTTGGCCCATTCCCCGAGTTTAATTGTGTCTGTCAAGGGTCCCTACGTTAGCGCCGGAGCACGGGGGTGCACTACCTCTAGGTACAACATTGTAGCCTTGGACCCTTGGCGACCAACGGATGGTCGCAAAGGGCGGCGCGGTCTCTCCAGGTTCCCGTCGAACTTCGGACGGACTTTATTTTATTGTTTCAACTGTGTTACCTCCCATCTCTTGTATCAGCACAACCTCTTTATCCCAACGTACCGATCTCGCGGAGAGCACGACCGCCCCGGCGGCCCAATGAAGACGATGAAGGGCCTCAGCATGAACAAGATGCTCGGTAGCATCAAGCGGAAACCGACGCTTCGTACGTGCAGCTGTACCGCAATGTGTTTATGCAATCTCTGACATGTCGGACAACAGGAGGGCCACAGAACGGTTCGACCGAAGACGCCAGCTCAATAGATCCTTCCGCCCCTGGAGAGACGCCCGAGACAATAGTTACGCGCTGCGTGGTAAGGCTGACCTAGATATCTGGTCTCCTCGACGTTGACCCACCGGCAAGGCTGACGACCTACGTTGTAACAGAAAGCGTTCTGCGAGTCTGGCAGAGGAAATGCTAGTGTGAGTCAGAGTCAACGATGCCATTCCATATAGCTTTGCCGCCCCTGCGCGTCACTGGCTTCTCAAGCTACTCCAGCTGGCGGGGTCTCCACTCGACTGCCGACTACTCTACGGTCGACTCTCGACTATGCTCCATATCCTCATTGCTATCGTATATTGAAGACAACACGCAAGGCAAGGCTGACTCGACACATTCCAGGGCGATGAAGTTACTTTCCTCCCTCCCATCGTCGATGCCGCCGAGTCCTCTCCTGCCGCTGCGGCAGAAGCTGCGCGCCTCATCCGCAAATACTTCAACCGTGACTACTGGACGAAGCCCTCATACCAATACAACAGCATCATGCTGCTGCGAATTCTCGCCGACAACCCTGGCCCAACCTTTACGCGCAACATCGACAAGAAGTTCGTCGAGGCGACGAAAGAGCTCCTCCGCGGCGGCCGTGACCCAAGCGTCCGGCAAATTCTTATGGAAACGCTGGACACCTTCGAGACGCAGAAGATGTACGACGAAGGCCTTCTCAACATCATTGAGATGTGGAAGAAGGAAAAGGAGAAGGCGTACAAGGCTTACGGGGTGAGTTGCGACCCATCCCGATGTGCCTCTCCTAACAGTGAACGGCATACTGACATTATCTACACAGGGACGCCCAGTGCCCGCTGCTGCTGCTGCACCACAAGGCTTGAACGCGAATGCGCCCTTTCACGATCCCCATTCGCAGAACTACTTCTCACGCAGCCATAGCAGCAAGCGGCTGCCCGACCCCGTCGAGCTCGCAAACCGGTTAGAAGAAGCACGCACATCAGCTAAGCTCCTCGAGCAAGTCGTAGCCTGCACACCTCCGGCAGAGATCCTCTCGAACGACCTGATAAAGGAGTTCGCAGACCGCTGCCTAAGCGCCTCGCGCAGTCTTCAAGGGTACATGACATCCACCAACCCGACGCCAGATAACGAGACCATGGAGAGCATGATCGACACAAACGAGCAACTGCAAAGCGCACTTAGCCAGCACCAGCGCGCAGTGCTTAACGCAAGGAAGCACCTCGGCGTAGGCGAGCGGTCAAACAACCATACCCCGTCCAACGACGCAATGTACGAAGGCGGACCGCCCGGCCCACCATCAACTTGGCAGAACCCGAACGCGGCAGCCTCGTCCTCGCGCTCGAACCTCAACTCCACGCCGCCACCGACGACACAAAAGCGACTGCCGTCCCCGCCATCCGGCAAGGGCAAGGGCCCAGCCGGCTGGGAGCCGTCACCTCCAGCTGGTCCATCGCGGTCCACGAACGGCACGCCTCCGGGCCCACCGCCGTCCCACGGCTACGGCACCGACCGCCACAGCGAAGAGAACGAAGACCCCTTCCGGGACCCGACACCAGAACCCCCTCGCGGCGGCGGCGGCGGCTGGAGACCTAGCGGTACCGACTCGTCCAACCAGCCGCCCAGACTGGCAGTAGACTCTTTCCACCCCGGCTTCGGGACGGGCCCGACTCAGAGCTACCTCGGTCGCCAGGACAGCGCCGTGGACAACCTGCACATGCACGGTGCTTCGAGTGCGGCGGCGGATGTCGTCTCCCCTGTGAGTGAAGGGACGAATACCCTTCCTCCGGGCGGGCTGGGGTCGCAGACTGAGGCGGCTAGGAGGTACGATGTCGATGACGAGGATGACGATCGTTATGATGCTACGCCGAAGAAGGAAGGACACGTGTTTCGGTACTGAGCTGTGACGTGATGCGCCGGGAAAAGATGAGTTGCGGCTGACGACAGGTGGTTTGGTTTTGTTTCCGGCGGCATCAGCCCTTGATGCTTCTTCCTATGATTCCGTACGCTTGGTGGTGTGTTTTGCTTCCTCTTGTAGCGGCGGCAAATCCATGACTGCATTTCTATGCGAAGATACCGAATACATTGTCTTTCTTCAGGAATTGAACCTATTGTATGGCCACACAACACGACAGATGTTCCATCATCCGTCCAAGATCAACATCGGAGACTTGGCACAAATGTGTTGAGGTAGCTAAGGGCAACCATCCAAAAGAAATTTGACAAGCTTGGCAAGAGCATCCGTAGCCATGAACAGACATCGCTATCCATGCGAGCTGTGTGGCGTTTTTCGGTCACATGGGAGAGAGACTAATAGGCATCTGCGTGCCCCTAGATTTTGTCAGTCTTGTATCGCGGCTTGGCCGATGATACCTTACTAACCTAAGGCACGGTTTTGCGGAGAGGTCTCGGGGAGGAATTGCGATGCTGTGTTCTGTCTGGCATGTGAGTGGTATGTACCGTACGAGCTGCCTTATGAGAACGTGGATTTCGGCTGAGCTGCTGACACGCCAATCTCGTGCCTTGGGAGCACGGCAGGCAGTGCAGGCTCGCGCTTGAACATACCTGAAGCTCACGTCTTAGTAAGAAAACTTAAAAGTAATGTCTCCGCGGTACCTTGAGGTGAAGGTAAGGTAAGGTAGTCAAGGATGCGAGCACTTGCTTGCGATTGGATCCACAACTCTGCCGAGCATGTGTACTATGCAGTAGAGGCCAAAGACCCAATCGCATCGGAGATCAAACATGGATCGTCCACCTGTCATCCCAACTCCGACGACTCGCGACTGCACGGTACCACTTGTCTGGTCCACGAGCTCATGCGACTCCCAGATAGAGTGCGCAAAACCGATCACACTATGACAGACTCGGCCGTCACTCATTTATGCGGTCCAGATTCTGTTCAATGACCGATTTTCCATTGCCCCATCGAGGTGCGCAGCAGCGTGCTTACCATAGCGAGTATTGCCTCTTCGGGCGAAGCTTGCGAACCAGCGCCTTTGTTGTGAATGGTCAACGTCTCACTCCCTCCATTCCACCTATCCACAGACTTGACGCATCTGGAGTGGATTTTCCTCCGTCCGTACCTGTGTAAACTAACGAGATCGTTTCGAAACACATCATTGACGTGTGCAGTTCTGTTCAGGGCTGAACCCCTTGGTAGCGGTCGTGGGCTGCCCGAAGTCGGTGGCACCCTGATGGACGATTGCTTGGGTTTCTGGGCACCCCTTTGGATATCTCGGAGCTGAGTCTACCCCGATGCCAATGATGGGCTGGCAGGATGGCGGCAAACACTGGCCTGCTGCAGGGATCATCAAGCTTATCTCCTCTTGCCGATGAGGACGACGAGCCGCAAAGGTTGTATTCGAACCAAGAGGATATCCTTCTCTTTCTTCCACCGCGTCCAACCTATTATTTGGGTTGTCCCATCTCGATGATTTGCCCCTTGGTCCTAGTGGCACCCGTGTCAGCTTCCGTTCTCCAGTCCCTCTACGATTCCCATTTCTGATTATATCATCTCTCGAGTCTGACTGTTCCGACTCAGGTGTACGGATTATTGCTATCCCCAACCGTCTTGGATGGTTTCTTTTACGAGTTGCCTAGTAAGATCTAGATCTTAGCGTTCACATGCTACATATGCACTTCAACGACCATTTCCTGTCAGCGCAGAAGAGGCAAGGTTCGGTTGCTGTTACTACTATCTCGACCTCAACTGGCCTGGTTCTGCCGAAATGTTTTACAGCAGGTCACTGCCAGTCCCGCCACATCTATTCCACCAGATGTCAACGCATCCGAGACAAGAATACTCTGCCAATCTCTGTTCGTGTGTGATGGAAGACACTTCGTTTTCTACTGCCCTTGCCCAGAGGTCGTGGCCGTCTCTAAAGGACCTAAGCACCGAGCTTCTTATGATCATATTCGAGCAGGTGTGTGGCCCTGCCAAACTGGAGGAGTCGTCCATGACACTAACACCGCGGGCAGTTGCTAGAGATAGACCACAGGGCCGCCGTCAACGCACGTCTCGTCTCTAGGAGGCTTAATGACATTGCAACCCCACTGCTCTACCGCACCACCTCGCTGAACGCAAACATAGCCTGCAGAGAGGCTGAGATACGCTACCCGCAAGCCCTCCTGAACATTTTCATGTATGCGAACCACCTGATCCTTCCGAGCAATCTCGACCCCTATTGGGCAAGGAGGATCTTGGACAGGACGGAGAATCTACGACAAATCACGTAAGAGCATTTCCACCTTTTCCCGAACCTTCGCGAGCCCAGTTCTGACTTGGGTCAACCCGGAACTAGATGGCGCTATGTCAAGATTAATCAGTGGGAGAAGTGGTCCTTCAGGCCCTGCCATGTGCTCGATATGGAGATCGTAAGACAAAACCGGTTGAAGGTGAACATTGAGGACTTACCTCTCGATGTCTGCGGTGGGGACCTGCAGAAGCTGTATATACAGTCTATACCACCGGACTCGCTTGTGTCGTTGAAGCTGGGGATCCCAACACCGCCGCTGTCGACCCAGCTGCAGGCGCTGAAGGAGCTCCTGGTGCAAGCCCACAACCTCGAGACCCTCCATTACCGGGATCGCGGCCAGGGCACGCACTTCACCTTCGACGGCACAGAGCGACTCCCAGCCTTCAAAGAACTCCGTCTCGAGTCCTACGACTGGAACCACGATAGCAGAGAAGTCGAGGACCACTGGGACTTCTCGCAGCTCGAGTCGCTGAGTCTCGTCTCGATGCCCACCTGGCCATTCCTAAGTTCAGTCTCCTTCCCGGACCTTGCGAACCTCCAGACGCTCCAAGTCGAGGACTTCAGCCTACACCACTCCTACCGACGCGAAGAAGCCACAGACCTCCTCCACACCCTCGTGAAGGACCACATCCGCGCCCCCACGACCCTCGACCTCCGCGTCCACACGGCCCGCTTCCCGATCGACGCGATAACGACCCACGCAGGCTCCCTGCAAGTCCTCCGCCTCCGCGACCACACCGGCTTCGGCGACGAGAACCTCCGCTGCCCGACCATGTCGATAGACGAGCTCACTTGCCTATCCAGACGCATGACCCACCTGCACACCCTCGAGATAGACATGGACACGCACCTGGTCTCGACAAACCTCTTCCTCCGCGCCCTGTGCGACTTCCCCAAGCTGCGCAGCCTGACGCTGCACGTGCACACCCTCGTCAACCCGCACGACACGACGACGACGCCGCCCAATAGCCCCGACCGGGACCGCGAGTTCGCGCACCGCATCTTCTGGTTCCTGGTCCACCAGGCGGCCAGGTCGAGCGCGGCGGGGCCCTGGAGGGACATCACGGTCAACGTCGGTGGCTGGCAGAGGACCATGGTGCGCCGGCTGGGGGAGGCCTGGAAGGGGCTGAACAGGAGGGGGATCTTTGCCGAGAGGTGTTTTATCCTCAGGAGGGTTGATGGTGGGGAGTATCGCACCGGCGAGGAGTTTGGTGGGGGCTTGTTTATGGGGAGCCTTGGGGAGGGGGCCGCTGTGGATGTTGATATGGATGACAGTGGACGGGATTATTGATGGTCTGGTCTGTATTGAGGTGTGGTTTTTGTTTTCCCCTTTTGCCCGGGGAGTTGGGGTGTATGGTTTGATTCTTGCCTCTTGAGCTTGGGTACCTAGGGATCGGTACCCTGTACTAGTGTAGCCAGAGATGGTAGAGGTCTACCTAAGTTGAGACCTTGTATCTTTGCGTCGGGCAGATAATTCATTGCACGTGAACAAGTGAGTCGCGTTCAAGACAGATTGACTCAGACATGCCATCAGTGTGTCAGCGGGGTCTTGTATCGTGATGGTATCACCTTTGGTCAAGGACGTCCCGTCATATTTTGGGTATTTTTCTCTATTGCAGAGTCGGACAAAGACACCAATGCAGTCAAACTTGAGGCAGATACCCAAGGGCTTATCTGATGGCAAATAGCTTCACGGAAGTAGCTCAGTTTCTTAGCGAGAGAGCCATTTCGGTCCGTTCCAGGGCTATTTGGTTATTTGCTCTTCGGCCATAGTTTGCACGCAATGCACGGAAATCGACCAAGAATAAGCGCCAGTGGTTCCATGCTCAAGGCCCTTGTACAATCTTCCAACAGGTCCATGCTGACCCTTCAGGAAAGAGGCTTTCCAACCAATCTTACCCATGATGTTCGATTGCGCCGCAGCAAGGCTACAACTGTTTCTTCTGATGTTCAAATCCTCCCAATCTCGTGTTCGGGAAACGATACACCAGTATGATCACAAAACCCCCGTGCACGACAGGGGGGTTTCACTGACCTCCGGCTTGGCATTCGGCTCGTTCCGCCCCTCATCGGACCACTGCATTTCGATTTGCAGCGTTGCGTGCAGTTCGGTCGGGGCGGGTCGGTACCACTTTCCCGGTGGGTCCCAATGACGTCGGGCCGTTGGAAGGAGAGAAGGTATTTCGAAATATCATGAACTTTTTGGCCTTTTTTTTTTCTATCCTCAGATAATGACATCATGATCTTATCGTGAAGTTGAACGGAACATGGCTAAATAGATATCTCAAACGGGTGTTTCGGTCAAGATAAACTGGAGAGATGTTTCCGGTTGTCTAGCTCAACACTGGTTGAAATCAACTGTCATTTTAGTGACACGCTCAGCTGACATTACTTTGTTCAAATCGCCGTCAATCATGAGCCATGGGCATTGCCGAGATCGTTCGGGTGATCGGGTTTAGATCAAGTTTAGGCGGGGTATTCATTTCAAGGACATACACGTATATCGAACGGGAGGAGAGCATGTGACTCCCAAGCTGCAAGTGAGAAGTCTTGGCCCATCATGGCCGACTGAAACTTTGTCGTCGGACCTTGCGGATCGGAAGTCATGAACTTGATGGTCTCGCTTCGCCTTTGTCCTCGTCGCAACACTCCTCAGGGTGTGGCCATATCTCCTAGACGGGTGTATGTGATCGCGCGGAGTTGAATTCTGGACTGGACGGACGCTGCCGTGGATCTTTGTGGTCCGCGGGTGCTGGACGTGATCGCCGACATGAAGATGCCCTGCTCGAAGGGAGCGATTGGGTACAGGGGTGGATATACAAGGTACGTTTACTGTGTAGGCTGATCGCAAAGATACCTTGGGCTGGCGGTCGCAGAGATGCAGCACCGTTACTAAGCAAGGGCACAGGCGTCTGAACTATAACACAGTATCTCGGGCATTGGATTCATGTTGCACCTCATGATGCTCGATCTCCGAAGGACAACACACAGTGCTTGAGCTAATCTTCGTCACTGAGTACTCCTCAGCATCGTCCTCTCTGCGAGTAGTTCTGCAGGGAAATAAGAATCATGGCACACGAACAATGACAAGACGACGGAATGAGGAACTTCACCTAAGCACGATGTTCTGTCAGGCGAAATTGCCAGATCCAGGCCATGTCGACCTTGGCATCGCGACGATGCCATTTCTTGTGTTAGACGGCATAAGTTCCCTTTGGTTGATATGTCTTTACTGTGAGTCTAAGTCAGGAGAGGCACAGTATCCGTAACCAGACGTCAGTCACGTCACACACACGTAGTGTACGACAATCACTTCGACATCTCCGGGCTAGCGCGGTCAGGGATACAGGCTGCGACTGCGAGGCAAACATCTGGAAAAGTTGGATAGAGATAAGACTACTAAAGCACGCAACCAGTACCGGCCGCACAACAACGTCCGGACGATCCGTCACTACTTTACCTTTGCCAGTACGGTTGAGACCTAAGGTAGTTAGTTGATCGACATTGAAGGTTTTGCTGACCGCAAGTGAGACGAAGCCCGGCAAGGATGCCAGAGTCTTACGCAACCTGGAACAACAACACCGACAGTGCAAACTTTAACTTTGCGCACTGCCACGTTTTTGTCATTCGCAAAACTTAAATCGAGTGCTTCAGACTGCGCCATCACATATACCCGTTGCTTGCTTCGGCCCGATGCTTGCGTTCTGGGCCTAAGGCTCTCTCCTGTTGGACGCCTGGCCCGGCCCGGGTCTTCACTGCGGAAGCAGCCAGACGACGAACGCACGCGAGCAGGTTGACACAGATTGTTGCGAGAGGACAGGGGACAGATATACATTCATCTTTTACTAAGGAGCTGAACTATGGAGTTCTTCTGATACGAAAGAGCGTAGTGTGATTCCACAACTAGCCGAGAGAAAGGCGTCCAGCAGCTCTCCGGCCCAAGCACCACAGCCACAGCCACAGCCTCCAGCAGCTCGGCAAGTTAACTTGATAGAAAAGAAGCAACGTAGGAAAGATACATATTTGCGCCGAGCATCCGAATCCGACGTGCAAAGAAAGCTTCGCCCAAATCCAAAATAAACGCCGGGTGCCGTGAGGCAGTTTCCTGTCTTTCCCCTTATTGTGTGGTGACAAATTGTCGTCTTTCAGCATTTTCCTTCGTCGTCATGTATAAGTGCTCCCAGGTTTGAGTTTCCCGATGTCGTCGATTCCAGACCAGACGACTGGATTGGGCCCAAAATGGCTCACGGCGGCTGGAAATAGGAGAGAAATAGCCCAGACTAGTAATTAAACAAAACCATTTACGACTTGGCATGCCGAGTATAAGAAAAAGGAGCAGTCGATGGATCCGTCAGTAAAGGGACGTCTCGGCGCTGACTAGCAGTGATCGACCACCAGGATGGGTCATTTTTGTTTTCTAAGAGCGCCGGTTGAGCTTGCCGAGCATGCTGCCGTCAATATCGCTACCTCGGAAAGGCATCGACGGAGGAGGTCCTTGAACCAGATTTCCTAAGCTCATAATGCTGCTCGAGCTCGCTCCATCCGGACCAGTAGTCGGACTTTTGGCACCGGGTGCCGGCAGGCCATTTGCTGTCGGCGAGCGGCCACCATTGGTAGCCTGAGCGACGGGCGAACGAGAGCTGATGCTCGGCATCTGACTGCCCGAATGTGGTGGAGCGAGACCGTGAGGAGCTGGCGCCGGAGGGGGGAAGCTGGTCGACGTAGGTGAGTGAACACCCGTGGACATCGTGGACGTCGTCGGCGAGTGGCCCACGCTGTTTCTGCGCGGCGTTGGAGTCCTGTCAGCCTCGAAGCTCCGCGTGCTGTGCTGATAATGGTACATGGGCGGAGTGTTGCTGTCTGCTGACACTGGGGACCTCCGCCTCGAGTCGTAGCTCTGGTGATAAGCGTCTGGCGGAGGTGGAGGAGGCAGACGCGCGTTCCGGTCTTCCTCGTCAGACTCTCGAGGCCGGCGCCTGCCATGCTGAGCTCCCTCGGCTTGAGGCGCGTACTGACTAGTTGGCGAGGCTAGGGGTGCCTGCTGCTGCTGCTGCTGGTGCTGTTGATAACCAGGGGGAGGAGGGTAGCCATTCTGGCTCTGACCGGGACCAGATGGCGGCAGAGGCTGCCCGTAAGCCCCAAATAGCTGGGTTCCTGGAGGCACGCCTCCGGGGATGGCTGACACGGGGATGAAGGCCTGAGAGACGCCGGATGAGACCGGTTGGAAGATACAGTCAATTTTCAGCTTATCGCAGTTTGTGCACTTTCCGTTTGTGGTGTTCTGATAGCCACTGCAGCGAATCTGTGTTGGTCGGACTTTGTCAGCATCCGGGGCACATGAACGCAGTCATTTACATGACTTACCTTGCGCTTCCTGCAGTAACGACAGGCGATCGAGGTCCTTTGCCTCGGAGCAATCTGCTGCTGCTGCGGATGGCCTCCTTGTACGTATTCTCCATAGGGGGGGCCTCCAGGATATCCCTGATAGGGGCCATATCCGTTTGGTGGCGGAGCGGGATATGAGGATGGCCGGTGCTGCATGGAGTAGTAGTCGGCATACGGTCCTGGAGGAGGTGGAGGACCGCCAGGAGGAGGGGCACCATGATGTCCACCTGGGGGAGGGCCGTGGTACTGGGGATACGGCGCAGGCTGGGGCGGAGGACCAGGCGGCGGAGGACCGTGACCGTTGGCGGCCGTGGGCGACGCAGCGTAGTTGCTTGGCGCCAGTCTCGGGTCAACTGGCGGTGGGTTGCCCGGGCCAGAGGACGGTCCGTACGACTGTTGATATATGCCGTGAATTGGCGGGAGGGTGACATTTGGCTGAGCCATAGGGGGCAGCTGAAACGATGGCGGTGGAGGTCTCCGGTCGTCCCACTCGCTTGACTGAGGAGGATACGGGTATGATGAGCCTGGGTTCCCGCGAGGCGACCGTGGATGGGATTCCCTTTGATCTCTGTCCGGAGAGGTTGGCGGCAACGGATGCCGCGGTGGTCCAGAAGGAGGTGGCAGCGATCTCCCACCGTTACTCCGTTCGGCCATAGATCTCACAGCTTGAGCGGCTTAGGAAATGTACTTGGTTACCAGATAAGCAATTGTTCGTATGTCCTTGAGGTCCCGCGACTTCTGCAGATGCAGATAGTATTTCGCATAGAGAAGCTAATCCGGAGTCCAAGTAATCTTGCGCGCAGAAGACGGCAGAGTTGGGGAGACAGCGAGAGACAGAAAAGCGCGAAGCCCAGGGGATCCAAGAAGCTTTTTGTCAACCTCCAGAGAGGGATGGAGAGGGCGCCCAAGTCAAGACTATTTGTGATGGGCGCGTGAGCTGGAACTTGTTGGCTCCAAATGGCGTGGAATGGACCTGAGTTACTCTTATACCGCTCCCGATGCGGCCCTGCGGCGGTACGTGCCTGGCCGCAAATGTAATGACAAAGTCCAGTCACTGGAATGGTCAGACCGTTTTCAGATGCAAAACTTTTTGAGATCACCTGTGTCTCAAAAAAGAACCGTACGACGACTGATGACTGATGACTGTAGACTGAAGACTGTAGACTGATCGACGGTCAGGCTTTTTCTTCTGCAGAGAACAAAAGACGTCTCGTCCACGAGGAATGTGTTGTGGTGAAGATGGGGAAAAAGGTGTCAAAGACTCGAGGAGAAGCGAGTGGTCAGAGAGGTTACTATGTAAAGCTGCCGGCGGGTCTCCACACCAAGGAAGGGAAAGAAGGGAAGGGCGGAAGGGCGGCAGGGCGGGTTGATAACTATGCAGCGGCAGCGCGGTTTGTGCCACAACGAAGACGGAGCCCTTTTAAAATTTCCCCCTCTGCTTGTTCCGGACGGGTGTTCCCTTCCTTTTTGTAGTGCACCCTGGGTTCCAGTTTATTTAGCAGCGGGTTTGGGGCAAACATGGGCTGAGAGGACTTGAGAGGGTTAGAGAAGTGGAAATGGGGGGGGGGGGGTGTGTGAACTGGGAACGGCCATGGGGCCAGGCTAGCGATGGCGCGCACTTGGGCACTAGGGTACCTTGTCTTCGGTTCCGACAGGGGCAGGGATAGCAACGTGTACCGCAGTACATGGCGGGCGCTGGACAAGGGTTGGAGAGGTGGTGGTGGTGGTGGTGGAATGACTAGACCTTGGAGCGTGGACAGAGCCAGATCCAGATGATGAGGAGCCCAGATATCATGGGCATCAGAACTATCGAAGGCAATTCCTCTCATTATTCTTATGTCTCTGCGAACCAGAATCGCTCACGAGGTGACAGACCAGTGTTAGCGATGTGGCTGAACGGAACGGCTCAAGCGACAACACACCACAGCACAGCGATACTACATACACCACATCGGCACCCCGAAAGTCTCGGCTGCATATATGTAGCAGGATGATATTGAGGATGTTTGCGGCATCCCATTTCTTTCCCAGCAGCCTCACACCATCTTCCATCCCCGACTCGGCCGCTCAGTGGTCACAAACTAGGGATAACGGGTATGGCCTTGCGAGGCATTGCAGCGGAAAGCTTTTGTGTAGATGAGAGTCGTACGCTCAACTGGACTTGGCTTGCCGCGATATTTGATGGTCTGTGACGCGAAGACGCTGCATACATACACACACACACACCACACACACAAAACTCACTCGCGCACGCGCGCACACACACGACACACACACACACAAACACACACACTCACCTGCGGGTTGTGCCGCTCTGGGATGTTTGTTCGCAGCTTGAAGTCGATGAATTGCGGCAGCTAGGTAACACAGATAGCTGTCGTCGCGGTGGGTAGAGGTGGGTAAAATATCCGCTATTGGAGGCAGAGTGTCAGCCTGGCGATATCTTCTTTGTCCATACACAGTATACCGTCCTGCCATCGTGGTGATGGGTGCATAACTAGTGGTTCAGATGAAGACGGATGACAACGCGACCGTCTGACTCGCACGGTATTTCGATCGTCCTGCTATGGCTACGATGAGTAATGATATTCAGTTGAAGACATCCAATTGAGATTGTAGAAGCGAAGGACGTCTCGTTGCATCCAAACCTTAAGATGTGATGGATTGGCTTCCGGCTTTGTTTGTCGGGTTGTGGTGTGTGTGTGCGTGTGACTTGTTGTAGTGTATTTTGGAGCGAGGAGGAATTTCGAAGCGAACGGTACTCCAGTACGTATCTGTGCACGGTCCGCACAGTGCTTGCTCTCGGCTAGCGGAGGTCATCGCGCAAGTGCTTACATAGCGCAGCTAGCGTGAACTAAGGACCGAGAGATCATGGCTGTGCAAGGGGAAGGAGCGAGTGAGCTAGTGGGCCGCGCCTAATGCTCCAAACTCCCTTGTACGCACTCGGTAAAACCCACCGGAGCGGCAACGCTTTCGGCGGTCGCAGAACCGGCCGCAGTTTCCCTCGAATTGACGCAAACAACCAGAAATGTGGTCGGACTCGATTCGTTAGCAGAAGTTTGGCTCATCTCTCCTCGAAGGACGGGTTCGCCGCCAAAGGCGCCTACAGTAAGTACATTAGGTCAGATTATGTGCGATGTCACTAAAAGGTGAGCAAAGTAGTTAGGTCCTTCCTTATTGCTACCAAGTCTAGACAGAGTCTAGGTTCTGGAATACAGGTGACACGGACTGTTGTGTGGTAAGGTAATGTACTATGTAATGTAAGGTATGGTAGAGGATGCTTCCTCACCTGGACCGCACAAACGGCATCCCTAATGCACCCACACCTCGCTGTGGAGGTCAGCGTTCCGACTCGCATAGGTTTGCCGTGCGGATAGCGTACCTAAGGTACCTTATTAGGTTCTGTACGACATTGCCAAACACCGTTTTAGCCAATTTCAGATGTTTAACCCTCCCGTCCTCAACTGTCAGATAATGCTGCGGCGCACGTATCCGTGAGGAGCGGTTTCCTAGCAAGTGCCAGTGTCTTCTTCCCTGAACATGCAGTCATCATTATTATCATTTGCATCATAATCGAGGTCGACAGCCCATCGGTGACCTTGCCATGGTGACAGGTGACACAAAGTCAGTGAGGAAACGAGAGGACTATTTGGGCGCAAGCCGACCTTTGTCACTTGCCAAGAGATACTCAACAGTCGAGCTGTGACGAGCCAAATACCGGCCACCACGGCCCGGTGATGGCCACTTACGAGGAGCCAGCATTGCATCTCAGTCACAAGGTTTGGTGAGATCGGCCGCTGTGCTAAATCCAAAATCCAGGAATATCGCCTAGTCTAGCTGGCTCTTGGCAAGGATTTCACACCGCCGTTTGCAGACTCGCTGGTCTTTTTGCTACTGCGAACTTGATCAGGGAAACCGTCCGCTGCACGCAAGCGGATGTGTGATCTTCCGTCAAACGCACGCCCCGAAAGCCTATAAAGCTCTCGCACTCAAGTCAAGGAAACTGGTCGTTTCTGAAATCAGACTCGGCTATGGCCCAGATCTGCAGGGGTCAGTAGAGGCTGGCATGGAATGCGGATTGATCGAGGGATCCTTGATGGCTCCAGAGAGGGGTCTCAAGTCCGAGATGAATTGGCGCGCTGATCCCGCCTGCCGCCATGGATACAGATGATCATGCCGCAAACCGCCTAGGTACTGCAGGACGTGGTATTTACCCTGATTATTGGGCACCGGCTGCGCTGCGGTCCTAACATTTCTGCACTTTTCGCGACGAGGCAGCCAGGCTAGCAGCTCGATTGTTCTTTTTTACTGCTTCATCTCTGGTTCGCCTGTCGTTGAACGAAGATCCCCATGCTCCGAATCGGGCAATCTCACCCTATCGCAAGGGAGACAGCGGGGAGCGGTGAACGGCGAACGAATCGAGTTTCCTGTTTACTGTGTAAGGTAGGTATAGATGATTCGGATACGAGGAGAGCCAGGGGTTCCCGTGCCGTGCTTTAGTGGGAGAGGACCGTCCCGTCAACTGCCCCAATCAACCAGGGGACTGGCTCGACCCCCGGAAACAAAAACTTTGTGAGAAGCTTCACGCAAGCCGCACCTTGCTGTGCACAGGTGTCGCCTCGATCTGCGCCCGTGCGGCCTGGACTGCTGGACACAGAACTGTTCAACAGTTCGAGCCCAGCGCGTATGCGTGCCCGCCAGTCCGTCCCTGACTCCCCTTTGTGAAATCGCGGGTTGGGGTCAGCCGTGATCAAGCACAGAGAGAGCATGGATGAACGACAGGCTAAATTGTGGCATGCGCAAAATCGGAAACGGCTCGAGCAAATGCAGTGGTTTTTCATCTAAATTGTCCAATCCTACCATACTGTCCGTAATGGACGAAACAAGGCATAAGCAGGCCTTTGCAGATCAGTGGTGCAGTGCGGACCGAATGACTACTGAATTGGGCTGTTTGTTGGTAGTTGGTACCATACCAGACCATCACTGGCCAGTCAATCTGATCCACGGGTATTAGCGTTAGTGCCTAGAGTCGTCATGTTTGCATACACTGTCGGTCCCAAACATCCAGACGAGGAGGGTAGATAAGCTCGATCCTTGATGGCACCTTCGTGATAGCTCTCGGAAAGTGCAGTGTGACTGAGAAAGCCATTGCAACAATGGACTGCAACGCTGTGCCCCTGTTGGCCTCTTCGCCTAGGTAGGGACGGGCTCGTAGGGGAGCCAAGTTCCTGGCTGCGACTGGTCACGCCGGCGTAATGGTGTGGATAGCCGACCACTTACAGCTATATGTGCGCTTTGTCGACACGCAGGCGTGCTTACCCGCATAGTTGACCCAGAAGCAAGGTAACTTGGCATCTCTGGTACTAAGAGAAAGAAGGGTCATCCATGCAGCATTTTCTCCCCCAATGATCCGAGTACGTGAGGGCGATGAAGCGATGTGATAGCGGTCTGCAGGCTCACGTGGACGGCAAGAGCTCCTGACAGACAGATGGAAAGTTGATCCGCTGTTGCTTCCACTACGATTCAAGGAAAGGTGAGGTACCTTGGTTATCCCTGCTTCCCGCGAAGTGAGCTGACATTGTCTCAATTGAAAACGAGTAACTCAGCAGTCGGAATGAGCTAAGGTTGTCATCTTAGGTCGGGTCTCGCACAAAGAATGTCAAAAGAAAAAAAAACACAATCTCCACATCAGACGCAAACGGTGGTGGTCGGTGCGGAGCACCGGACACGTGTACTCGGTCACTAACGTACCCCCGGCGTCGGGAAGGTCGTTTCTTTTTCCATCCCAGGGCAATGGTTGGGCACGTCACTCGACCAGATGAGGATCGACTAGGATCTGAGGCTTGAGTTACTGCAACCTGATTCGTACAGAACCTCTAAGCGGGACCGCTTGCACCCGCTAAGCCCCTCCGTCCATTGACTGTGGAGTTGAATCTTGTCCATGCCACTGGTGGCCGTCAGCGACACTGTTCTTTGTTCTTCCCTAGAACATTGCTCGCTCTATTGGTCAGATGATCCTAGATGGCGGATGTGCCCAGCGGTAATGCAAGGTAGGAAGTGGGAAGAGGCGAGCTGGCAACGGGGTGCACACGGCACCGCCGCGAGTGTCGTGCCAGTTTCTTTCTCACTCACAGCTCGGGCTTGTCACTGGAATCCTGAAGCCCCGCCGGCGGCACTATGTGTACACCTTTTGCAGAACGGATCGGTGCACAGGTCTAACAGGAAGGACACATGTGATCTAATAAGTGATGGCTGCGCTACGGGTCGGCACCGAGGGGTGATTTGAAGAAGAACTGTACCTCGAACTCGGAAGACCTCACATCCCTATCGAGCTCCCCGTCTGCAGTTTGTGCAAAGATGCTTCGAATCAATTCGATCTCGAGTAGCCATCCATTTTTCTTTTTCTTTTTCTGTTCCGCTGGCCATCGTCCACGCCGCATTCGCTGCGAGGCTCCGCTGTGAGGGTTTGCATCTGACCTCTACTGATTGGGTGACTGCGCCGGTCTGCTCAGTCCTCTCCATTTCTTTCGTTTGCTCTTTTCCATCCTTGCTTGAAGCAATGCCAGTTTTGCAGCCGGACAGCGTTGATGCTCCCCCGGAACCCCGCTTGACCACACCCACTTCGAGTCTTGGAGTTCACGTCCACAAGCTTGATAGGCCGGATAGGCCTGCAATCCTTTCCCATAATCTGCGGCGGACTTGAGCCTGGCGCAGCTGATTGCTGGCGAGTCGGTGGGCGAAGACAGGTTGCGCGACAGGAATCGGAGAGGGTCTACCCTCGAGTACTTCCCAACCAACGGAACGCCGAAGTTTTGTCATGCATGATACCGCCCGCTCCGTTTAGGCTCATCCCGTTGGTACTCCCACATTCGGGTTAGCAGAGCAACGCTCGACTTGCCGTAGGAGCCACTAGCATAACCGGGCATGATTGCAATATCGGTGAAACCTGCCCGCTCCCTATGACAGGGCGGACCACCCTACACCTGCGGTTTGCTTGTGCATGCATGTATGGTAATTATCACAGCCCGGTGAGCTTGAAGAGACTTTTCTCTCGTGTGTGCTGCATTACCACCATCTCAAGATACGGCTTACTCCAGCTACCTTAGATGCATGCTTATTCTTCGCTCTACGCCGTGTTTGCCACAACCTGCAGATTCCTTCAGGCTAAAAACTTGGTATCACTACGTTCGCGCCTCCTTACCGCGTTCGCACACAGGCCGTGCAGATTAGCAGCGTCTGTCCGACGTCTTCAGCCCGTTACGGTCGGGGACCGCAGAATGATTCCTTGGTCGAATTGCTTGATCCCTTTGACAGTGGGGATCTGGCCGTTACCCATCCCTTCATCCCACCATCCGAAGGCAAGGTGTATCTATTTGTGTAACAACACGGGAACCGACACCGCATGTTGGCATGTTGGCATGCTGGCATTTCAGTAGCTTCATGTCGCCAATGGAGGAGTGCAGAACGCCTGCAGACACACAACGCAAACATTTATTGATAGCTGGCGAGGTGGCCTCAAGGTTTGCCGGGTGTGGCCGCGCCTTCGGCTCCTTGACTGACCGGGTACCAGTAAGTTTCGATTCTCTCAACACGTAGACACTTGCAATAGCGGTGCACGCCAATTTTGACACTTTCGAGACAATACTACGGCTCATCCTCTGTCGATTGGTCACGGTCGTAGTCTCCCAGGGGACCTCCTGGACAGGTCAGGCGGGGCCGATACCGTGGCTTGAGGAGCTGAGGACTGGACGTTCGTGTGAACAGACTGTGTAAGGCCGTTCCTACCACAGTATGTGTTCGACGACGGGTAGAAGTAATTGCGGACCTAAGATCGACTCCTGGAGATGAAGCTGTCCTGATCGCCCACCCGCCCGCTGATCATTCAGTCGTTACGATTTGTTATCGAGACCGCCTTGCCACCTAATACCGACGCCTCAAGTACCCTTCTAGCAATTGTTTGCTAGTATGGAAATGAAAATGGCAAAACGATCAGTACTTGGAAGCTGCGCACACCGATTGCTGACGATACCTGATATGCTGGCTGTCCTAGGGACTCAGGAAGCAAGACAGTTTTTCTACTACTTTAACTTTTGCTAATTCGAAGTAACGGGCAATGATTGACAAGTTGAGCCTTTTCAATCTGATGGACAAACCTTGCTCGGAGGACAGTGAATGTCGGGAAGTGTGTTAGAACGGCAAGGCGGAGAATCACTTGCCTATGCCAATGAGGGCATTGCATCAAGTATGCGGAGAACTGCCGCTGCGAATGATCGAGTACAATAGTACACCGATATCAAAATGATTGATCACAACTCACAACAAACATACAAGCCAACTGCATAGCGCTCGGCCACCCACGTTGTTAGTGCCTTGTCTTCCCGCAGCGGCACTATCACGCGTACGAAATAGGTACTTTTCCTCTGTTTCATTCCTCTCAGTGACCGGGGCTCGAGATAGCACGGCACTGCAACTCGAACCATGCAGTTTCCCACCGAAAACACCTTATTAAGGTCCGACAAGTACGAACGCTAATGGAAAAGGGGCCGGCCGTGAATAGACTAGACTCTTATCGACTAAGCCCTGACGCGAAGCGTCACTAAGTTTGACACCCGTCGACCATGTCCGAGGCAGGGATCCCCTTGATCTAGGACTGTGCATCGCGGAGCATGAGGTTTGCCCGTCACCCTCCACCTCGACTCGCCTCGCAGCTCGTCGTTAGCAAATGACTGCGCAAACGCCCAACCTGACCGTGGTGATTGTTTGATTCTTTTGGCATGGAAAACTGATAGCCTACGGCGTCAAATGGAGTGTCACGTTGAAGGACCTGTCTCGAGGTCCGGGCACGATCAATATTGGCACCGACATTCTATATTCTCCCATTTGACATATGCGGTGTCTGCGGGGTCTGACGCATTGCAGCGGCACAGAGCGCTCCTCGCGTTTGATGGTCGAGAGTGCCTGGGTGAGGCAAAAGGTGCGTCGAAGTCCAGCAAAAGTGACGTGTGGTTCGCCCTTGTACGGCGTAGAACAACTTATCGTGAGGGATATGTTGTGGATCGTGACAATGTAGCTTGGGCTGTGTACAGAACATGCTTACACAGCATCCAAAGTCAAAGGCTGGTTGGACTCACATGATCAATAGCGGACGTGCTCCACCCGCTTCCCGCCCAAACCCTTCCCTTTTTCCCGCCGCGATCACGACCATTTTAGTGGACTTTCCGCACGTGTTTCGACTTCGCAGGGGGTGGATTCAGCTGGGTTGGTCAACGGAAAAGTACTTTTGTAGTAAGGGGCCGCGAACAGTGCGATCCAACAAGAATGGCGAGGGAAGGAGAAGGAAACTTGAAGTGAAAAGAGAAAAGCGGTGAGCAGCAGCCCCCCCCCATTTTTTGGCTTCACTACTCCATCATGTCTTGATTGGAGGGGAACGGCGCTTGCAGGATTCGTTGGACTCCATTGCCGGGGTTCGCCGGGCCTACCGTCCCTTCCGGCATCTCGAAGGCCTTCAAAAGATGCGCTAAAGCAACACGAGCGGCTCCATCCATTCGTTCGTTCACAGAGTCCAGGAACGTGAGGGGACGTCTCAGCCAGCCGTGGGTATTTGATTTGTTCATGCGTCGACGCTAAACATTTGGGGCTTTGAGATCATAAGAAAGAGAGTTTGACGCTTGTTCGGTATCCGACGCGAAGCGCAGTTGAGATTGATGTGCTCACGACGGCTAAGGGGAAACGGAAGGAGAGCACATTGTGCCCTGACACGCATGAAGCCGTACATCATCGCCGCTGATCACAAGAAAAGTGAAGAAAAAAAACTAAAGAACAGAGGCAGAATTGGAAGTGCGAAATGGGCCTTGGCTTCCCGCTTGCACTCGCGTTTTCCTGTCAGTTAGTTACCTACCTCTGGCATAGAAGAAAGGTACGAATCCTGGAAGTTGTGGTACAGTCAGCACAGTGCGAGGCCGTCGCAGAAGGTACACCTACAACATGTACGTGCACCCCATCCCAATCGAAGTTAAAATGTCCTTGGATGGAAAGGAAGTTGCACACCGCACCATATAGCACAACTCTGAGGACCTGATATACACCATCCGCACGCACAAATAGCCACTATGTACTTTGTAACCGACGACACTGCCGTCACTTCAGACCGACGGCAACCGAGGGCACCAAACAACAGGATGATGTAAGGTAGGTAGCCCTGCGCAGTCTGTCAATAATGCGTTTACCTCGTTCCTCATCGGCGTCTCTTCATACACGACCTCAGTCCCTCACAATTTGATCTGGTGTCTTGGGACATGATACGCTTTGGTTGTACTGTAAATGGGCCTAGTAGACCGCCACCAGCTTCTTAGCCCGCATACCCGTCTAGCCCGTACCGCAATCCCCTGGCTCGGATGGCCGCTGGCGTCCGTGGTTCGCTAAGATCATGATCTTGCGAGCAGAGTTTGGATTCAGCCCGCGACACAGCCCGCGACAGCCGCGCGTCGGCTCTCCGTTTGTCGCGGATAAACAACGTCGACACGACAGCATGCAGTTTGCAGGCGTTATAGGCATACAAGCAAGCAATCACTGCGCGATCGAAGTTAGTGCGATTCTATCAAGACGACTGCTGGCATTGCTTTCCAGCATGTTTGCAGCTTTTTCAGCCGGAACTGGTCACGGCCATCCCATCCTGCACATGCTGTCGTGGTACGCTTAGACTTAAGCCGTCGTGCTACTCGCTGCGTGCTCGGCGGGCTCCGCTGTTACTGTCACCGTTACTGTCACTGCAACCTCCGGACGCGGGCCTTCGGCAGATTGCATAACTACATTTAATTGTCCGAGCATTGATGGGGCATAATTGCATCGCGCACGGTAAGGGCCGGTCAACCCGGAAGCAGCGGTGAGGACTGAGCCGCGCTCCAATTCTTAGCAGAGAGCCATGATTCACCTCCCAAAAACTGAACTTCGGGCAAAATTGCAGAATTTGTGCATCATTGGGGTCCTGTTGCCGTCCCGGTCAGCATATCCCATATATCCCGGGCAATAAAGTAAGCCGCTGCTGCGGAAGGAGGACGAAGCCATTGATTGAACCGCTCCAGGCGTCGCGCTGCCCACCCATTGTGATATTATTCCCTCTCTTCGCTGCCAACTTCCCATCACAACGATGCGCCATGCTGCATGTGTTGTGCCACCATTCGCAGGATCACGGCACAGAGGCATGGTCTTGGTCCCCAATAGAAACATCGACTAGGTGCGTCGACGTTACACAAGGGTCATTTGGCACGATGCGGTTGGTGACGCCTGACAAACTGCCAGGATGCAGTGACCCCGTTCGACGCGAAGGAGTATCTTGCGAAGCTATTCTGATGCCAAGTCTGATTCGTCCACAATCGCCAGCCCCATCCCCCTAATGCGGGATCTATCAAGCCTCCCTCCGCTGACCTGCGCAAACAAATCAATCGCGGTTCCCCGCACTTCTGGCATGGGTATACGGTCCATCGCGACAAGCTCGTCACGATGGGTAGCTGTGGCACCAGCTCTATGGACTCGGGTCCAAGCGGCGTGCGGCTCGCGACGTGAAAGAAAGACGAGAGGGAGAAAAGCAAAAAACCGGGTGCCGGCGACCTTTGACGGGGTCTCCTCCCGCCCCTTACCAAAGTTGGCTTGGAGCTCCGAATAGTAAGGTAGGCAGGCAGGCAATCAACTCTTGGATTGAGCTGGTGCATTGTCTATCTCGCATGCCATGCCAACCATCACCGGACGCGGAACCTGATTGCAGTCCACACGCCAGCCTCATTAATTCCCGCTTAAAACCAACCGACCAGTAACTCCCCGTCCCCTCCAACCATCAGGAGACGAGCTTCCTGCCGGATTGCATCTCATGCAGGCGGGCCAGCGCCGGCCAGCCTGCCACGACAGCAGTAATGTTCAATCATCATCGCATTGCAGCGTGCCAATACTATGTATCCGACGGTGCGCTGATACGAACACCAGAACACCCCACTCCCCATACCTGGTCTTTGACCTTTTTCCAAATGTCGACAGAGATGCGACGCTGCGGTACGGCACGGGCGTGGTTCCATTGGAGCGAGTCCAAGGTGTTGCGTCGTTTAGCTGGGATTCCCTTCTTGGGAACGCGGCCTAGGCCCCCGGATCGGGCCTGGTGCATTCCTGTCCCACCGCTCCAACCGTTTCTGCCAATGCTACTGTGCGTTTCCGATTCTGCCCACTGTTTGGACTGTTTTTGGCCGCATGGCGGGCCACCCCTGTGACTTTCCTGCATTGCTGCGGACCGAGGCGCTCTTGTTGTGAGCGATCATCCATTTTCGGTCGAGTCAGTCCCGCCCTTTCACAGGCCTTGGCGTTCCTTTGCCCGCTCCTCTACCCACGCGTGTTCGTCTCACACACGGACAAAGGGGGTAGGTACACTTCCATACAGTACATGCGTAAACGACGTACCTTTTTACCTTTCCTGTTAGTGCAATGGCTCCCCGGCGTTCCAATCTGCTCAGCTTAGCCGTATTAACGCCGAACCTAGCATCCCCGACCCGTGTCAATCTGACCGTCTGACGTGGGAACAATGGGACATTCTGTTGCATCACCCTGATGTTGTCCATTTTTGCTAAAGTATTTTATGCCTCCTTTGGCGACATAGTGTATACTCTACTTTTTTGGTCTACTGTATCTGAGTTTTGCCGAGTGGAGTATGGGCTACCTGATACCTACCTTTCCTTAGGTATGGCCAGAGCCAGTCCAGGTCTTGAAAATGTGATTTGTGCGAGGCAGACAAACCCATTTTACTGGGTGTCGATACCTCATCTCCATTGCTCGGTGATTTTACATATGTGTGCCGTAAAGCAAGTGAAGAGAACGTCTGCAGAGACGTCAATGAGAGAGTCGAGCGGCTCTGTACAGATGCCAGAAGTCTCCGAGCTTTGCTGGCTCGAAATAAAATTTTATGAGCAGCTGCACTTCTGCTGAGGTGGAAGTTTCCGAAATGTTGCCGGCCACCTGATTTATAGGACACTCTGTGTGATCTTCAACGACTTCAAGACGATGGAATCACACATTTTATCCGCTCTCTGTCATAACCCTTCAATCCACTGGAGAAACACTTTCAGTCACATTGTAAACACCAAGACCTTGGTGTGTGGTCTTCAGCCATGTCAGACACTACTACTGTGAACAAGCAGTATTTCGAGTACGTGTGTCGCGGTGTGAAGACCGTCTTCTCTCTTTTCTCTGTGTAACGCCGAAAACCGCATTGTTTGGTCGCGCGCGCCTCGGTGCATACATGATGCCAGGCAGTTTGCTCGACAACAGTCACTGTCACTGCATGGGTGGCACAACTGCCCCCTCTCCTCTGTCTTAAAAATACACATATGCTGATTGACGTGTCGCACACAGCAAGGAGGCAGCTACATATGACACACGGCATGAGAAAGCTCTCACGCAGATAATCGCAAACATCCGGGACAGGCTGGACTTCCTCGGAGTGGATTGGGCAGGCGACGATGACAGTGATGACGACAAGAAACAGGCTCAGGGCGAAGGGAAGCCCAAGAGACCCGTCAGGCTCCTGGATTATGCCTGCGGAACAGGGACTATCTCACGGGTAATAGCGGCCCCTGATTTTGCATGCGTCTCTAGCCCAGTGTGCAGGCCGGCATACCACCTATGCTCGCCCGTTTTGCTGCCTTCTGGCCGTCTCGATGACCATGGTTGTGCTGACCTCAGATGCCGGCAAACAGGCACTGGCACCTTACACGACACAGTGCGTGGGCATAGATCTTTCAGAGGGCATGATCTCAGCTTACAACACGCGCGCCGAGAACCAGGTATGTCCTTCAGGCCCTCAGTTCCAGTTCGTCGGAGCTTGCTCGCTGACGTCCGAGCTCAGGGCCTCTCTCGCGAAGAGATGTTTGCCTACCAGGGCAACCTCTGCAACCTAGACGACGAAAGCCCAGCCGCGTTTTCCGGCCCAGAGTTCTACAACTTCGACATAGCAGCTGTAGGCCTCGGTTTCCACGTGAGTACAGTGCCGTCCTTTAGCGCCTCCCACCACCCCTTTAGCACGTCCCAGCCCGTCCCAGCCCGTCGTCCAGAACGAAGGCCAGTTGCCTTCGACGGACAATTCTCCCCGAGAAGTGCCGCAACTATTGATCTGTCAAGAAGTCCAAGAGAGGCTACAATCACACCCCGCACCCCCTTCCCGAGCTGTGTTGGTCGTCGTACCACTTTTCCCTCACACTGGACAGATCAGCGCAAGGGTAGAACAAAGAAAAAGATTGAAGAAAAAAAAAAGGTTCCACGCTATTGACACTGCACATTCCAACTAGCATTTCGACGACCCCCGCCTGGCAGCAAGGCGCCTCGTGGCTCGGCTTAGGCCGGGTGGGGTGCTGATGATCATCGAGTTCTACGCGCACGGCAAGCTGGACACGCACCACCCGGCGCAGCACACGGTCAAGCATCACGGCTTCTCGGAGGAGGAGATGAAGGACGTGTTCGTGCAGGCGGGTGCGGGGAAGGACTTTGCGGTGGCTGATATCGGGAGCATCACGCTCAATCGGCCGAAGGAGGGCACCCATGAGACGTTTGAGTTGAAGAGGAGGCTGTTCATTGCGAGGGGGACGAAGGCGTAAAGGGGGGGTAGGTTCCTAGTTTACCGCTAAGACTTGGTGGTGGACCGTTGCTGAGCTCTAGGCGCGGGCACTGTCTTGCCTGGATAAGGGCTCAAATATACTCAGTCTAGCTAAAGAGACTCTAGGCTAACAAATATGCGAATGCTTAGCTAAATAGACTTAGCTCTCAGTTGCGCTTCACAATGCTCTATTCAAGGTCGCTCCAAGCAGAAGCCTGTCAGTCGACCGCGCAGTGTCTCACAACGAAGCAAGATCACTCATCAACTCTTCAATTCGTTGATCTTCTTGTCTTTCTGCTCCAGCTCATCCTCCTTCTCCTCGACAATGTCCACCATGAACGCGCCACCGAGGAGAATGGCTGGCTCGTTGATGTTATTATGCTCGTAACTGATATATCTCGTTTAGCCAGAGTAGCCATAAGCATAGTTGGTTGACGAGGACACAACTCACCTCAAGGTGCCTACACCACCTGCTTCGAGCAGGAAGGTCGGCCCCTCCTGTAGCGTATGACCGACCCATCGTTGCGCAAATGCGCGCAGGATGTGGCCGTGAGCAACTATCAGTATGTCGCCAGGCTCTTTGGAAGCTTCCTTCTCCGACCGGGCGAAGGCCGCCGCTTGCCACTTGCCGCGGATGTCCTTGATCAGCCTGTCGATACGCTCTGTCACCTGTTCTGGGGATCTGTTTGGCTATTAGCACGATAAACTCGGGTACCGCAGGAATGTTATACATGGTATAGGCCCTGCTGACAGCGGAAAGGGGGGGTTAGACTTACTCCCCGCCAGGACACCCATCCCTCCAAATATCCCAGGTCCCCTCCAGACCGTCCCGCTTCCTAATTTCCCGGATCTCGGCCGACGTGATACCCTCGTAGTCGCCGTAGTCCCACTCGCGGATGTCCTCCGTGACCTCGACGTCGGCCGAACACGAGGCGTGGGAGACAAGGTCGTCAGCGACACCGTGCCTGTTCCAGGGCAGCGGCTCGTCCTTCTTGCGGATGCCGAGGAGCTCGAAGGTGCGCTGGGCGCGCTTGCGGGGAGACACGTAGCTGTGATTGTGAGCAAAGGCGTCTATGCGGCGTGATGGTGCGAGGTGGGAAGAGGGCCAGGAGGGCCGGCCTTGTATGTACGGTAGCATCTCGAGACATTTGAACGGGCCAGAAATGCTTGATAAGGCTGAACTTCATCTCTCTCAAGTCAAGGGTGGACATGTCAAGGCACTTGAGACGACGAGATCAGACTCACATATGCGCCAGCTTCTTGGGCACGATCAACCTATCGTTCCCGACCATGGCTCGGCCCGTGGCGCGGATGCGCTTCTCGCCATTGGCCGTCAGGGGAAGTTCCGTGACGCCCGTGTGCCTTCCGTTGAGAGACCACTCGGTCTCGCCGTGGCGGATAATGAAGACTCGGGGAGTGCCCATGCTGGACGAGTGAGCGAAGAGCCGAGTTCGATCCGACCGAGTCCAACTGTGTGTTTCTATTCATGGATTCAGTACGCACAGTACTATGAAACCTAATCATATCTGATATGTACTCACCGAATCTGATTCAGATTGTCTTACACGAGGAATCTCGAGACGACAGGCCTTTGTTTGGGCCTGGTGGTAAAGCCCCTGAGTCTTGACCTTTTCGAAAGCGATGAGACGCGACGAGGGTATGAAACGGTCTCCTACCGCAGTAGCTGCGCGACGCTGTGGAAACTTGTAGGACAACAGAACGAGCTCAGACAACTTCAAAACTCCAGACTTCTGCACTCTAATTCTCGATCGACAAGAAACTAAATATTAACTTTCACCTCTTGGTTGTCTCCCGGGATTTTATTTTTCTTTCTGCTTCCTTTTTAAGGGGATTCTGCATCTCGAATTCTGTCGTCATAACTCAGGAACAATGTTCACGGCTGCCCCTCCGACGGCCCCTCATGGTCGATTACTAAGGGCGCTAGCGCCAGCAAGATACGGTGGCTTAGTAGTAGTGGGCTCCGCAGCAGAGCAGATGCAGGCGGATCTCATCAGCGTCGAGCTCGACGAGCTTGGGCCGAGTCGGGAAATTTCCGGGACGATAACGATATCTTCAACGACGAGGTCAATCTCGGACGACCGATTGGAGCGGCTGGAATCGGGCGAGACTACTGATCAGTTGAGACATCGAGGCCGGCAACAACATCGGAGAAGCTCATCGGCACACAGCACGACGAGCACGACCAGTACAGCAAGCAGTGCAAGCACCGGCACCTCAGCCTCCGGCACCAAACCGCATCCCATCGTCGGTAGTGCACGCCGGAGAGCAGACTCGACCTCGGCGTGGAGGGAGTACTGGACCTGAGGGCCGAACCTCGAATCGTGGAAGCAAGTACGAACATGAGCGCCCCAGGAGCCGCCTGGCCGAAATACAAGCGCATGGTCTGGACCGGCGCCTTCGCTGCTGTCACCTTCGTTGGCACAATCTATGGTGCAGGCTTGAAGACTAGACTCGAATACAAAGAGGTGATTCCACCCTCCTGACATACCCGCCGGTGTTAGATCTTTTACTGACATTAGCCATTACAGGAGAAGAAGAAGCTGATCGAAGCACCCATCGACGACCGGATCGACGCTCTGGAGACGAGACGCGGCCAGTTGCTGAGCCAGAGGATACAGATTGAGCGGAAGCTGGCCGAGCTGAGGAGGAAGATGGCTGAAGCGCCGGAGGGAAGAGATGCCGGAAATGGGAGCGGTGATGGCGGGAAATGATAACTGAGGTGTGAGTGGAAGTGAAACGAGAACAAGGCCTGAACGAGATGATACCCCCATCATACAACATGTATTGTGGTTGCTCGATGTGCAAGATATACAGGACGACAACCCTTGGCAAGTCGCGAAGTGTTATAATGGCCGTAGCGATTGCCATGGATGGAGGTTGCCGTTCACGACGAGCGAATCACATGAGCCTCTGAGGCTCTGATTCATACAATCAGATTGCTAGATGGCACATGAGCGTCAAGGGGTCGGATGATGGGCAGGAAGTTAGATCACACCAGGACAGCTCTCGTCATGAAAGTAAGATGTCATGGCTGAGGCAAAAGGCCAACTACATGTTGTTTATCAGCCAAAGCAGCAGATGTCTAGCAAGAACGAGGTTGAACCAGTTGTTAACGTGAAATTAACCATTTTCCATGCCCTCCAATGCCAAAAAATAGAAATGATGCTCATGTCGCATCTCACCGCCCGCGAGCCGAGTACATAATCATAATACCGCGCCGATCACTCTGTGATGCCCTCGGCAGATGGCAAAGGTATGGCCCGGTACAGCAGAATCAAGGCAGAGTGCGACTCGCCGCCCCCGGAAAGAGTGTCAATCTTGTCCGGAGTCACCTCGGACACCTTGTCGTCGTTGAACCACCACCAGTTGCCATCCTCCTCGCCCTTCTTCCCAGTCTTCGGGTCGACAGGCGCCGTCTTCTTGACGTAGGCCGTGTAATGGCCGCTGTCGGCACTGGCACCCTGATGGGTGACGACGCCGCGCAGCTCGTACAGGCCAGACTGGTTGGCGCCGTCATCCTTCAGCAGCTCGGGGTCGATGAGAGCGTGGAGCTCCTTCTTTGCAGCCAGGAGCGAAGCTTCCTTCTCAGCCTCAAACTCGGCATCAGTCTTGTACGTCTCGCCCTCGCCCATCTGGACATCTCCGTCTGCCGACTTGGCCGGCTTCTTGCCGTCCTTCTTTTCCTTATCCTCCTTCTTCTTCCTGTCGGCCTCCGACGCCCCGAAGGAGCCGGCGATGTCCCCGTCCTCGACCGTGTGGTTCCTCTTGCGCCTCTTGCGCGCACGTTCGATGTCCTCCTCATCCTTGCGGATCTCGCGAACCTTGTCGCGCACCGGTATGAGGGCCTTCTTCAGCTCGTCGGTGCAGAACTCGACTGCGTCTAGCTCTTGTGGGAAGGTCACCTTACGCATGATCTTGGCTTTCTTCTGCACGTCGCGGCGCCAGAAGAAGCGCACGAAGTGCACGGTGAGGTACTTGGGGAGGTGGGAGATGAGCGACTTCTTGGTGTAGACAGCGTCTCGGTCCAGAAGAGCCGACCTCTTCTCAATCTTCTCTGTCAGGCCGTTCATGATGCCGTCACGGAGATGGTTGGTGCTCGAGTCAATGTGGCAGTTCAGCTTGAGGAACGGCTCCTTGGACGAGGTCGGCTCCTCACCGAGCTCGCGTGCCTGGGCCTCGTCGCACTCAAGTGTTGTAGAGAACTCGCCGGCCATGTACTTGTCGATGAATGATATGGCTTTGCTGTCATCGCCTCCATCCTTGATCAAGACCTTCTGCCTGAGCTGCGCGATGATCTGGGACCAGGCCTCTTCGGCATCCTGTTGTGCGTAACCGGCCCCGGACTTGGACCGCTCGGCAAACTGGGGGAAGGCGGCACGCAGGGCACTGATGAAAGACACAGGAGCGCATCCCTGCTGTGTCTCGCTCATTGCCCGGTAGAGGTTCCTGAGTTGGTTGGTGAGGTCCACGCTGGCGCCGGGCGTCAGGCCTAGGGAGCCTGAGCTGGAAGGCGCGTTGTACTTGACGAGGTTGTCTTGCAGCTCCGGGATGGACCTGAGGACTTGTAGTGTCGAGTTGAGGTAGCAGGTGTTGCCGAGGTTCACAAGGCCGGCTGGCGTCGCGCCCACTTGCTGCGCGGCTTCTGCTTCGGTCATGTCCTCCACGAACTTGATCTTCTCAGTAGGTCGGACAAAGCCCCCGTCTTCGCTGGCGGTTCCGAGCATCATGAGCTGCTGGCCGTTCTTGAGGCCGAGTTCGCTGATGAGCGCATCGTCCTTCAGCTGCCCGCCCTTGATGAGGACCTTTTGCCGATCGGGTTCAACGCCGGTAAGACTGTAGAGCTGCAGCTTGAAGTCCTCGCCGGTGGCAGTAGGCTCGAGTTCGACATCGTATTTTTTGCCCTTATGTTTGACGCCGACTTGAAGATAGTTAGTACCTACTGGCTTTACACCAGGTCTCTCGGAAGAACTGACCAGTTATTGTCCCCATGTTGTCAGCTATCTGGACGAGATGTTGGAGAAAAGATGATGTTACTGAGCCGCCTGACTGTTGCTACGTATCCGCGGACGAGAGTTGGAAGGGTTTGAACTTATTATTTATGGCAAGGCGAGTGTTTATGTTTTTAAACTATCGAAGGCGAAAGAAGGCACCGAGGGGCAACGAATCTCAGAGCTGGAGCTCCATGGGTTGTATGGTAATAAGTGGACCACTTCTTGCCATCCCAACCAATGAGGTAGAGCGGGAGCCTCTCGCGGGTACGTACAGTCCCCCTTCGCCATTGCAAAACTGTGCTACAGTTACCATAGTAGGTACGCGGTTGCACTTGCCCCACCTTCAGCCTCGTCATCCCGCGGGGAGAAGCAGCTGTGGTGCCTTGCAGCCCTCAACGACCGCCTACCTTATTTCCCCACCACGAACCACGAACGACAACATCCCCGTTGCTGGTAACTTGAGCACCCCGACAGCCAGCTTCAGCTTCTACAGCAGACACTTTGGGAGCTAGGTATCATGGTAAGCTTCCGAGTCACTCCGAATATCCCGATTTGTCCGACACCATGCTGACCTCCTGCTTCCACAAAGTCCCAATCGTTGCGCCCGTACCTCCAGGCTGTTAGGAGTAGTCTCACGGCCGCCCTCTGTCTCTCCAACTTCGCGTCCCAGACCGCAGAGCGTCACAATGTCCCCGAGATAGAGGCACAAACATCCCCAGAAGTCCTCCTGACACCCTTGACGATTGCACGAAATGAGAACGAACGTGTGCTCATCGAGCCCTCCATCAACAGTGTCCGCATAAGCATCAAGATCAAGCAGGCGGACGAGATTGAACACATTCTGGTTCACAAATTTTCTCGTTTCCTGACGCAAAGAGCCGAGTCGTTCTTCATCCTGCGGAGGAAGCCGATCAAGGTGTGTTGGTTTCCTGCTCTCGGTGCAGACAGGAGGAGCCCCTGGCGCTAACGATTGTGACCTAGGGATATGATATCAGCTTCCTAATCACCAACTTCCACACTGAGGAGATGTTGAAACACAAACTAGTCGACTTCATTATCCAGTTCATGGAGGAGGTTGACAAGGAAATATCAGAGATGAAGCTTTTCGTATGACTCCATTCAGACCTACTTACACACCCCTTTGGTCCCGGCTCCTTACTAACAGACCGTAGCTAAATGCCCGTGCAAGGTTTGTGGCGGAGTCGTTCTTGACACCAGTAAGCTTTCACTCGAACCTATCGAGGTTCCAAACGTACAATGTCCACTCTAACACCCTTGTTACAGTTCGATTAAGGGTTCCTCGTGAGGCTCTGGTGTCTGGGCTTGACGTGATCAGATGCATTATAGTTTGGCGTTTGAGGATGAATTACGATATCAGCAATGCTGCCGGTGGTAAAATCTGTTCCTGCTCAAGTTCCTGACCATCACATCCATATTTCTTCCTCCCTTATCATCGTGAAGCCGCAGCAGTGTACGGTGACTCAAGTGACCGTGCAGACGAGTGATTAACTCTGGCATACTTCAATCCCACATAAGTCTCGCACAGCTGTCGTCCACTCCAGTGTAAGACTCGCAGTGTCCGATCCCAAATCTGTCTAGCAAGATATCATTGAGTCTTTCTTATCATTCTGCAAAACTGACTTGGGTCAACGGCAATTTAAGTCCCTAGACGCATTTATTGCAACAGTACTACTGTCTAGGCCTCTATCAACCTCCTCAGCGACGTGGGCGGCAGTGTGGCAGAGACAATCTTTGAATTTGGGGTTATAGTGAATGTAAGCGAGAGTGATCGGTTGGGACTCGAGTCCAGGGCTTGTTTATTCGAGTTTCCGTTCACATTTATCGATAAGCTCGGTCACTGTCTCAGTGAATCACGAAGGCGTGTGAACAGTTGGAATACCGGCGGCCTTGGGACTTTTACCAAATTTTATACGTGCTGTCAACCTCAGCATTCTCGCGAACTGGAAGCAACACGAACTTCGAACCCGAACCACCCTCCCTGCTATTCATATACCAAACAATACCTCCAGACCGTTCTTCTCACTTTATACTGTCGACCGAGGTTTCGATCGTCACTTGACATATAGTACAATAGGGCTCTTCTGTCCAAGTATTATTGTTTGTGAATTTTTTTCTCCTGGGCTTCATCGACGGCCATATTCGTGTTCTACCATCAGGACGATCACCTGTGTTGAGGTACAGACTCTACATTGCAAGGACTTTCTGGAGCAGCATCCCCTGCCTTCCTTCTTACAAACCTAATCCCAACTCGTCTACACCACGTTGTCTTGACATCTTTCATTTCCATCCACAAATCACGATCACTCGCACCCTGTTACCGGTGCTTCTTCTAACCCACATCTCTAGAGATCACCGAGTCGTGTCTCGACGTGGCATCAGCAGCAGGGTAAGTCGACAGCTACAGACCAAAACACAACTCGTCATTCTTCTTCCTCTGCAGACATCTCATCGTCATCTTACCAAGAGTTCAAACTTCAAACCCTGCTACTTCCTTCCCACTGTATCATACGCTCTTTCATCTCTCATTTCAGAGCATCTTCCAAGCCAACCAACCCAAACTCAAATACTTACATCTTCCATAAATCTGCTCATAGCCTTCAATGGCCTCAAGCAAACGTTAACCACTGAGGAACAGACATAATCGACTTTTATCTCGGCTTACAAACGAGACACTAAGCTACCGTGTGGCACAGGTTGACCTGTAAGTTGACTGTTCGAATACCTTCCCGATCTCAATTTGTTTCTTCAAGAGAAAAATGCCGAGTTTGTTTCAAAATGCGACGTTCTCTGCTTCTTTTGAACCTCTGCCTCTCTTATCCTGTCGACTTCCTCAACAGTTACCCGTTGGACTCGAAGTTCCGCCAGGAGCTACTCGATACCTTGCCAAGACAAAACTTGAAAATCGTGCGAGCTTCGTGACCCATGGTTGCGGCTTACTCACTGGTAGCTCTTTGGTCACCGTTTTCTGTTACCCTTGTCAGACCGTTGCTGATTCTTCGAGAAGTCTATCACCTAGAACAAACTGAACACCCCCAAGAATGGCCCATCGAGAAGTCGTTGCCACTCCGGCAAAGAAGGAGCATCTAGGTTCTCAGTACGCCGGCAAGACCTCATCTGTTTACAATACCGTAACCTCAGAGTCTGCCAATATGAACGGACCTAGCCCGAATGCCAGCAGTCTCAAATCTTCCTCGACTCCCTACAAGTCTAGCGCCTACTTTGAAGACAGTGACTCTGACGACGACGGCCTGCCCGGTGGCGGCGTGAAGCTGACGCCTCAGCCTCGTGGTGTCAGATCGGCCGCTGTTGCGAAGGCCTCTAAGGCCGAGTCTGACACTGAGTATGAGGGCGCTTTCTCCGAAGATGATGTTCAGTCCTCTGACGAGGGAGCCGAGACTGTCGATACCTCAAACCAAACTGCGACTACTGGAACCTCCGATGGGACGCAACGTTCTTCGCCCAACACCCTTCTATCACCAGCCTATAGTACCATGACCCCAAAGACTCACGGATGGACTGGCAATGATGCCACACTACTTGCACAGACTATTCCGGCACACTTCGCTCCCTGTACCGAGTCTCGCAACGTCACCAATGCTCCTCCCCCAGTTTTCGATCTTCCTACGAATGTCTCAAACCTCGTCGGTCAAGTTATTGCCAATGCTACGCAATCGACACCTGGAGCGGTCAAATCAGCTGGAACGGGTCCTTTTTCTAGTCCTTTCGGCAACCAGTCTTTCACGCAGGATGTCTTCCAGAGCAAGCCTACCGTTGCTTCTACGTCTAAGGGCTCATCTGCCCTTATTCAGCGCAGCAATTACAGCATCGACGTCTCCAAGAACAACCACGTATCGTCTCCCGGAGCGGCTACGTCTAATATCATTCACCGCGGCTCGTTCGGCTCCGTTAGTAGTGTCTCACCCCGTCAGCTACAGAGACATACCGGATTGCCTAATGGCCTTGGCCTACAGCAGATTCTCGAGCAGACACGGGAGGCTTTCGCAAAGCTTAATCTTCCCAAGCTCAACTCTCTGCCGACTAGCTTTGATACCAGTACTCCTACCTCCGACATGTTGAACTACTTGACCTCTGGTTTTGTGACTCGGCCACCGTTCGACCTGGCAACATCCCCTACTTATGAGCCTTTCGTCCAGCCTAACTCTATGGTAAAGGCTGCCAGCTATCCCGTCATCAAGATCGACGACCTCCCTTACGAGGCCAAAGTCTCTGATATTATCGCCTTTGTCGGCGGCAATGCCAAGATCTTGAACGATACCGACGAGCCTGTCCATATTATGATGGAGCGTATTACTGCTAAAACTGGCGCGGCCTACGTCGAGTTTTACGACTTCGACTCCGCTATCAAAGTGGTTGACAAACATCGTCAGGCGAAGGCTCACGGAAAGCCGGTTCGAATCAACACTCGTATTGTCACTGTGACTATCTCGAGCCAAGACGCGCTTCTCAAGGATCTCTTCCCATACGCTCGCCAGGTGGGGTGGATTGGTGGCCAACCTCTCATCCAGGTGGCGCCCGAGGAGTTCAAGGGTTTTGTTACCGAGGAAGAGTTGATCTCCTTGGTCAAGAACGTCGAGTTTCCTCACCGCGTAAGTTTCTTATTATTTTGACCTAATAGCGTTCTCCCTTAGATCGGAATTCTGACCAGTATCAAAACCTAGGTTCCGTATACCAAGGCCTGCCCCCAGCGTAGCGTCGAGATACTGCTTAGCATCATCAAGAAGCTTCCGTGGCAGTTGACGGCCTACATCACAATCCGCCAACGCTATAGGATCTACAAGGCGGTAGTCGACATGATCCAGGTGCTTCAAGGCGCCATATTCAATAATGAGCGCCGCCCTATGATGCCGGATTACATGCGTACGTCGGAGCTGCTGAATGAGAAACTCCTCAAGCGCGTCATCCGCGCCGCCATGGCCTGTCCCGGCTTTACGCCGTTGATGAAGGACAACATCGCCTTCCTCAGTAGTCTCGAGGAGCGCCAAGTGATGGACTACGGTCTGCCTACCTTTGCTAACGGCTGGCGCCATATCTATACACTCACGCCCAATCCCGGCGTACCAGGTGATGTGATTGACGTTCGTCTACCTTCTCCTCCTTACCCTACCTATTCTCTTATTGCTAACTTAATGGCTCGATAGTACTATATCGCCCTGATCCGCGAGGAGACAACCCGTATGGTCGACGCGCTTCCACCCATGCTGCGCCGCCAGGTGCGTGCCAAGGGCAGCGAGACGGACCCGCTTTGGGGCTACTTCTGGGCCGTTGTCGGCTTCCCCGAGGGCGAGGAATTTGAGAAGATGAGCCTGCAGACGTGCGCCAACTTGGAGCTCAACGCGATCGATACCATCTTGGCTCGGGCGCTGCCGGAACAGAATATGCTGACTTGAGCAGAGGTCGGTCTGATTTCACTTGTCTCCCGGATGGCTGTTGAGCTGATGCTCTTTTTTCTCTCTCTTTTCCTTTTATTGGGTTTCCACTGTTGGGTTGAGGTTTATCTTCTGGTTCAAGATGATGGATCTCTCTTGAAGAACCAGAAACATGACGTACATTTGGCAGTCTTTTGCAAGGAGATGGAGTTGGAGGTCAGGTTCAGAACCCTTGGTGATGGCATGGACAGGAATCACGACGAGACGGGAACATGAGAGATGGAAGAAGAGTCTGAAACGGAATGGACGGGATGATGGGGATCACAACAGGGATGCATTTGTTTTCGTTTCTTTCATGCACGGGGAGGATACATGTCTCCCGTATCAACAAGCGTACGAGAATGGCCGTCGCATCCGTCGTGTAGCCGAGACTACATACTAGCTATGTAGTAGTTGACGCTGTAACCCTCGCGGGTTAGATAGCTACCATAGTGGTGAATGACGCTGTCAAATGAGGGCTGCTTTCTTCATCGGTGATTTCTGCATCGTTGCGAACCCTTTCCGCTAGAACTCAGATGGGCATTTCAGAACGAAGAGAATAGCGGCTACTTGTATTTTCAGATTCGTATATGACTTGCCAAAAGTGGAATGGATATCAGGTATTTTCCAGACTCAAACATCGCTCAGAATGGAGAAGGGTATATAGTCTGCAAAGAGATGGACAAGAAGATAACGAGATGACGATAGCCAGATACCACCTGAAAAGGGGCCGTCGGAAGCTTCTTCTCTCCTCGACACACACTCATTTTCGTCCCGTATATGTTCAAGCATGTTGCTGCTCCTTAATATGAAATGAGAAAATAATGAAGTCCGTAACAAATTCTTCCCAGACATTATCAACCCTCCAAGTAGCAGTATGGATGTGTATATACTTCAACAGAGTCTCAACAGAGTTCATTCCTCAAACTCAAACCCGTCCCCATAAGGATTCCACTCCTGGCCCGGGTAGCTGGTAGCAGACATCTGCGGCCGATCCTCCTCGGCCTTCTTCTTGGCCGCCATCTCCGCGAGGGCCTGGGCGTTCATGTCCGGCTCCGTCGGGAAGACGGGAATCTTTTCTTCCATGTCCCTGAGCGCAGCCTTGCGCTTGGCTTCCTCGAAGATGTCGACCGGGTTGTTTGACGTGGGAGGCGTGCTTCTGGCGGGAGGAGGGGTTGCGCCGTTGGTGGTGTTGGGCTCCGAGGTGACGGCTTGTTTGTTCGCCGCTGGCTGGGCAAGTGGTGGCGGCGGCGAGGGCGATGGAGAAATGTGCGTGTCGACGACGAGGTTTCGCGGCGGTGACGGGTGTGTTTCCGGTTGGTGGTCTCGGTGCTCGAGCACCTCGTGCGACATTCCTCCGGCTTTCGGCTCGGCTGGCTCCTCAGCAGGTGGAGATAGAATGTGCTCTTCTGTCGGCTCCTGCATAGAGATCGTCTCGGTTCTGGGCGTGGCATCATAGATATTGTCTTGCTCCACACCATGCTCATTCGCCTGCTGGACATTGATGTTCATGGCTTGCGGAGGAGACAGCGAATGAGGCTCTGGACTGATCTGGCGCTCCGGTGTAACTTGTGGACTCGGGGACCTCGCTTGGAGGTAACTACCCGAGTCGACAGCGAACTGAGCGCCTGGAACAGGAGCCTGGTCCGGAGTTGGATTGCTGGTGGGTTGGGCCGAGGCTATCTGGCTGACTGCACGGGCTTGTCGTTCAGGCACAGCCATTTGAAGCTGGTTGCCGAACGGTCTCAACGGTGAAGGGACGAGATCTGAACTTGGCAGAGGGGACGGCAGTGGAGGGGTGGGCGCGCTTCCGGCATCAGGGTTCACTGGCGAGAAGGCCGACTCTGGTAGAGGGTACGACTGCGGCGGACCTGGATGCTGTGGCAGCGGCGAAGGCGAGGAAGGGTTATTTGGGTGACTCATTGCGGTCGAGAAACGTTCTGGCTCTGGTCTGGGCGGGGCGTTACCGTTCACAGGCGTAGATTGATCCTGGACTGAGGAATTGGGGGTTGGCGAGAAAGCGTTAGAAGTTGGAAGCACCCGTGGCGTCTCACTCCGCGGTGTCACCATGGCATTCCGGGTCTGTAGATCTGGATTCTGCACGGTAAGGGGATGTCGGGGGTCAGACGGTTGGCGATCAGTACCACCGGCTGGAAATCCTGGCGTAGACGCATTTGGAGAAGCAATAGCGACCCTGGTGACCGGCTGCTGAGTGGGCTGCGGCAAAGATTGACCTCCATGTCCAGGATGCTGTTGTTGCGGCCCTCCGTACGACAGCTGCCGCTGTGTCGTCCCGGGTTGAACCCATGGATGACCTTGCGGCTGTGAGCCCGGCGTACCTGTCTGGACCGGCAGGAACTGGCCATGAGGACCCATGTAATAAGCGACTGGGGCTGGCTCAACTCGTCCTTCGCTGTGCACCTTTCCATATCCCGTAGGGATGGGCACCTCGCCGTACTGCGGCTCGTTCGAAGTCTGTGCTGCTGACACAGGGCGCAAATTCACAGGTTTTTGCGTCTGGCCGAATCCAGGGATCTGAGCTCGGCCATGAGGACCAGGCGGCGAAGCTTGTAAAGAAGCTTGTAATGGACGGCCTTGTTCTGGATGCGGAGCAACATGCTGCGATATCGTCGTGGCACTCTGCTGATGCTGAGGAGGCCCAGAAACAGTTCCCTGAGTTGGGCCGAGAGCTTGTTGGGGACCAGGGCTGGGAGTCTTGCTACCTGCAGTCGGCTGCACTTGAGGAGAGACTCCATTCGGAGGTGACTGCCGTTGGTGCTGGTAATTCAGATGCGGACCAGGACTGGGAGTTGGGCTGGGCCTCGGTTGCGACTCCTGAGTAGGAGAAACTTGGGCTTGGAGCTGCTGCAGTCGCTCTAACTGAGACTCTTGAGGCATCACAGGTCGGCCTGGAGGCCCTTGAAACTGTGGCCCGCCTTGCAGAGGTTGCTGCTGCTGCTGGCGCTGCTCAGGCTGCTTCGACGACCGTAGGAAACCGAAGCGAGACTTTCCACCCTTCTCCTTCTCCGGCTTCTCTTGAGCAGGACCAGAGTGGGTGACCTCTTTGGCCTTATTGAAGAGCTTGGATATGGTCCCTTTTGAATCCTTGTCTTGACCATTGACTTGCGGATGAGCCTGCGTATAAGGACCGGGCGTCTGCTGTCCCAGTTGAGGCACAGGACCGGATGCACCAGTTGAAGTACGGCCCACCATCCACGGTGGCTGAGGGCCAGGATAAGGTTGGTCCTGCTGGCCAGGCCCCTGTGCTCTAGCCTGCCCTTGCCCCTGCTGTTGTTGTCCCACAAGAAGCACACCTTGGTAATTCCCTGGTAGCTGCCCAGGCAGTCCACCTTGTGTCTGGCCGGGTTGAGCACCGGACGGAGTGTCTTGACCTGTGAAGCCGGCCTGCGGGCCTAACCGTTGTTGAGGCGTTGGAGATTGCGTTGGAATGGGCAGTCTTTGCAGTGGCTGTTGTTGAATTGCTAGCTGCGGTTGCTGCGCGAGGGGACTGCTCGTCTGTTGAGGGCCAAGTTGTCCTAGCTGTTGGGATGGTCTACGTGCGTGGTCGATAGGAGACGCTGTTGCCGTTGCCGTGTGTGCAGATGAGATGGAAGGCGATCCTCTGCTGTGATCAGATTCCCCATGCACAGAACTAGCCTGTGATGGCTGTGAAGGTCTCGGCGAGGACTGGATTGGTTTCCTAGCAGGAGACTGAGTAGAAGGCGCAGAAGTCGATGTTTGTAATATCTGGCGAGGTGGCTCGTTGAGGCTGGTGGGTTGCTGCTGCGATGGTGCCGGTTGTCGGAAGCTGAGCGGCGAGTCATTGTTCTGACGCTCGATCGGCGTGAAAGGAACCGATGTGGACACCTGAGATATTGGGGACGTGAGGGGTGGTGACCCAGGCGGACCAGTCTTGCTCACAGATTCATCGATTGGAGGGCTGACCGTCTCCTGGCGCAGTGTATCCTGTGGCGGAGGAGAAGCCTGCTGGGGAGGATGACTTTGCAGAGGATGTTGGTTCAAGGGTCCGGGGGATGTCCGTTGATCTGTCTCTCTGGCCTGGGCTTGTTGATTGGGGTATGGTTGACCCACTGAAGGCGTCCTCTGACCATTCGTCAGTCCGGTTTGATGCTGTCCAGGAACGACATTTGCGGATGCAATTGAAGCCTGCGACTGCTGCGATTGCAGTTGTGGATACATCATAGGTCTCTGGCCGCCGCCTTGCACTTGACCTTGCTGAGCAGCAGGCCCAGCTTGCGAGACCATGCTTTGCGACAGCTGCTGCCCTGGGCCCTGGGGACGCTGCTGACTGGACAATTGCCTCTGATGGACGGGCTGCTGTTGGCCTGGTCCTCCCTGAGGCGGGAACTGACTCTGACCAGGCTGCTGTGGACCGGGTTGTGGTGGACCGAACTGCCCAGGCGAGCCATTCGGTCTAGCCCCTTGCTGCTGTTGCTGGTGGGCAAGAGGGGAGGCAATCCTCTGCTGACCAGACGGATATTGATTAGGCTGCTGACCAGATGACTGGCCAAAGTACTGCTGTTGACCTGGCCGCATTTGAGCTCCGGGAGGAGGAGTCATCATGGCTTGTTGTCCCTGAGGCTGCCCCTGAACCTGTGTTGGCTTGGGATCTCGAGTCTTCGATCCAGAACGGCCGCTGAATATATTAGAGAAGAAACTGCCTCCAGAAGGCTTTCTTCCCCGTTCGTCACCGATGGAAGCATTGGACGGCATCATCATCGGATTAGGCCGAGCATCGCCGGGAGTGAAGGGTCGTGAACCCATGCTGTCGCTGCGCTCTCGTCCCACTGGAGGAGGCGGACCCATCAGACCCGGCTGCTGTTGTTGCTGACCTGACTGTTGTTGAGCCAACCGTTGCTGCTGAAATTGCTGCGGGTGCTGCTGCTGCTGACCACGTTCTCGTTGAACGGGCTGCTGCTGAGCTAACTGCTGTTGAACAAGCTGCTGCTGTTGCTGCCGTTGAGGTAATTGCTGACCGGGTTGCCGTAAACCTCCTGGTTGCTGGCCTGGCTGTTGACTCAGGCGTTGCTGCTGAAACTGTTGTAGATGCTGCTGACTCGGTGAATGCTGACCTGGCTGCTGTGGCAGACTCGGAGATTGCTGCCCGCGCTGCTGTTGGGCAGGCTGCGGACCCTGCTGCTGCAGATGACCAGGGAAGTGATACTGCTGCTGCTGCTGCTGCTGCTGTGGCATCCTCTGGCCGTCAGGTTGCGAACCTGGACTCTGAGCTGACGCGAGATTCGGGCTCTGCTGATCTACGGAGCGTTGCTGCGCGAGCTGTTGACCATGTTGCTGGGCTTGCAGGAACTGTTGAGACTGCTGCGGGGGCGGCTGCTGACCCAGATTCTGTCCATGTTGAACTTGCTCACCTTGCTGGAGCTGCCCAGGTTGTTGCTGCGGTGAAATCTGTTGTGGCGACTGTTGGCCTGGGTAAGTGGCTTGTGGTGATCTTTGAGGGGGTCCTTGCTGCTGGCCCTGGGGCGGTCCTTGCTGAGCCCCTAGCTGGGGGACTTGCTGGCGTAGGTGCTGCTGTGCGAACATCGGTCCAGCCCCTGGTTGCTGTGGTTGAGGCTGTTGGGCAAACATCGGCCCCGGGACACCAGGCTGTCTTGCAAACTGCCCTTGCTGGCTGCCATTGAAGCCTCCACTGAAACCTGGCGATCCACCGGGAGGCCCATGACTAAACGACGGCCGTGCCGAATGCGAACTCCCAGGTGGCTTCTGACTGTTCTGGTTGTTACCAGACCGATGGAACATGGACGTCAGGCCCGAAAATCGCTTCTTGGGACCTCCATTGATACCGGCTGGTGGTGGGCCTGCATCGGCTTGAGTTATCGTGTTGCTCGAGGTAGAAGTGCGAGGCATGTCGGGCCTTGTAGAGGTTTGCGTTTGAGCGGGGCTAGGACCGGATTGTAGACCCCAGAGCGTCTTCTTGTTTTCCGGCGGCGGCATCTGCTGGGGCTGTTGATGTTGTTGCATCCTCTGGTTGAACAGACCGGGGGAGCCTTGTCCCTCGATCCTCTCACCACTATTCACAGTAGGGTTGGCCGGAGGAGCTTTGCCCGGAGTGGGGCTAAGGACTGGTTGCTGTGAGGGCTGCGAAAGCTGGGATAAGGCATGTCCTCCGAGGAAAGAATGCCGCTTTTGATGCTCCTGAAGCTCGTCCGCCGGTGCACTCGACTCGGAGATAGCATCGCTCGTAGGTTGACCATGCTGTGCTATAGCCGGGGACTTACCACTTGCGTGACCGGCAGCCGAGTCGCGACGATCTTCTGGACCTTCCCTGGAGAATCGCCCGCGAATGTTGGAAAAGAGACCAGAGTTTCGCTTGGCCTGCTTGTCGTCTGGCGCCTGGATCGGACCAGGAGGGGGGAGGTCAGCGGTGTCAGTAGTGTCCGCGGTGTCTGCAGTATCGCTTCGCGGCACCTGTCCCGGCTGGGGTTGGCCAGAGTGATCGAAAGGGGGCTGTTGTCCGGCCTGAGAAGCTTGAGGAGATTGCTGTGGTTGTTGTGAAAGAGTAGGAGCCGATGCTGGAAGGCCAGTCTCCTTGTCAAACCCGTAGAAGGGCTGGTCTTGCGGAGTTGTGGCATTACTCGGTGACCGATTTCGGCTCGCTGACAGGAGCGGCTGTTGCAGATGGGACTCCTCGAGTTTCCAGGCGCCCTGAGGAGGAAGTCGAATATGCCCTCCAGCGTTAGGGGATACAGAACCGGCATTCTGTCTCATCACTTGCGGGATGAACTGAGGAGCAGAAGTCTGGCCTTGTCCTTGTGCCATGAAGTGAGGATCGCCGTTCGCCATGGCAATGCCCTGAGGATGAACTGGACCAGAGAAGGCGCGAGTGTGCAGCGCAGGTGAGCCTTGCTGGAAGTTCTGCTGTGGTTGTGACGAGCCCTGCCCTTGCTGCATGCCTTGAGAGGCAGCATTATTGTAGGGTTGTTGGTTTGCCGGCAATGAACCTGGCTGACTCGGACGATATCCGCCAGCGATCTGATATTGCTGAGGAGTTCCTGGCCACTGACGTGGCGTCTGCGTCGTCGGGCTGGCGACTTGAGGTGGTTGGGTCATTACCTGGCCACTGCTTCCGGCTTGCGCTCCTGAGTGTTGTGAGGTTGCGATGCTAGTGGAATCGTTGTCGTCCTCGCCCGCTTTCACAACAGAGCTCAAGAGGGTAGAAGTACGCCTTATAGGGGGGAGACCAACAAAAGAGGACTGCCGATTTGGCGAGCTATCATCAGACTGTTGTTGCGGATGTTGCGCATACTGGTACTGTTGTGCAGGAAATTGTTGCGGGGGTTGTCGCGCTTGCCCTTGGCCTGGTTGATAGTCGTACAGCTGACTCTGCTCCCAAGCCTGATTCGGCGTCTGCACCGGAGCCTGCCAGCCTGGGTGACTTGCTTGGGATTGATTATGCTGGCCTTGGTAGCTGTGAGGTGCAGGCTGAGTATTTGAGAAGCTGCCAGGGTTGAATTGCTGTTGTTGCAGCTGCTGTGGCTGTCGCAGCTGCTGCTGATGCTGCTGAGCGTAGGTGGCCATACTTGCTTCTTCAGACAGCAGTTCTTTGTTTGGCCCACGCTCGTGTCCTTCTGCTTGTGTGCGGTGCAATTGTGCTCGCGATTCGGTCCGTTCTGAGGTCTTTGTGGTAGCTGGGGCTAACACAACCCTCTCGCTCTCAATATCGTCTGATACTCGATCGTCCGAAGCCACTGGCCTTATAGCATTCTGATCCGCATACGGGCAGTCCCGATTGTCGTCTTCTTTCTTGTCCACGATGTTTTCAACCTGCAGGATTTGTTCAGTCGGCTCTTGAAAGCTCTGATCGTAGAATTCGAAGCCCTCTTCCTCGAACAAGGGCGTGCCTGTGTACGGGTTCCACGTCGGCTGGAACTTGCTGATTGGCGCAGGGACGCGCAACCTGTCGGCAATGTCGAGACTAACAAGGCTGAGATGGCGACTGTCGTCGTCGTCGTCGTCGTCGTCGTCGTCGTCGATATCGTCTTTGGCAAGAGGAGTCGGTCGTCGCGAAAAAGAAAATATCTCAGAGACAGGAGATACTAGCTGGCTGTTGGCGCCGGGTCGATTATCATCATTACCGATTAAGCTGTGACTAGGCAGTGGAGGAAGAGCAGGAGTTGTATCGGCAGTCGGAGGAGACCACGGCGATGATGGAGATAGCAGGTCAAAAGGAGAGAGTCTTGCTGGCTTGGGGAGCTGAGGAGGCTGCGAGAAGCTCGGGCTGACACTTAGACGAGGATTGCCTGTCGCATTTAATTGAGAAGGATTCCGAGGGTGCTGTTGCTGCTGACGGACCCCATCTCCAGCTAGCAGGGGTCCTTGAGCTGGCTGGCGTGCTTGAGGAGCTGCTGTCCTTATTATTAGCCCACTTAGCGAGCAACGGCCCCGCCGGGCTGAGCCGGTTTGTGTCACTGATGGTTGGCTCAGTCCCAAACTGTCGTCTTTACCCACGTTGTCGCTCTTGGACTTGTCATTTGGATCCTGTTGTTGTTGGCTGGACCGGGAGCCTGGAGCTGGAGGTGCGGCTGGCAGTTGGATTGACGTGCGTCGCTCCTTCAACTCACTCTTCAAGGCGTTGCCCAAGCTTGTGAAACTGTCCTGAATGCTGCTGCTTGTGGCAGTCCAACTGTGTGTCCGCTTCGACTTTGGCCTTGTGCTGCCGGTGCTGACCTCAGCATTTCTGCTTGTTGCTCCTGAGGCTGATTCAAGAACGTCCGAGTCCTATGTACAAGTTACGATAAGAAAGTTATTGTTCTGTCTCAATTGCAACGGTTGGGAAGTAGGTGTTAGAGGTTACATAAGAAAACAAAGGGAAATATTGAATACGAGGCCTGATGGCATCCCCACTCTCATCTTCAACAACATTCACAGAAATCATAGACGGGGAGCAGAAGGATAGCACCAACGCCGATGCGAATGGACTGGACAGAGGAGGTGGGTAAATGGCCGCTCTTGGACAAGGACAGGAAAAGACGCTCGTGAAATCAAAGAGGATCGCTCATATGTGTGCACAAGTATGAGCTTGTACGTAGCACAGGAAGGGGATGTCAAAGGGCATCCAGGGTCGGACAACAGTCCCTAGCTGCACAGCATTTGTGAGACAACCGGAAACTGGAGTTCCTCGCTCGCGGAGAACGCTACTTGCGTATGGCATGGCAATGAGCTATTTAAGCCTGGAGGGACTGGACTGGACATATCCGCCACATGGTAATGCCAAAAGGAAAGGAGACTATTGAGAATAGCATCTTGATTCTTAGCAACATGTCCTTCTTCCACTGTCATTAACACGCCTTTTGCAGCCAGATATTATTACTCCACATCATCCATCACCTCGTGCACCACCTCATAACCATACTCCGACAACACACACCATCGATCCTCCTTCTCATACAAGCATAGCCATGGTCACAATAACCCCCCATCTATAGTGCTGCCAAGTCTGCTGCGATACATAGCCATGTAGTGAATGTGAATTGATAATATAACATGCTGGGAAACATAGGATGACGATGCCTTGCCAAAACCATGTGGGAACGTCCAGATACCAGTCTACCAGTCCTAAATGCCAGATGGCGAGCCAGCGGGCTAAAATAGTTGCAGAGCAACGGGATGGTGATGAAAAGAAAATGATGATATGGGTATGGTGACGGTATTGTATTGGATCAGCACAAAGGAAGTTAGTTGGCTACCTTCTTGCCTTTTGCCTTCAAGGTCGAGAACAGGCCTTTGGAGGCCTTGCCCGCCGTTGCAAAGAACTCCTTGGTCTTCGGGCCCAGGTGGGCAGTTGTGTGACTATGGTGGCGAGCGGAAGGAGGCGTGGTCCCAAGAGCCGTTGGCGACAGCAGTCCGCCCACATCCTGGACACTGGGCATGTCGTGCGTGTAGACTTCAGAAGTCGCTCCACCAGCACGGCTGGCTGCGACAATGTCTGGGTGCTGGGTAGCCAGATGCTCAAGAATAGTCTCTAGGCCAGTATCAGCCGCCGCATAGTGGGAGCGAGCCTTGTTGAACTCCCTGATCCGGTCAGTCTGCAAGGGTTCCTCCAGAATCTCGCGGAAGGTCATGACGGGATTGGAGCTCAGCGGTCCAGGGTGAACACGAGAGCCTTGTGAGGAACTCTCAGCAACAGCATTGCCCAGTGTTGCTGGCGGCAAAGTGGCAGTGCTCTGCTGGAACGAAAAAGACGGGGATGGTGAGCGGCTCTGGGCCACACCTTTGCCCTTGTCCTCATATGCGGGCGCTGGTGAAGGGGTCCCGGTAACCTCTGAAATGGGATCAGGCAACTTGACATTCATAGCAGGACCGACAGAAGCGGGTTCAGTTGAGAGTGTGCTGACAGGGGCCGTTGTCTGTGACTTGTCCGCGAGGGATTTTGGTTCCACCTGGATGTCAACCTTGGCGGCCTCGATACCATCGCGTTCCCATGAAAATCTATTCGAAAGAACAGGGCGATGCAGCTCGACAGTGACTGCTTGGACGTCGGTCTTAAAGACATCCACAGACGAACGCGGGGTTGCAGCCGGAGCAGACGAGAGTGGGCTCTGTTGTGTCTGTTGTGCGCGTTAGTGACGACTGGAAGCCACCAAGGTGAGCCGAACATAAAGGGAGGACTTACCTTGCGGACAGCGTCGTCGTCAGCAACCGCCAGTGACATCGGGCGAGCGTCATCTGACTGGACATTCAGGGCAGCAGGGACGGCGTCCGACACTGTGCTGGTGGGGACGGTGGGGACAGCGGGAGGGGCATTTGTGTCACTGGCATTGCCAGCACCCGCGAAGCTCCAATAATCATCATACAGGTCGGGGAGGAATGAAGACTCGCGGGCAGCACCGGAGGGACCTTCAGACGAAGGATTGCCGCCGTCAGCAGGCTCAACAACAGCTGTGGTGTGGGGCGCAGCAGGGGACAAGGACTGCAGGATCTCTGCTGAGAGCTTGTCGCTCTTCGTTGGGGAAGCACTTTCCGACAGTGGTGACTCAAGTGCAGTCATGTACGTCTCTCCACGAGACATCTCGACCGGTGGTGGAGGAGGAGCAGTGGAGGGCTGGGCAGGGGAGGTGACAATGTCGTCAGAGTCATCACGGGCAAAGCTACCTTGGACAAGCTGCTTCTTGGGCATCGTCGGCTCACCGTCTCCATCATCGGAGAGCCTGTTGGTAGGCGACTGCAATGAGGGTACTGTCACATTGTCTGACGACGAAGCATCATAGCTTTGATAGTCCGTAACCAATGGCCCTGGAACCTTGGGAGGAGCTGAGGCCTGGTCGTCAACCGGCGGCAGCTTCAAAGCTGGTGTCGATGACGGGACAGGCGCAGATATAGCTTGAGAGCTGCTGCTGGCACTGACCTGTGAGGGAATGGCCTTACCCTGCTCTGAATGCTGGAGCAGCAAAGGGTGAAGAGTCAACTTCGAATCAGTGGTGGACGAAGCATTGATGCCGTCTCCCTCAGCTGACCCTTGCTGGGATGGAGCAATGGGAATAGGTGCAGAGATGGCGAGCTGCGAGGCCTGAGGATCTGGTGTTACCACTGATACCTCAGACGGAAGTTCGGGCAGAGCCTTGTCAACGCTCGGCGGCTGCTCAGACTCAGACTTACTCGTGACAGGGTCGGACCCGGCGTGAAGAGCTGTGAAATTCTTCGGCCCAGCCTGCGGCCTCTCGGAAGACGGAGCTGCTGCTGCTGCTGCTGCTGCTGCTCGGTCTCCGGTTGAGGATTGTTCTGTACTGGTGCCGGCGTCTGGGTCTGGTTTTGCCGTGTGAGAGTGTCGATGTTGGTCTCTGTGTTCATCTGGGTGCACTGTGGGGGTGGCATCGGGACTGGAGTTGTGGGATCTGGGTAAGGGGTCCGCGGGCGAGGGAGGCTCGGACCTGGGTCCAACGCCTGCTCTTGCCTGGTCTCCGGACGTTTGCCCTTGGGCTTGACGAGTTTGGACCAGACTGGCATCTTGCTGAGGCGGTGTTGATGAAGACGAGGGTGACTCAAGAACGGTTGACAGAGGAGAGCTTGGTGACAAAATAGTGTGCGAAGAAGGGATTGCTGGAACTGGGGGTGGTGGTGAGGATGTCGAAAGGTTGAGAGAGGAAGAAGAGGTTGCCGGATCAGAGGCAGCCGAAGAGGAGAAAAGGTCGAGTCCAAAGACAGACAGACGACCAAGTTCTGGCAATTTAGGACTTGTTGAGAGTCGCCTGAGCTCTTCCCCAGACTGCATCTTCTGGAGGTCTTCGACCTGGTCACCCTTTTGAGCCTCCTTTCCGCCTTTCTCCTGAGGATGGCCAGATCCGCGGCTCTCATCCCGCGTCACTCCTTCCGTCTTGTCGAGTTCTGGCAATTCCCTGGCGCCTTGAACTTGATCAACCCTGGTCTCGACAATCTCGCTTCTCGGTGTCTGACGCGAAGTTGCTGAAGATCTGGCAGGGACGGTCCGTTGAGAGGCAGGCACGCTTCCTAATTCGGCTGTTCTAGCCAATGGAGACGCGTCAGGTTGAGAAGTATCGCCAGATGTACCTCCTCGTGCCTCATAGCTCGCGATCAACCCTTCGATCCCATACTCGCTCTTTCTCTCAGCCACGGTCGGCAGACCCGGTCTGGCGCCTCGTGGCGTGATGGTCTCGTCATTGTCGCGTCGCAGGGCGCTCTCCTTGCCTTCCTTTGACTCTACTGGCACCTCCTCTGTGAAAGGCACGTCCGCGACGCGTGTAAGTCCAGGGGACGTAGCATCCGAATCTGGCTGCACCTGTCCTTGTTCATGTGTCTGCCGAGTGTTCTGTGACGTTCCTGCCGGCGACTGAGCCCTCAAATTGCTCGCAGTCTCACTTCCGCGCCCTAGGCCGAGACTATCCATGCTGGGTCTCCCAGAGTCTACAGACCTTCGTACCTTCTCTTTCTCTTCCTCCAGCTTCTTGTAGATGTCTGCCGGCCGTACGAACGGCAGGGGCTTCCCTGTTGTAGTTGGCGACCTCATGCTGCCTGAAGGCGAAGCAGATCGAGGGCCTCCTACCGTCTCTTCCACCATCCACGGTTTATTTGGTGACATTATGGGACCCGCATTTGTGTGACTCGATCCAGGTCTAGATCCAATCTGCCGTGTGCTGCCTTCCTGGGTCGGAGAGTATACAGTGTCTGCTGGCGCATCGTGTTGGCCAAGACTGCTCTTTCGTCGCGGGAACCGAGCTGGCACGGAACTGCTCGCGCTTTGAGGCCCCGGTGACATTGTCCTCTGTCTTTGCCCTTGAAAGGGGCCGGGAGAAGCTCCTCTGTCGCCGTACAGTTGTCCAAATTCCGCCACGGCAGAATACACGCTTGACGTAGTTGCACTCTGTGGCACCCCTACTACATGTGGAGACATCTCCCTTTGCCGTTCTATCCCAGGTGTGCTTCCTCGCGATGGTGGGCCTTGCCTCCAAGGCGATTCGGTGTCTATAGTTGGTGGTTGGGCGGCCGAGTGTTGTTGGGTTTGGATGTGTAAGGCCGGCGCACCGACTGGTGTTCTTAGGCCCGGGCTCGACGATACCGCTGGGGACGCTTGCCGAGCCGTAAGCCCAGTCGTTTGAAGTGGACGTGGCCCTGCTGGTGAGGGCGGTTGGCTGTTGGAAAGGGCAGCCGTCGATCGCGGACCATGAGGCTTCGGGGGAGGCTGAGATTGCGGTTCGGGCTCGGCGGGTTCATCATCGTAGTCGCCGCCCCAATCATCGCCGCCGTAGTCTACTGTCTTTGCTTCGACCCATTTTCGTGTCTTCGTTCGGTTGACATTCGCCTTGTATTGGCTAGCGGGGCCGGAGGGTACATCTGGACTCCTGGAAGACGCGGACATGTTAGCAGAGCAATCACAAGGGTGAGCTTCTTTGACCATCACTAACATCGGAGTTGACGAGCCGGACTGGTGGAAGACAGGGTCGTAGGAGCTTTCCATTGCGAAGTTGGTGCACGGCAGCACAGGGGAGTGCTACCGCATTCTAGTTGTCGGTCGGGCGCATACGTGAATAGGGGCAAATAGCGGCGTTGATGTATCTTTCGTCTAACACTCTCTGATCGCAGCGCACTTGTCTGGGGAATTCACCGAATTCATAAACAAGCTATGCTTTGTGTCAACTCCCTTTGGTGCCGGCGCGAGACTGGAGGCCGTCAAGGGCGCGCGTCGGCTACAGTGAATCAGGAGGAATGCCAGATATGCTAGCAGTATCAATGATACTGCGATAACAGTCGATAACAGTCGCAAATCCAGACGATTGTCAGGCTGAAAGATGGGATAAGACCAGCGTCAAAGATCTCAGATCAAGGTTACGGAACAAGGAACAGACAGGTGGTTTCGGGATCACAACTCTCACGACAGACATAACGTAAGCTGGTAGCCAGTGTTCACGTAGCATTCTAAGCCTTCTGGCGCTAACAGACTGCATATTTTCGCTAGGACGTTACCTTGGCATTGGAGTTGGGCGCCGGTGGCCTCACGAAGATTAATTAATTCTACCCGGACTTGAACCGGACTCGTAGGCATTGAGGCGGAGTTCGAGTTCCAGCCACGAGTCGCGGGGATCGGCAGGGATTCTCGTCTGACCAGAACTCCCAGATCAGAGGGAACTGCGTCAGTGAAAGACTCCAGGCTCAATACAAAGCGCTGCTGTTGTGTGAAACGAAGGCGGTTAGATGAGAGACGATCAGATCAAGCAGGACAAGCCATACCGGGAACTGTGAGCCCTGACTGCCTGGCACCGATACAAGTAGTGTACATGCAGTTATGGCATCCCCAAAAAAGCCGTCGATGTCATCGATGTGCAGCGCTGAAGATTGCTGAGCTGGCACACATGCAGATCTCCAACGGCCGAGCGCCACCCCGCTGCAGAAGTAAGATGTACACTACTGTGGCAGGTGTGGTGAGAAGACCAATCATAAGGTATCGAGAAGAACAGTTCTCCTATTGTGGTCCCTGCGAAATATTGTTCTGTCCCACAGTAAAGCTCAGCACATCAAGGGGTACTGCTGCTCCCTTCTCTTAAGGCCGATGACAAAATGCCGTAGATCAACGGACTCTTCGGCCGCTACAGTTGCAAGACTCGTTGCGGGACTGTTGAAGACAATCAGAGACAAGAGTGTTTTTAACGGCAAGCTTTCAGCTGCTGTCCCAAGTTGACGTAACAGCTCGAAGTTGTGTCCGAGAAAGCCTGACTACTAAGTATAGCTTCCTTACGCTGAATGAAGCAAAGGGTGGGAACTGTGATGACAGAGGTGGCAGCATCTCGGCCCCAGCTGGACCGAACCCAATACTCCTACGTAGGTAGAGATGTCGGGGATTTATATTACCGGCGCAAGCTTACAGAATAGCCCTCCCTTGCGCGAGGGTATCGCCAATCCCTAGACTGAGAGCAACTTATCGACTTGCCTTGTGGCCTACGTGAAGATGAATGTCTCAGGATACATACGTACCAGTCCAGAGCTACTCCGCCTTGCACGCTCCGGACAGCTACTATGTAAATCACGAACTCGTTCTCGGCCCGTGTTCACTACAGGATACCGATGACCGCAACCACTGCCGCATGTCCGCATGCCCACATGTCTCCTCACTAGCTTTACCAATCCCACACATTTATCCTTGAGACTTCAAGCCTCAATATGTAAACTCGCCCACTGGCTTGACCTTTATCTTGGGCGCCTTCCTCGACCTAGGTGCTGAAGCCCATCCTCGTCTCTCGCCGCTCGACTTCCTACCAGGCAATCTCTCATAGCCTGTCGCGGCAATGTTCGTCACTCCATATGCGACGCCCACATATTCCACCGTCCGAGCTGTTGACCAATATTCATGACACCCTTCCGTCCTAGAGATATTTGCCATGCCCGCCCTCATCACCCAGGTAGCCTCCTTCCCGCGGGGCGCACGCATTGTGCGACTTCTACAACAGCCGAAAATGTCGACCACTGGCGTATGGCAGGCAGCCAGAGAAGCAATCTTACTTTGGACCAAATGCAGATCTTGGACCAGATGCAGATACTGCGCAAGACAGGTCTGCAAACCTAATGCTAACAGGATTACTTGAGCAACATGTCCGCTCGGGAGGGCCACCAAGCCTAACGAAACCGAAGTTCTTGGACGGCTCAACCCTCATTATGCTCGTGGTAGAAGGCAGTCCAGTGTGCGACGCCATCGGCTATGGCTTCAGCTAGCACGTCTCAGCGAATCTTGAACATGATCCGCCGGCTCAACGCCAAGTTCGAGCATGCGATTGAGGGGTGTTTTCAAAAGCTCCATGGTCGCGGCTTGGTCAAGAGATGCAATGCGCTTAGAGGTGAGGGAGTCATGGTCGACATCAGATAGTATGAGGGCAGAGTGCCATCACAGACGCCTTCTCCGTAGAGCCTCGGAATGGCGTGTCCCTGGGGGTCTTTGAGCTTCTACTGTACTCGCTGCTCACGTCCGAAATCCACCTGCCAGGACGGCATTCAACTTCTTGATGATGACTGTCGAGGGAAGGAAAGCCGTTGGAAAACATGACTGGAACCAGCTCCGGGCAAACGCCGGAATGTAGCGAGTACTGCCCTACGATGATACAGTTCACTGTCCTACAGCACCTCGGTCAAGTGACTGCCAGCCGCACGTGTACGCGTGCAATTGGCGTGTATTTGGGAGCGGCTTGGCTGATTGGGGTCCGGCCAACGCGGTCACATACACAATGAACATCTGGCGGGTGGTACAACGTCACGGTGCCGCGCGCCGTCATGCGCTCTTGGACATATTCGAATCCTGGCGGAACCCCTTTCGCCTATTGCAACATCTCGTCAGCTTCGTGTCTGTTACATCAGAAGCACTCCGCCAGAAGCACTCCGCCATCAACGTCGACCATTGCCCCCCCAGGATCTGATGCCAGACTTCCCGAACCGTCAGCAGCTGCCGTGCGAATCCTCCAACCCAGCTCGAACGAGCTCCTTGCTTCGACAGGCACCCGCGCTTGTCTTGCCGCGATAGGGCCTGCCTGCATCGCTACAGTCACGATGGAGGACACGAATGAGCTGGAAACCCTGCGAAGGTTGCTACGAGAAGAGCAACGCAGGCGCGAAGAGGCCGAGAGCCAACGCGAAGAGGAGCGACGCCGGCGCGAAGCCGCCGAACAACTTGCGACCACGTCGCAGCCACTGAATTTCGAGCAATACCTAGAGGCCTGTCACTCCCTCGACCTTGCCGTCCAGGTCGTAACTGACCGCTCTCTGACGACACAAGGCGAGACCACGGACCCCAGCGGCCGGATCTTCCCCCGACGAATCATCCCTTGGGACGACTTCTCCGTCAGACAGGAGGAGATCTGGGATGAGCTCTCGGTCGGCACCATCTTCTTCTCCGTACCCGCCTTTCCATCTCAGCATCAGCTAGACTACGTGAGGTCGCGGCTCAAGCCCATCAGTAGTGAGCTGGGGCTCAGGGACTTTGAGTGCGAAGTCGTCGAAAACGCGGTTCAGCAGATGGTCGACAGGATATCTGCAGACCCGCTGCTACGGAGCACCCTCGGCCTTCGAGGAACGGTGACTTTTGAGAGCCATACGAACCTTGGTGTGACCGACAACAACCCCATCTCCGGGCCCCTGGATCTTATGTCTATTGAAAACGCCGGTGCTAGTGCCGCGGGTGGCATGGCGACAGCGACAACGACAGCGCCTGCATCATCATCATCATCATCTGCCACCGCACAGCCCCCGGCGGCGGCTCCCAGGGCGCGTCTTAGGGCGAGGGGTAAGGGCAATCGAGCGGACCAGTTCTGCGCATACAGGACTTCAGACGGGCAGAGCGTCCCAGTCCTCGCCATTAAACATAAGGCGCCACATAAACTTAGCGTGGACGAGCTCGTCACGGGTCTCGAGTCAGAGATTCAGCCGGAGCGGGACATCATCAACAAGGACGGCCAGGGCTTCGCCTTTACTGCCAAACGACTCGCTGCCGCCGTCGTCACGCAACTATTCTCTTACATGGTCGGCAAGGGTATACAGTATGGCTATATCTGCACAGGGGAGGCCTTTGTCTTCCTCCATGTCCCCGACGATCCCGCCAACGTCTACTTTTCAATATGCGTGCCGAGCCTAGACGTTCTAGAAGACGATGAGACAAGACTCCATCGCACGGCAGCGGCGCAGGTCTTCGCCTTCATCCTCCAGGCAATCCGCAAGAGGCCACCGCCACAGTCATGGCATGACGAGGCCGAGAGGCTTGACACGTGGGTTATCGAATATGACGACGTTCTGAGAAGTATTCCCGTGACGGAGCGTAAACGTGGGCAACCCCGCGCGTCCCCATACAAGCCCCAACGTTGGAAGGGCTTCCAGCGCTCGCCGATCCGCACCCGCTCTCGGTGCCAGCAACTGGATGCCCATGCCGGGACCCGGGAAGATGATGATGACGACGCCGACGACGGCGGCCCGCCCTCCCCTACTAGCGCTCGGGGCAAGACGGCGTCATCCAAGAGGATGGGATCTCGCGGCGGCAGGAATGGAGGACAGCCCAGAGGCCAGCATCACGGGCCAAGCCAGACGGAGTCAAGCATACACACCCGGCCTTTCTGCACGCAGCAATGTCTACTTGCTTTGGCCTACGGCTTGGCCCCGGACAAGGATTGTCCCAACTCGCAACATCACGAGCGTCAGGGGCGCATCGACCGGCTCGACTTCCTCGACCGCATCCGAGAGCAGCTCGCCAGAGATCGCGGTCCCGGCGCGGACTGCACACCGCTCTATCGATCCGGGGCACGCGGCTCGCTCTACAAGGTGCGACTCTCGACGCATGGCTACACGCTCGTGGTCAAGGGCGTCGAGAGCGTCGACCGCGCCTGCTTGCAGCACGAGAACGACATGTACGACCGGCTCCGGCCCATACAGGGGAAGTACGTGCCCGTCTGTCTGAGCAGCATAGACCTGCTCCGGCCGCACCATTACGACGGCCGCGTCCACGAGCATTTCCTGTTTCTCGGCTGGGCCGGACGCCCCCTGTTCGAGTGTCACGGCCAGGCAAGCCGGGCGCAGCTCGTCCAAGGCGTCGCGGCGGCATTCAAGGCGATACACAGCTTGCGCGTCCTCCACCACGATGCGGAGCCACGCAACATGCTCGGCGAGGGTGGGAGGCTCATGGTGGTAGACTTCGAGCGGGCCGAGTTCCGCGGGCGTCAGCCCCTGAGCCCGGCGGTCGCCAATGGTCAGGCTCTGAAGAGGAAGCGCGGGAAGAAGGGGCATACACAAGGCAAGGACGACTTTGCGAGTGAGCTGGAGTGTGCCGTAGAGACGGCTTCGAGGTGTATTGCTGGGCCTACCCGGTTGCAGTCGCTAGTGAAGGCGGAGGACTCTGACCGCTCGCAGGTCCAGAGCGCAGCCGATTCCAGTAAGGATGCAAGGTCACCTCCCACTGAAAGTATTCTATCGGGACACTCACTACAGGGTGGATAGTTCCAACAGAGCAACAAAAAAGAACAAGACCTAGGTTTCCCAACCAGCCTGGTGTGGCCGGGGGTCAATCAGGGTGAGATTCTCTTGACTAACTCCTCCGTCGTGACGCCGCCCCCGGTTACCCCCGCCGTTTGGGGTCGAATTTCTCGCGACACGAAAGGCTCCCATGACGATCCCGGCACCACTCTCGACAACCTGCTAGCTGGACCAAGCTGAACATGCCACAGCGCCCTGGGCAGCCGCTTGTGGGATGGACCCATGCGGGCACAAGCTCCGCACAATCGGCGCTGCCGCCCCGCTCGCCCATGTGTCCCCGCCGCCCGGTCGCGCCTGTTTCTCCGCTGCCTGCCCCGGGCGGGCCTGTTGTCCCCCCGCCCGCCTTGGTAGCGCCTGTGTCCCCCCCGCCCACTGCCGCCCGCTGCCGCCCCGCCCACTGCCGCCCCGCCCACTGCCAGCCCGGTCTGGTCTGTTTTTCCCCCGCCCGCCCCTGGTCGCGCCTGTATTTTCGATGCCCACCCCGACCCCGACCGTCCTTGTTTCTCCGCCGCGCGCCCCGCCAGCTGTCGCCCCGCCTGCTACCGCCCTGGTCTGGTCTGTTCCTCCCCCGCCCCCTGCCGCCCCGGCCTGGTCTGTTTCTCCCCCGCCCGGCCCGGTCGCGCCTTTGTCTCCCCCGCCTCCTGCCGCCCACTGCCGACAGCCGACAGCCGACATGGAGCCGCTGCCCTCCCTTCGATGATTCGGCGCGCACACCGTCGACTGGGAGACACAGAGTCCAATTCCCGCAACAGATGTGCAGGCGCATCCTGGCGGGTCCTCACGAGAAGGGTGAAACGGATTCTGTCATTGTCGACGGCTGGGACGGGCGGCGCTGACCGGAGTGCCACCACTGCCAGCGCCGCTGTCAATTCTCTTCTAGCCGCGAGTAGGACGCAAGCTCAGAGCTCAGCCCGGGGTCCAACAGCAAGCTGGGATTCCAGATGACGGCCATCAGCGTAGCTTACACGTACACCTATGCGTCGACCACCTACCCCGTAGTCACCGCGCACCAGTTACGTCTCTTCGTCGGGCTCTCCTCGATATGTATCTGAATGTTACCCAGCGAGATGGGAAGCGAGTATTTGTCTAAGTGTATCGAAATCAATGTGCTTGTAGCTGTACCACTGTAGGTAGCTATGTAGGACACTCCCGTGGCGTATCGGCTGATACACGACGAAAACACATGAAAATAAAAGAAGAATGTGAAACCCGTGGAAAAGAGCCGGGGAGCCAAAGAGATCAAGGTACCTTACCTATCCTAACCTATGACACCACAGCTTAGTATATGGGAATCCGGGGAGTGATGATTTACCAGATGGAGCAAGAAGGAGAGACACAGGAGGCAGCAGTAGCAGCAAGAGGAGGGAGGACGAGTTCATATCTCATAGATTGTTGATTAGAAGGTGAACTCCATCAGCGCAATGACGGCACCCAGCTGGCTCGACGGTCGTCAACAAGGCACAAAACCCCCCTGCGAGATATTCAGCTGCAGCTTATCGGCCAAGATAAATAAGCCACTGTAGCTGCTGTGGCACATGCTCCAGCGTGGTTGACAGCCCAGTCATCTCGGGGTTGCAGAATAGTTTCTGGTCGATGCAGCTCCATCAACTCTCGACCCAGACATAACTTTGTAGTAGCCCTGCTTAACCAGGCAAAAAGTATCACGCGATGAATTCAAGGCGGACGAGCTGCGGGACATGGCGAAGACGGCGGTCGGGGCTATCTATAGGTTGGGCGTGGCGCCATCTGACGCTAACCTGGTCAACTGCCACGTCGTCGCCGGCGACCGGATCATGATTGTCGACCACGAGCAGGACGAGGAGGTAGATGCTGATTATCTGAAGGGTCATGCCGTGGAAGAGTTCATCGAGGCCAAGGTGGATAGTATCATGGAGCGGTATTGGGATGCCACCGAGCCTACGGTTGAATTAGATCCCGAGGCTGAGAGGAGGGCGCATAAGGAGTAGAAGGCTGAGTATGGCCATGTTTTAAATATCAACCATCAAAGTACCTTACTCTCGGTTCCCGTCGTCGCTACATCTCCTGTGACTAGAGGTACGTACCTGTATCACTGAGGTACCATGGGTGTGAAGCTCCACCACCAGGTCTGAGCTTCGGAGACGAGGGGTCCTGTACCGAATACCGGACCCTTCTGAGGGGTCAATTGCGACTGATTGCCGGCCATCACTGACCCGAATGCCGATCGCCTCTTCAACGTTCTGTCGTAAAGCTATGGCCGAGTGGAGGAACGGGGAGGTGGCAGGCCGGTGCAAGTGCATTTATTTGCATTTGCATTTTAACCGGCCGCCTATTTGAGACGTTACGTCTGTCCAAAGTCCCATTCCATTTCTACCTAGTTCTTTTGTTGGAGCTGCAACTCCATCGTCAAATTTGGAAATCCCTCTGCTAGACGTCTCTCTGTTAGAAGTCTAAGCTTTAACTTACACACCGCATAAACAACCGCTTCCCTTCAGACCAAGAAGCGAACCATGGCCGATCAGACCTTCAAACTGAACAATGGCCTCGAGATACCTGCCCTGGGACTCGGTGAGTGGATATCCCCAGCCAGATCTCATGAGAGTGCCAAACACGGCTATCTAACTCTCACAATCGAAAATTGCAGGCACATGGCAGGGTGAGCATGAGAAAGTCAAGCACGCCGTCTCATACGCCCTGAAGCAGGGCTACAAATTGATCGACGGCGCTTACTGCTACGGCAACGAGGAGGCTGTGGGAGAGGGTATCAAGGAGGCTCTTGCTTCCGGCATCAAGCGAGAGGACATCTTTGTCGTCACCAAGGTCTGGGCTACCTACAACACACGCGTCGAGCTGGGTCTGGAGAAGAGCTTGAAGAACCTGGGCCTCGACTACGTGGATCTCTTCCTTGTGGTAGGTGTCCCTCTGCGAGCCATTTTTGGAAGACGGAACTCTCACTGACAAAGGCGGCGATAGCACTGGCCGCTGTTGATGAACCCCGAAGGAAACGATGACAAGTTCCCCAAGCTCCCCGACGGCAGCAGGGACATCATCCGGGACCACAACCATGTCGACACCTGGAAGCAGATGGAGAAGCTCCTCCCCGGGGGCAAGACAAAGGCAATCGGTGTCTGCAACTACAGCAAGCGTTATCTCGAGCAGCTCCTACCACACGCTAGCGTGGTACCCGCCGTCAACCAGATTGAGAACCACCCAGCCCTTCCGCAGCAGGAGATAGTCGACCTCTGCAAGGAAAAGGGCATCCACATAATGGCATACAGCCCGCTCGGCAGCACTGGTGGACCCCTGATGACCGCCGAGCCTGTCGTCAAGATCGCAGAGAAGCACGGTGTCAAGCCTTCGACTGTCCTGCTCAGCTACCACTGTAAGTATTCTATGGCTGCAGATAAGTTCTTTAGACCGCGGAGATATGCTGATACCTGGTAGTGCCCCGAGGCAGCACTGTGCTCGCCAAGTCTGTCACTCCGGAGCGGATCAAGGAGAACATGAACCTCATCAAACTGGACGACCAAGACATGAAGCTTCTCAACGACTGGTCTGACGAGCTGACCCGCAACAAAAAGCTCATGCGCTTCGTCTATCCCCCATTCGGAGTCGACTTTGGATTCCCGGACAAGTCTTAGACGGCTGGCCATGTCGTGTTGTGTCAGGTCATTTACAGCAGCATATAGCGAGATATAGACCTTAGAATTGGGTATTCAGTCTACCTAGCCTATTTTTTTTTTTGCAGTCCATTGCCCTAGGTCATCGTCACATGTCCACCATGACTTTTAGAACTAAATTGCCCTTCTCATCCTTGACCTTTGCTGCCATATCGAATGCTTGTGGGATGCTCTCCATGCCGCTGTATCTATGTGTCATCAACTTGCTCAGATCGGGCAGCAAGGGGTTCTTGCTGGCTAGCAGCTCGATGACCGCAGCATATGTGTTTGCGTATCGAAACACTCCGACCAAGTCCACTTCTCGTAGAGCTGCAGCTGATATTGGCAGGGTCTGGATAGGTGTGCCCATGCCAATAAGCATAATCTTGCCGCCGGGTGCCGTCGCCTGGTCAGGTGTCAGCACGTTGCCCGTTTCCTTTCACGCGACATGAAATGGCGAAGAGCAGGACTTACGTATATAGAAGCCTGCAGACATGACTCGACTCCCGTGCACTCGTACACAGCATTGACTTCGCCAACCGCTCGTCCATTCACCTCCGTCTGCTTGGCCAGCTCTGCCACCTCCTTGGCAAACTCGAGCTTATCCGCAATGGCTTCCGGGCGCTTCATCGGCACAACGATAGAGGCATCCGCGAACTTGTTCTCCACTGCGAACCTGACTCGATCCTCCTGGATGTCCGCGATCACGACCGTCTTCGCTCCGGCGACCTTGCTCATTGCCGCGCAGAGCAGGCCGACAGCACCAGCGCCAAACACCAGCACTGTCGAGCCCGCAGGCAGCTTTGCGCGGTCCTGTGCATGCTGAGCCACCGACAACGGCTCGACCAGCGCGCCAAAGTCGAGAGACACTTCTTTGGGCAGCTTGTGGCACCATTTCGCCGGGTGGATGATGCTCTCCTGTAGCGTGCCCTGGGCATGCGGCACCGCCTTCGCCGAGCTGCGGAACTTCATCTCTCTGCAGATGTTGTACCTCCCTTCCGCGCAGAGCTCGCATTTCCCACAGGGGAGACCGACCTCGAGCGCGACATGGTCGCCGGGCTGGAGCGTCGTGACTCCCGAGCCGACTTCTGTCACGACGCCGGCGGATTCGTGACCGAGCGTCAGGGGTTCCCGGACTATGATGTCTCCGTTTCGAAAATGGTTGAAGTAGTGCAGGTCTGAACCGCAGAGGCCGGTGGCCTTGACTGCTACGAGGACCTCGTCGGCTGCGAGAGACGGGAGCTCGCGGGCTTCGAGGCGTATGTCTCTGGCTCCGTGGAGCACGGAGGCTTTCACTGACGGGCCGGCCATTGGGGGATGAGGATGAGGATGAGGATGAGATGAGATGGAATACAACTTGCCAGACAGACTCAAAACTGCAGGCTCGAACAAACTTCCAAATGAATGAGTTACAATGACAAGAATGACGTGGAAGAGACAGTCATGGCAAGTAGAGAGCGAATACTACGGGAAATAAAACACAAACACCGGACCCCAGAATCCCAACTCCGATATCGAACCTTTTCCCTTGCCCCAAGAGAAGGCGAGTGTCAGAAGACCTGAAGACCAAACACCGACACCGAGTGGAAGAGTGGAAATACCGGTAAGCGGGTGAACACAAGGCGAGATGGCACCTTGGGGTGAAGATCCGCCAGCCTATTGGTCAATTGGTCAATTGGCCCGACCATCCCCAAAGCCGATCTGGGCCGAGCAGCGTCTATTGTCGGCAAATGAACCGCAGCGCACAGACATTGCGGGGTTTGACCATTGTTCAGTTGGAGAGGGCAATTGTGTGCGGGGTTTGCGGCATGCTGTGGTGTACTAAGGTAGTACCGGTATAGTAGGCTCTCCGATGCTTCGGTTGCTTTGCTAAGGTAAACTGTGTACCATGGTTGCTCAATTGCCGGAGTTGAGGGCAATCCGTATGTCTCGCGTGTTTATGAGGGCATAGCATCTTGATTGTCTTTGTCTCTCATCGCTGATTTCAAGAGCAAGGAAACCGTGTAGTGGAGAGAAACAGTTCTACACCTCAACCATGGCAGCGTTTTTACAGAATATGTTCTCTCTGGAGAACCACACAGCACTCGTGACAGGAGGTACAAGAGGCATCGGACAAGCCGTCGCCATTGCTCTCGCCGGAGCCGGCGCAGACATTCTCCTCGTCCAGGTAAATCTTCAGCAACAATGAATATAGCTCTGAGATGGCCACGAACTAACATATTACCAGAGAGACGAATCCTCCACATCAACGCTAAAATCCATCCAAGCCCTCGGCCGCAAGGCCCAGATCTACACCGCAGACCTGTCTTCGGCCGAGGACGTCTCCAAGCTCGTCCCGAGAATCCTCGCAGACGGCCACCAAATACGCATCCTCATCAACTGCGCCGGCATCCAGAGGCGCCACCCCTGCGAGAAATTCCCCGACTCGGACTTCAACGAGGTCATCCAGGTCAACCTCAACACGGTCTTCACCCTCTGCCGCGACGTCGGGGCGCACATGCTCGACCTCGAACCGTCGCCCATCACCGGCCGGAAGGGCAGCATCATCAACTTCGCCTCGCTGCTCACCTTCCAGGGCGGACTGACCGTGCCGGCGTATGCGGCCTCCAAGGGTGCGGTCGGCCAGCTGACAAAGAGCTTCGCGAATGAGTGGACGAGCAAGGGGGTCACGGTCAATGCCATCGCGCCGGGGTACATCGACACGGATATGAACACCGCCATCGTAAATGACCCGGATAGGTTGGCGAGTATCAGCGCCAGGATCCCGGCTGGGAGATGGGGGACGCCCGAGGACTTCAAGGGATCGACGGTGTATCTGGCTAGCCGGGCGGGTGCGTATGTCAGTGGACATATTTTGGTTATTGATGGTGGCTGGATGGGAAGGTGATATCTGGGGAAGGATTTATTGTATCTGCAGCGTCAGGTGCCACGGATCCATCATGCATCATGGTGAGTGCTTGAGATCTGCCTCCATACCTGCTAATATACAAAATTGCACTCTGTCTCGTGCCTCGTTTTTGACACTGGTCCTTCCAAATATATCGGACTTTACAGGCCCGGGGTCGCTAACACCCTGCAACCTGGCGGCATTTGAGTCTCCGGTCCGTTGGGACCCTGATAACCCGAGTACATCAGAGCTAGCATGTAGCTCTCACCCCGATCCCGTCTCCGTCTGATCCATCACGGCCTCCATCCAGGGATAGACAGCTCCATTAGCCGCCGGATAGCCCATGTGCAGAGCGCCAGGAAAGAAGCTGGGACATTGTCAGCAATGACAAAACTTGTAACGGCAATACGAGGGACGACTTGGGGACTCACCGAGCTTCCTTGGGCGACCCATGCTCGAACAGCATCATCGAGTCCTCGATGGGCATCAGTCCGTCCAGCACGCCCTTTCATGAAATCGTCAGTCACTAACACACCACGCCATTCCCAGGCCCCGCAACACTCACATTGACAAGCAGCAGTCTCGTCGAGGGCTTCTGCAGTATCCCATTCTCCAACAACGAGAACTTCTTCTGCACATTCGCCTTGTACTCCTCAACGGTGGGGAAGCCGTGCTTCAGCGCCATAGCCGGCGTCAATCTATCACCATCGCATTATTATTAGCAGTTGTGTGGTCCCCTCCCCCTCGCCCTCCATCAACCGTAACTTACTGGAAAGGATACTCATGCCCGTCCGCCCGCTCGAGCCACTCCCTGTCAAAGAAATGATGGCACCCAGCCCCCTGCGCCACAACCCCGACCAACCTCTCCGCGTGCGTGTGCGCGATCCTAACGGCATAGTACCCCCCACTGCTCAAGCCCCAGACCATGACCCTATCCATGTCAAACCGCCCGTCCCGCCCCATCCACTCGAGCAGACTATCCCACAGCCGCTCCGGGGCCTCGGGGTCGGCCGGATCGGCAGGACAGTCCGCCGTGCCGGGGATCTCGACCACGACACTGGCCCAGCCGCGGGCGAGGAACTCGTCGCACCGCCCCGTGTTGTCGGGCCTGTACCCGTCCAGCCCGGTGAAGAGGATGACCGTGGGCCCCGGCCTGTGCTCCGGCGGGGAGGAGGAGGAGGGGGAAGGCGTGCGCACGTAGACGGGGATGTGGCTCTCCTCGCCGGCCTGGGCGCGGGTGTAGGGGACCATGACTTCCTGGACGGGGCGCTTCCACGTCGAGGCGGCCTTCAGGTAGGCCTGCTTCTGGGCCGTCCAGGCGCGCCACTTGGTCTCGTCGTTGACGCCGGGCCGGGAGGTGATGTAGGGGAAGCGCGCGATGCGGTAGACGGTGCAGGCGCGCAGGTAGAGGTCGGATGCGGCGTTGGGGTTGCCGGAGGACAGCTGCGTGTCGGCTTTGGCGACGAGGCTGTTGGCTGCGCGGATGAAGGCTTCGGTGTAGGCTGGGGAGGTGCCGTCGTTGATGTTGTTCTACAGGATAGAAGAGTTTGTAAGCTAGAAGAGATGGTTTGGTTAAGGGCTGGAAGGGGAGGTTTGCTCACCTCGATCAAGAAGTTGAAGATGGGCTCAAAGTCCTCGTATTTGCCGTCGTGGAAGGGATAGACACTCTTGGTGCAGGGGAATTTCCACTTGGTCTCCCAGAGCGCCTTGATGCCGTCGTGGTGAGGCATCCTGCGCTCAAAGGCTTCCCTCCCCATGATCCATTGTCGTCCTGGCACCGTGGCAGAGATGCTCCCTGCCGGCGTAGCCTGCTTGGGCGGGAGTGTTCCCGTATCCTTCTTCACTGGCGCTTGAGTCCGAGTAGAAGATGACGTGGGCGTGTGAGAGGCCACGGCTGTATCGGCGTGGGGAGCCATGTCGGTCTGATCCGTCAGCGATGGATAGGTCAATGTCCTGTGCTCCAAGTGCGTCTTGTTGTCTGCGTTTGTGTTCAAGACTGCGTCTAGTGACGGTTCCGTTGCGGCCCCGGATCTGTTCAGGGTTCTCGTGGGCTCTCATCTGCCCCGAACAGGATATGGCCGGGGCACGCATTATGTATCTCCTCTGCGAGCACATTGGGCCACTCAGTATTAACTTCCCACAACCCTTTACCGGGTTCTCAATTGGCATTAGTGAGGGCTGTCCCTGCCGGTCAGGAAGTCCGGCACTTCAGTCCCGACATCACACATGCTTGGTGTTGGGGATCTCCGTGTCGGTTGTCCGGGGAGGGGTACCGCGTCTCTGAGAGACATGGACTGCAATCCCCATCCGGACTGTGCACCCCAACTACATATTTAAGTCGAGAAAACGATGTTGTAGCCGCGGGATTGGGTTCGCGCATGTCCTCATTCTCGGCAGTGTCGAAAGGGAGGCGCACCAGTCACTCACTGCCATGTACCTGGACCAGTCTTCTCCGATCCTGCTAACAGTAAGGTACAGTACCTCAGGTATAAGGTATCTAAGAAGGAAGGCGGTGTGCCTTCCTGAAGCTGGCGCATTCGCGTTCATACAGCCACAGTTACTCCAACTAATATTGCAGGTCAGCTTGCCTTCTCCTCGACCATTCAGCAGAGAATTTTCCTACGACGCAAATCGTCAAAGCCCAATCAGATGCTCCATGATAATAACCTCAAGAATCATTTTGGAGCTCTTTAAGCAATATCTGCTCGTAAACGACGTCTCCAAGTCATGATTTCGCCTGCATTTGATCTCAGTCCTTGATCGCGATGCCTGAAAACCAAGAGGCACTGGAGGAAGGGTGTTTTGCGGTCACATTCGAGAGAAAATATTACCACCGCGGAGGAGCCTTCATCAAAAGATCCCTGAGACCCCGGGAGTTTCGCACGGGACATCGAGGTCTTCACATACCTCGCTTTCGGAAGGAGAGTCTCATGAACGAAGCGGAGTCATTGCGGTACATTCGTCATCACACCAATATTCCAGTCCCGGCCGTCTACTGCGACTTTGAGGACGATGATGCTTATTACCTGGTCACGGAGTACGTCGAGGGTGTGAGCATGTCGCGCCTCACAGAGGACCAGAAGGCCGTTGTACGTGAGGAGCTCCAGGGCCATCTCGCAACGCTCCAGACTCTCAAGTCTAACCGTATTGGTGGACCATCGGGAATTGTGATCCCCCCATATCGGGTTCTAAGGCGTACAGATATTGACCACTGGCACTTGAAAGCCCTCGATCATGACGAATATGTCTTCTGCCACAACGATTTGTCTCAGCAGAATGTCATTGTCGACCCGGACACGCTGAAAATCAACGCCATCATTGACTGGGAATATGCCGGATTCTACCCAGCTCGCTTCGAGTGGCCATTCTACTCCAGACTCGGGCCCTCGGTTGCTGGGAAAGACGAAGTTGATGACTCCCTCGAGCTACTCGATTTTCTCAAGTCACGAAGCGAATAAGGACGGAATCTCAATCATCATGCGGAGTTCAGTCCGGTTTGACAGCACCAAGAAGTTCCCGTCACGTAGCATAGCTTTCGGCAAGTACAAGGAAACAGACGTCAACTGACAATTTATCGAATCTGCTGAAACTGTGTTACGTAGATGGTAGCTTCTATGTAACCTCGCAAAGTAAGGCATCCTTTGGCCGCTCCAGAGTTTGTCAACTATCCCAACCCATGATCTCTACCCCTACAAAGCCTTCCTCCAATCTACCGTGTCCAACACTTTTCGGTGCTAATCATTCCACTGTATAGCATATAGCCCAACCTGCACAGTGAGCTTGACAGGATTAGCTAGCTCTAGAAGCATCAGTTGGCGAATTCAGCCATACCACGGTTGTACCATAGTAGTCAGGCGGGCCTCTTTCCGCAGCTGGGGCACTCTGACTGCGCACTGGAGATGGAAGCACCACAGCTCTTGCAAGTCACAACTTCGGAAGGCATGAGGTGGAGAGTTGTGGCTGGGCAGAAGAATAGAGGTGTCTGTGGCTATGAGAAGCGACGGTAGAAGTAATGCACGAAGGCTATCTGATGATGAGCTGGAGGGAAGTCGGCCATTGGGAGTGGAAGGAGTCTCATCTTCTTATAGTCCTTCACGTTGAATGTCTGTCCTGGTCATTTATTGAAGCTCCTGCATGTCTTTCCAGGACGGGACGTGCTACTTTGCTAAGGGTCGCATAGTGGCCACTGCCGTCGCGACTTCAGCGTTCACGTCGCCGCGTACAAGGCTGGCGAAGCGACGTACAAGAGTGTCGTGACATGACATTTGAACGCCATGACTGGCCACCCCCAACCTTGGCTATGACACAATACCCAGCCTGGTCGTTGTACAGACACAGATCGGTAAGAACACAGGTACTCAAAGAATACGCGCGCAAGGCAGCAGGCACGACAATACCTGAGCAGCGAATCATATATCTCAAGGTTGGTGGAACTGCTTCCCGTGCAGAGGTAACGATGTCTCCCCAATGTTTCCTACACGTGTAGATTCTGCTGCATTGCCCATGATACCTTACCTTTTACACATGAATCCCGTTACCTGAAACCGGTAAGAGTTTCCAAGACGATGCCCCCGTAATTGCTTCCTGCGGCCCGCACCGCGGGACCGCTAGGCTGCATGGCGGCACGCCCTACTACCTAATCCACTAGCAGTAACGCATACTGTACCGCATTCCCCTCAGTGTCCTCGTTAGTGGGGCAGTCTTTTTGTAGAAATAGCAGGCTAAGGTACAGCTTATCTCTTGCGAACTGTTACTTCTGCGGCCCCTGTACCTGTAATGCCTTTCACATGGTATTGTACCAAGCTCTGTCAACTGCCTAGAAGTATTAAAAGAAACAGTTGGGATGTCGGATCACAGGCAGTCAAGATGTGTCGTGAAAGTGGCGACAGATTTGTAGATGAACCGACACTGAAATCTTGCAGCAAAAAGGCCGTCATGTTTATATCACAAGGGTTTGAGTGCCTGTAGAGCCTGCGGGGACACTGGCAGTCTGGTCCCCGTATGCTGGTGGCCTATTCGACGGGGACGAGATCGACCTCGCCATCATCCCGCTTGGATACCGTGCAGGCTTGCCATCCTGCTTTCGGCAAGTCAATCGTCTCGTCTTTCGCAAGGAACTTCATAAAGACCCCGTGGGTAACCACGACCACGTCTCTCTTCCCTTCAGCAGCACTTCCATCCTGCTCTAGTCTTTCAAGGGCGCTACTCAGTCTCTTCCTCACCGCCTTCGCCCGAGCTTCGACTGCCGCATCATCGGCGGCGTATGCTCCATCCTTTGCGTACCAGGCATCCCCGAGACTACCAAAGTCCAGGTTTGGGAATTTCAGTTCAAGAGTGGCGCGGTCAGAGCCAGTATCGCACGGCAAGGCGCTCCGCTCCTGCAGGTCTGGATCTAAGACCAGACGAGCACCTCCAACAATGCCATCGTCCCCGACGGCCTGTCTGTCGAGTATGTGAGCGAAAGCCTCGAGCGTGGTCTCTATGGTGCGGGTGAGGGGCGAGGTGAAGACGGCAGCAACGGAGGCTGAGGCAGGGAATGATTTGCCCAGCGCGGCCGCCTGAGTCTTGCCGAGGTCGGTCAGGGGCGGGTCGCGGTGATGGAAGTCCTTGGAGACGTTGTGTGCGGACTCGGCATGGCGGACGAGGTAGATCACTGACCCCATGGTCATTGACGCTTTGCGGGCTGCCGAATTAGTACGGTTGTCCTGGTCTATGATGATGATGACTTCTTGCGAAGTACAGCAACGGCGCAGATGAGGTCTGGACGGATCTTACGCTGCCCACGACCTTCAGAAGATCTTTCACTTTGTCTACAAAACGGAGCTCTTTTGTTTTTTATCTAAGGTACACGTAGGTCATAGCAATCTTCTTGGAGCCGGCGGACGTGGATTACTCTACCTTAACTGCTTTGCTCAGAGCGCGATGTCATCTTGATTGCTATTTAAATTTACTGGTGGCTCTTGGCTGGTATGTAGTGATCTCCTTCACCAATGACGCGATCAAGCCACGCGCATCTAAAGAGCTACCTGGACCTTGGAAGACGGGAGAGAGTCAAGGGAAATGCCCAGAGTTTTATACAGGAGTCAGAGTCTTCGGGTCTTGATGAATCATGATGGTTTCAACGCGCCTTTTCTCCTTTCCTTTCCATCCTTTTTTTTTTTTTTTTTTTTTTTTTTTAAGTGTTAATAGTAGCAGAATAGTTGTGCCCGGCGGGCTAGACGACAGGTTCTGGAGGGGCCAACGAGTACAGCAGAATCACCCACGTGCACTGTCGAGAAATTGTTCGGCGGCTTCAACAAGCCCGCAGCTCCAGTGGTCGCCGACGGGGGAGCTACAGTGATCGCCGACGGGGGCTAAAGAGCTTGGCCATCCTACAAGAACTCAGTGCCGTCTGCAGGCTCACTCTCATGCAGAGTTTCTCATAGCCTTTCCCTTGGCCTGCCAATCAGGGCTGCATCGTGTTTTGGTTTCCAAGAAGATTTTACATTCTTGCGTCTTTGAAGTTCGATTACCGTGCCTCCCTTGAAGAGGCACCGAGGCAATTCGAGCAATGGCTATCAGACGCTGGCAGGGCTGGCAGGGCTGGCGCCCAGTGGATCTCGGCGGGCGATTGTGGCATACCGTCACGAAGAACTACCATCTCGGCTTCACGGCCTTTGGGGGGCCGCCGGTGCACTTCAAGATTGTGAGTCTATTTGGCCGTGCTCTATCTGCCATGTAGCACTTTGCAGCGCCTGATACCCAACCCAGTGGTGGCATTTCCGGTAGAGAGTCTTTACTAAATACACGATACCAGTTTCACGATCGGTTCGTGACTAAGCTGCAATGGATCGATGAGCAAGTGGTAAGACCTCATTTGGAGTCGTGGCTTAGGTTCGGGTGTGTGCTGAAGGATACGGCGAGTAGTACCAGGAGCTTTTCAGTGTTTGCCAGGCGTTTTCCGGCCCCGGCAGCACCAAGATGCACTATTGCATCAATCTGATTCATGACGGCTTTCTTCCTGCTGCACTCGGCTTCTTGATCTGGAGGTAAGATGGCCAAGGAGGTGCCAAGTCATGGATACAAGCTGGTACATGTGACGCTGACCAAATATACCAGTTTGCCGGGAGCTTTGGGGATGTACGGCCTGTCCATTGGCGTCTCCAATATCGGGACGACTCTTCCGCGACCTGTCTATGCTCTGCTCTCTGGTCTCAATGCTGCCACCGTCGGCATCATCGCCCTCGCCGCTGTCCAGCTCTCGGAAAAGGCCATCTCAGACAAGATTACCCGTATCCTTGTCTTATTCGGCGCGACCGCCGGCATGCTGTATAACGCTCTATGGTACTTCCCGCTTCTGATGTTCGTCGCCGGAATAGCTGCTATCATCCACGACTACCGCTGGCTCCATGGCCCCGTCAAGACTGTGGCCAGGATAGTGAAGAAACCTTGGCAGAGACGCCGCGTCCGGGATGAAAGAAGTGTCGAGTTACAGCCTCAGCAGCAGGAAAGCGTCAATGAGACTCCTTCCGACGGAGCAGCAAACCAATCTGAACAGCGACCGGGTCAAGGCGATGACACAAGCGCGCAGCCAATCCTCCCCGTGAGGGAGCACAGCTACGCCTCTGCTGAAAACGAGCCCCGAATCGTCCCGCCAGAGCGGAACCTCAATATTTCATGGCAATTCGGTCTGAGCGTCATAGTGCTGTTCCTCATCTCCTTTGTAGTCATTATGGTCCTCCGCGGTGTGCTGCCGGTAAAGTCGCTACTGTTCAGCTTCTTCGCCAACATGTACCTCGCCGGTACCATTATCTTCGGTGGCGGACCCGTCGTCATCCCACTCCTCCGTGAATACGTGGTCGCCGAAAACTGGGTCAGTCCGCGGGACTTTCTGATCGGCCTGGCGATCCAGCAGGCCTTTCCAGGACCGAACTTCAACTTTGCTGTGTACCTCGGTGCCTTGACCGCGATCAATGGCGGGTACAATTCCGCCGCCGGAGCGGTGCTAGGGTACCTTGGAATTTTCGCCCCCGGCCTCATTACCGTCCATGGCACCGTGGGTATATGGAACGCAATTCGCGGCCTCAGATGGGTCAAGTCGCTTCTCAGGGGTGTCAATGCTGCCGCCGTTGGGCTTATCTATACCGCGGTATATCGGCTGTGGCAGATTGGATACATAGATGAGGGATTCCAACAGGGCACCAGCCTAGCGTTGGAGCCGTGGTGGGTTGTCGTTACGGCTTTGAGCTACGTTGGCGGCTACTGGTTCGGCGTGAAGCCTCTGGTTGCCATTGTCATGGGTGCCGTGCTGGGTCTAGTTTGGTATGGGGTCGTCTCCGATTGAGCAATCTTGTTGATATTGATTGTCCGTGCCGGGTTGGAGGAAATATAAGTTTCGAGCCAGACAATCTGGTCTTCACCCTCGACGTTGCAGTCTTTCGATCTTGCGGAGTGTAATCGACCTAGCATCCACAAAGCTGGAAGTTAGCCGCTTCTTTCCTTTCGTATGACGATTAAGACGGATGTAGTGTGACTCTTGGACAGCGGACTTGATGGTCAGCGTTACTCTGCAAGGCTGAAATATGAGGCTGATTGCTTCGAATCGGGCCTGGATGAGTGCTTGTTTGCGATTGACTCTGCAACACAGCTTTTGACACGCGAAGCAGACCTCTATTAGTTGCCCTAACCCTGTCTATAAATATTGCTTGCTGCGCCTGAGTCCGAACTCTGTCGTCTGTCGAAAATACGATATGTTTCGACACTACGGCGGTTCGACATGAAGCGCCATTCCAGCTTCTCCCGTCTGGTTCCTGTATATCACAAGAACCTCGTCTTCATCATCTTCAGATTATTTCTGCAAATCCGGCTGAGAGACACCATAGGCTTCTTTCCTCCTTAGTCGACCACTCTTCCTGTCCAGCACGCGAGGCCGTCAAATGTGCGCGTCTGGTTCTATACACACGACACTGATCAGCCTCGATCCATGTACACGCACACCCAAACGGTACGAGGACTTGTTCATCCGCTCAGTGCCAAGAGCAGAAAGGGGTTGTATCATGGTGCTTTACTTTTAGATGTCTCGTAGTAATGCGCCATCTCGAGACCGGCGCGACGGAAGCCGCACTTGACGTAGAAGCCTTCGTTGGCCTCGCTGCAGTCGAGGATACTCTTGTAGCACCCGACCTTCGCGGCGATGTAGTCGAGCGCTTGGATGATGCGTAGCCCAAGCTTCTTGCCTTGCTGGTCCTTTGCGACAGCGATGTCTTCGATGTGGCCGACTATGCCTAGATTGTGGATGCTAGAAACCGACCAAAGTCGCGCAATTAGCCATTGTCCCGACACTGAGCTGCGGACTTGAGAAGAACAGGTGACTTTAGTAAAGCCATGGAAGGGGTCTGTCTGGCTTACAACTTGCGCTCAACAATCAATGAGCCACAGCCAACCACCTTGCTCTTATCGTCCTCTACTACCAAGATGTAATAGCTGCCGTCACGTTGTGTGAACCAGTCGTACTGGTCCTGCCATTGTTGCTCGCTGATCTCGCCGACAGTCGTGAGAACCCTCAGACAGTCAAGGAAGCCAGTGTCGTAGTCTGTCCTCCGAAGTGATCGGATCTTGTAGCCTGGCGGCAACGCTTCTGATACTGCTGGGGAGAGGAGATCCTCTGAAAAGAGGCTTGGTGATGCCATGGCTGCGTCGATTGTGTTGAACTGATCTGCTGTAGGTCTCTCTAGAGCCAGTTGCCCAGCCGACGTGTTATATATACCTGAGCAAAAGAGTATATGAAGCTGGAGAGAAGCTTGTTGCGACCGACAAAGGCGACGCAAGCGGCTATTAGTGGGGTGAATACGAAGCGCTGCCCTACATGTTTGCGGACAATTTTGTTGACACATTGAGGACCTCGATGGTTGGCGGGGTACATTCCAGGGGGCGCTAGCGGCATTAGCCGAGATTCGAAACTGTGTTATCCTGTCAGCTCTGCTGCGATCCGAAGCTTCTGGACGGATATAGTTCTGAAGGTATGGCTATCAGTTGAACCCCGTCACGAGTTGTGATGACATCGTTTCCTCAAACTCGAGCAGTATGCTAGAGACAAACTACCAGGACATGTGAATGACTGCAGAGGCGGCTGATTATACCCCCTGAGATCGTGGAACATGCTACTCCTCCCTACCAACTAGTCCCTTCTCTGGCGACATTGAAGACGTCCAGACAGAAGGCGGGTCGAGAGACAACCTTCTTGACTCGGCTTCGCTGAGGCTATCGGTGAGGTCAAAACTCGAGACTTACTCCCTGACGATGTGTAGGTGCAAGTGGGCGCACAGTGGGCGCTCCAGGTCACCGGCACACTCAGGCATGGGACAGGACGCGACAACTTCGTGTGAACGGCTAGTCAGACGGTAGTTGTAAGGCCCTCTTTATTGGAGGCAGATAGCGTGAACAGTAAGTACGGGAGTGAGCAGAGCCGGAGGTACTAACCTAGGTGAGAGCACTCTGCCTCGCTCCGGGTCTTCATTCAGCCTTTTCCACAGTCGTACCTTCACTCTCCTTGGCTGAAGACACACGAATCTCGGGCGGTGCTCTTGCAAAGAGGCAGGAACGACCTTGTTGTCCGCCTGAGGGATTCACCATAGCTGACTTGTCAATACCAACAAGAGTCTTCCTTTACCAAACCACCCTTCAGCAGATGTGCCAGCTGTTTCTACCATTTCTTCTAAAACCAGGCCAGCCCTCTGTTGGCATCGGCTCATCTTGGTTATCTCTCCTAGCTCTCCAAGAACCCAACCCGAGAACAAGTAAATAGGTCCTTCAAAGCACCGATCTCCGCAAAACATCATCTCGCGACTCAAGAGCAGGTTAGTCTGTTTTAGTTTACAAAGCCTGGGAGCACCGCCACCTCCGAACCACATCCGCCTCTGCCGAGACAGCAACACTTTATCCCAATATGATCCTCCACTTCCTTATCACGGTCTCGTCTGGTATTTCAGTATAGATTGCAAAGATTCCTGCTCCATCTGCGCTGTCTCTGGCATAGTTGTGACGCATTAGGGGCATGACTTGACCGTCTATCTAGTGGCATGCCTCCCCCAGTCAGTCGCAAACCGGAGCCGGTGGAGACCTTCACCGAGCCTTCGTCCCAGGCGCTTATGGGCAACCGTTAGCTATGAACAAGTAAGGACTTGAAATAAAGCTGGGTTGTTGTCTATTCCAAATTGCCATCCAGTCTGTTGCTGGAAGTGGCAAGGCTTGACTGAGCTCATTCCCTAAGGCTAGGGGGACGATGACAACTTTCACGGGCGAAGAGAAAACAGTACCCCGAAGAAGCTCTCGTTAGGAATTCCGTTCTATCCAAGAACGGCCCATAGGCTTGTGGGGAAGATACCAGTGCTAAGAAGACGCTGGGATTACCGCGCCGACTACTTCAGTCACCGGACCAATGATCACCACTACCGCCGCTTGAAGTCGGATCGCACTCTTTCTTGAACAAGAGCAAAACACCAAAGCAGCGGGTCGTTTACTTGTGGATAACAGGGGCATCGGGGCCCAAGCCCCTGGATAACCTGTGCATCATGATCAGACCGGGACATTTCCATATGGGTTCAGTGGCGTCGATGATACTCAGTCTGGCGTCTATTTCCACTTATGTCAAGTAAAAACCAGTGCTCGTCTTCGCCCGCCGACTTCTCTCCAGACTTGTATCACCGGTGTACATGCTCGGTCACTCCCTCTCTACCCGCCCGGCATCGAGGCCATACAAAATGGTTGAACTACCACATTGAAGTCTTCCTGCTCGCTCTAAGTCAGTTCGATATCACCGGGGAAAGAACCATCATCGACGTAGGAGGAGCCAAGTCGGGTTCAGCCTAGCTTCAACCAGTCCCAAGTTCAGTCGCTTCAGCCCGCCAGAGTAGTAATCCATACAGACAAAATGCGATGAAAAGCAGTCTTATTTTGTGGAAGAAGCATTGTGGCGGGCGAGGAAAGGTCAGGAAGGTGAAGCCAGCTGGTTCAATGTGCTGCTCACATTGATGGGGCTGTACTCAATCTGCGGCTATTCACTTCAGTATGACAGTAGGCTGCTGGAGGATTCCGGGCAGGTCTAGCCTGGTGCGGCATTTGATGATGGGAAGACAAGGTTGAGCAAGGATCAAAAGTCGAAATTATATAGTACAGCTGAATAGGCACAAGTCGCCTCGATTTCAAGTCTACTCCGGCTTCTCGGTGACAATCTTCCCATCCTTGTCGTAGAACAGCTCCTTGACCTTGACCGACCTCAAGTGGTCGACACCTCCGCTCAGCTCGCAGTCGTGATGGAACAGCCACAATCTGCCCTTAAACTCAACGATAGAGTGATGCGTCGTCCACCCCAGGACCGGCTCCAGAATCCTGCCAGCATAGGTAAACGGACCCGTAGGGCTCGATCCCGTGGCGTAGCAGAGGTAGTGTGTGTCACCGGTCGAGTAGCTGAAGTAGTACGTTCCATTCTTCTTATGCATCCACGCGGCCTCGAAGAACCGCCTGTCGTGATCGTCGGCCAGGATCTTCTTCCCTGTCGCGGGGTCTAGGATCTCAATCTCCTGCACCTCACTCTCGAACTGGAGCATGTCATCCGTCAGCTTGCCGACCTTGGGGCCGAGCGCATAGACACCCTCGCCACTCGGCTCCTTTGGGCCAGACCAGCTCTCGTCAAAGATGTCATTCCCCTTCTGGTAGCACTGCAGCTGCCCGCCCCACAGGCCGCCAAAATACAGATACGCACTCCCGTCGTCGTCGACAAAGGTCGCGGGATCAATGCTGAAGCTTCCCTTGATGGGCTCGGGCTCTGGCTTGAACGGCCCCTCGGGCTTGTCGCTGACGGCAACCCCGATGCGGAAGATGCCCTTCTTGTCGCGGGCGGGGAAGTACAGGTAGTACTTGCCGTTCTTGGTGGCGGCGTCGGGGGCCCAGAGCTGCTTGGACACCCAGGGCACGTCTTCGGCCTTGAGGACGACGCCGTGGTCCGTCACCTCGGGAGAGTCGCCGTCCAGGGTGTCGAGGCTGAAGACGTGGTAGTCTGCCATGTCGTACTGGTCGCCATTGTCATTGAATTTGATGTCGGTTTCGCGGTCGTGGGACGGGTAGATGTAGATCTTGCCGTTGAAGACGTGGGCAGAGGGGTCGGCAGTGTACAGATGCTTAATTAGGGGCGCCATCTTTCTTGCCGAGTCTCACTTCTTGTGGCGGTTTGGTCACGATGGAGAGGTGAGTGTCCCTGAATTGCGGGGGAGGTCCAATCGAGGAGGCTGTTGGAGAAAGTTGGAGTTGAATGCGGGGAAACTGATGCTTTCAAGTATGAAGCCCGACCTGGGAGTGGGAGTCAAGCAGTTGAGCTGGCAAGACATCGAGGATCGTCTCTCCTGATATATATATGCCTTTATCCGACCTAGCGCCACCCAACACCGCGAGTCGGGTAGATGGCTGTCTCCTCAGCGTCCCATCATGCTGGTTTGCGCGCGCCATCTTTGGAGGCAGAATGGAAAATGTGTCAACGGTGCGGGACCCCAGCCGATTTATCCCAATTTAGCCGTTTACCCCAAGCTCACATCCTGTCGACCTTGTGGATCTTGGCCCCGAGCTACTGCATAGTCCCTGACTGGACTCGAGACTAGCGGGTACTTCGCGTCACAAAGATTTTGAGGATAGCACGAGCTCGGGATACACCTTGAGGTCGCCGGATATCAAAGTGCCTCGTCATCGTCCGAGTTTCGTAGCGTGACTTGTGGCTGCGAGAAATGCTGCACAGGTCTTTCAGGGTATGCCTGGAGATCTTTGGCACGTGTCGCTTCACGGCGGCACACCTCACACAAGGAAATACCGTCGTTAGCAGTTCGTATTCAAGTGCTCAAGGTCAATTCCGCCTGCTGAGACCTGGTCAAGCATCACGAAGTTGTCACGGAGGCGGACGGCCGTGTATCATGAGCATCACACCAAGGCCCTGAGCAATGTAAACCCGCCCCCGCGACATGCCCAGTTCGTTTTCTTTTGTTCACTGTGGCAGGCATCGTGTATGAAATCACCAAAGTCTTCCCGCTTTCGAAGATACCAGTGTCCACACTTACTTTTCTGCCTCACTGTGTATATGATCCCCAAATCTTCTTTTCCCAGCCAGTGCTAGGGCTGGTGACTCGGGCCATGATTCCATACCGCCTAGCGATGCCGGGTCTGTCTACGCAAATTCCGTCTTTGTTTCGGACAGCGGTGCGCCTGGGGAGCTCGAATTCGGTGGTCAACCCCCCAAGCTTGCCCCGAACACCTGTTTGTTCGGCGCTGACCTTTGTACGTACTGCTGGTAGTCATTTCGACTCGGCTGGCGCCTGTCACGGCTCGCGGCACTCCCTGCGATCATCACCCGAATGTCGTATTCCTCCGGGTTCACTCTGGCAGGTTCGACTGGGTGTTTGCACTGCTTGATTTCCTTCTTCCAACCTCTGGAGAGACTGGCTGGAGTGCCGGCATCACCATTTCTTCTTTCCGCCAAGGGTTGTCATGAGGAGGGAAAAAGTTGAGTGGAGAGAGGAGATCGAAAACGAAAAGAGAATCACCAAGCATTAGCTCATATACAAGGAACGGCCATGCCTAGATCCTACGAAGCAGTCGGACTTCCCGGAACCAAGAGAGCCGGTACACGTGCTCCCATCATATCAGACGTCGGCGGTGTTGGCTTAAGCGATGCTCATGGCTTGGACATCAGGCATCTTGAAGCCATGCTCTCAAAGACAATTCGAGCTGTTACCCACCTCAAGGTAGGGCAAGGCGACCCTAAACTGGACAACTTCATGCTGGTTGGAGACAAGATTATGGTCATTGACTTTGATACGGCGCACATGCTGGATCAAGGTGACCCTGACGTCGAGGCGGGTCATGATGTTGCTCATTTATGTTGGACGTACCAATCTATCAATTGGGATGATGATTGACACTCGCACGACAGATCTGACAGTATTGTCATTCTGCTCAGATGGATGTACATCTGTATTGGGCCACATCGCATCGGAGCCTACCTGGGAGGACAGGCATCTTCGACCCGGCGAGAGCATCGCTCTATCTCCAGACAGATGAGATCAAACCTCTTTCGTAATGGTCACATACGATTGGCAGTAACAGCCGGGACTACAGCAGATAGACCCATCCTCGTATGATGGTATAGCCTTTGCTTAGTCGTAGCACAGTCACCCAGCTGGCTAATGGCTATCACTCGTGATAATACAAAACCACACACGATTCACCTCTTGAGTGTCTCTGTATTAGTCGTCACCGACCAAACACATACGTCGCATTCAGCACACACGGTGCAAGAGCCAGCCAGTATTCATCGGAGGAGTATGATAATATGTGATTCCCGCCGAACTGCCTTGCAAGCCCATGCATCGCATATATATATATATATATACCTGCCGTAGGCACCATGAGCCAATGTCTCCTGCAAGACTTCTAAGCATCCATCATACTGACAAATAGCACAACGCCTTTCGAGAAGCTATTCTTTCAATTTGGAGTGAAGCTGAGCTTACCACCTTGAATCACGATGTCGACGGAGGATTCAGACGCCACCCAGAGCGTCAATCTTGAACATGAAGCTGTAAATAACATTGACCCGTGTTAGGCATGCAACCGGCAGAAGATACTGACACGAGCCGAAACAGGACAGCCCATGTGAGGACAGCTCATGTGAGGACAGCTCATGTGAGGACAGCCCATGTGAGGACTGCTCAAGCACTGGACTGTGTGGCTGCCAGCAGTTCAGGCGTGATATGGCTCCGTTTATCAAGGGACTGGCAGAGGAAATCGAAAAGCTACGGGAACACGAACGTCAAGATCCCGGCTTCAGAAGCGTGCACGAGACTCTAGCCGACGCCCTATGCGAGGCTATCTCCACAAGAGTTCCGTTGTGGAGTCGAGGGCTGGGCGCTGATGTCCTGAATGAGGAGTTGGAGGATATTGATGAGTGGTCAGTCATGCTCGGCACCCTCGGGCACTACTCTACAGATCCTGGTATCAAAACTGCTATGGACAAGCTGAAAGAGCAGCGTGTTACCCTGGCAAAGCTGCACAACATAGAGTGCAAGTCAGCAAAGTCGAGTGATCAGACGTCGAATGAACCATCCACGGATGCTTGAGCACCGTATGTGTCATGAAGGAGAAGGTTATCATTTTAAGGGAGCGGCATGAGGCGAGCGAATGGCTAGCTCAGACAGGGTCCGGGATGGTGGAGAAATGTATCGAAGCGGCAGACTCTAGCCTATCCGCTATTATTGACCTCTTGGTCCAGACGCCGTACCTCTTCCTTGCCATTGCAGTGACAGATGTCTTCGTGAGTGTGTGATGTACAGACTGGGCACTTGCCGGCGTTATAGAGCAACTGCGCAAAACCACCATAAGTGGAAGTACTAACAGAGGACTGATTGGTCTAGTCTGGTCCAGTCATATGGATGGAGAACTCAGATTGAAATTGGCCGAAGCTTTAACCTCTTTCAAGACACAGCTGGGCAGCATCGCCGAATTACTCAAGTTGACAGAACAAATATTGGGAGAGGCTTTGAGATGATCGACAACTTCCGTGCTTCCTGACCAGCGATGTGCCTATGATTGCCGAGATGCCATTCATGACTGAACATCTGCCTGCGAGGTACAAAATTGAATCTTCGATACAAGGTTAAGGTAGGTCCAGCTCACACTCACATCCGGACTGTGGCCAACTTGCGTAATTCGATCTGGTTGTGGAATCATTGTCTCGACGTGCCTTCTCACGGGTCACCTGGAACGTATAAATACTGCCTCGCTCAACCTTCACCATATTTGCTTCTGCTTCTCCATGTCTACTTGCCAGGCACAAACCAAGGGATCTACTACTGAGCGACAGAACGGACGACTGAGAACCATAATCTACCACTTCTGACTGCTGGCTGAATTTATCTCGGCACAAAAGTCATCATGCTGTGGATTTTAAGCTTGATGACCGGCATGATCTCAGACCTGGCCTCAACGTGCATCATCGCCCTGCTCTGGAAAGCCGTCATCCGCTTGGTCCAGCGTAACGTAAATACTTTTCGCTTGTCGACGGTTCTTTATTGAGTTTGTTATGAGAGACCCCATGCTAATATTATATGTACAGCGGTGCAAAGACTGTCACAGCAAGTCGATTGCGTGCGACTGCCTGCATTACCGCGCAGCAATTCTCGTTGACCTGTTCGAGCTGCACGAGGAGATCGCCTCCATGTTCAAGCAGTATCACAACGAGGTATGGCCCGAGCCACTCGCTCGTGAGCGACAGCGGCAACTGCTCATCTGGTCGCACCGCGAGCTGGGAGTCATTGCAACATCAATCTTGAAACGCCGAAACAGGCTGGAGACCGACCTCGAACATGTCCACTTCTGCTGCTGCGTTCTCGAAAGTCTAACCCCCCAATCAAGGCCACGCATCATTCAGATCGCGGGCCAAGTGAAGCAGAAGTGTGCCACTCCACCGAAGCCACTGAAACCTGTGAGCGGCGCCACTGAAGTTGATATATTTTGGGAGGTACGGAAGATAGACGTTTGGGACAAGCTCGAGGGTATCTCAGTGGAGGAGTTGTTGTTATGGCCCCTTTGTGGAGATTCTCTAGCAATATATTGCGCTGGCTTGGCGAAGTCGGGTGGCCAAGATGCGAGAGTCTGGCGGATGATGGCGTCCAGGGCTGGAGCCTACAAGTGGTGAGAAGCCTTCTGATCGGGCGTCAGCATCACTCGCGGGATGAAGGCGTGGAGTGCAGATAGAACCCAGTCAGTTCGAAAAAAAAAATCTCAGCTCAAAAATATCGATGCGGATCTTCGAGTGTGAACAGCTTTGCGTAGCATTAAGTAGACCGCCGTAAGTATTTTGACCTGCTGATTCGACCTGCTCTGCTTGAATCGAGAGCTTACAGTTCAGCAACGTCTAAGTACTCATAGGAACATGCAACTCTCGTCTGACTACCTCTATTCTTACAACTAGTATCACGCAACTTGGGGAATCATGCATGTCATTGTCTCTGTTAAGTATCAGCGGGTTGTCACTCAACATGATTCTCATTTGCTCAGAAGCTCCAAAGGTTCCAGCCCTCTGTCCAGCATCAGCTGTTATACCAACTTTTGACACTCCAAACAGAACAGAGCGCCGCTGTTCACGGACCGCCGAGAATAGTTTCTCGTTACCAGAGACTTCAGGCCTCACACTGTCCTTGGTGATCTCCGTAGATCCTGATGAGAGGCATGTCTATTCTCAAAGACGTGAATCATCTGGGTCTTCTCATTGGCCTGCAAGTTCAGTGCCACAATCCGTCAAAGACCTTGACTAGTTGCCATTCTACATGATTCGAGTACAGAAGAAGAATATATAAGTGGCTCCTGCATCTTGACCTCCCTGAGTTTCACCTGTGCTCGCATGCATCCAGCATACACATATACGACGAGAAGCGAATATAATCATCAAGCGCTCACGTGTCACCAACATGGATATTATCAGAAACAGTCTAGATGGAGAAGAACTTTCAAGGGTAGTGAAAAATGCCAGTGAACACACTCCGTCAATAGAAGGTAGCAAGTTCCTTCTACGACCACACAGCTCAACAAATATGGATCACCAAAGCCCACTCGAGGAAGATTTGCCAGTGGCAGAGGAGTGCATCGACTGCAAAGACTTTGACATACCGATGCTGTGCGAATGTCAAGAACACCGGCAATCTGTTGTCGATGCACTCCGTAGACTGATGGGAAGTATCGATATTCGCCTCCAAGCCGACAAGGAGGAATTGAAGAGGGAACGCAAAAGGTTCTTCGCAAGACAGACAACTGTAACGGATCTCGAGCGCAATATTGGTCGTCTTGAAGAGATCAGAAAAGAGATGGACACTGCCGAAGTAGCACTCGTAGAGCGAAGGGAGCGTATAGTTTGGATTAGCGGATTTCTGGGACACTATCGATGGAATTCATACTTGGAGGAGAACGGTATCGATTTGACTGCCCTGCATCACCTCATGACAGAGCATCACTGGTATCTCAGCTGCAGCATCTTCAAGAGCAATTACGGTGCATGAAGCCGAGGAATGGGACGATGGGGTGAGCTAGTCGAGTCCATAGTTCGGAAACCGATCAGCTTTGAGTCTCAGGAAGCACGGGGACTGACGAAAAGGGCCGTTTACAACCTATGAATAGTCAGTGAATGGAACTCTTGCCGAGCAGTGCCTTCCACGCAGCTTCCAAACTGAGTGAGAGACCTATCCGTGACAAGGCAGGAATGTCAGGATTCAACGAGAGAGCATACTCTGAGCATGTATGGTTTAGACGTCTAGAACCGTAATATGTCTATATAAGATCGCCTCCCTGCCCACTTCCCGCCGGCCATCCTATTTCAACCTCACCAGATCTACTCCAAAGAACACAAGAGACCACGTGCGACTAACCACCCTGAAATAAGTTAACATGGACGAAGACATTCACAAAGTCAAAACCAGCGAGTCCCGACTCATTTATGCCCAGGCTAGGAGGGAATTGCAGGACTGGTTGACGACATCCGAGGATAGTGATATCCGAGGGTCAGGAGTGAGTACAAGCCAGCTCAAAAGGCCGTGTAATGAGGTTTGGTATGGTTGGGCTGACGTGCCCCAAAAGGACGAAGTTGTAGTGGCCTCCTCCAGCAAGGACGAGACCGAGCACGCAGACCGGCGAGCTTTGTCCAGCGACCTTCGACATGCCGCGCGTAAGATTATTGACTACAAGTCTGGATCGGGAAAGGTTGTACTTGTTGGCACCGAGGCTCAACTCAAGCCGCAAGACCAAGAGGCCTCGGGGTCTGGCGCGGAGATTCCTGCGCGTGAGGAACAAGACCTCAATCTCTTGGAGGTCCAGGCACTCATCAATTCTGCACAAGAGGCTCTGAGAGAGGAGGTGGGAAATCCGCGCTTCCACGCAATCATGGAGGATTTCGCTGAATGGTGGGAGGAGAAAGTCCAGCCCGGGATTGTATTTGCTATTGAAAGCCTGGAGATGGTCGGTAGCTTCTGCTTAGCACTTGCATACGCAATTGCCGACTGAAGTGACAAACACAACGGATCATTCTTATGGTTGTCCAGGGTGTCGCAAGACTAAGAGCCACTAGCAACCGAGGAAACAGATAGTTGGTGAGCTGTTATTTAGTTCCCGTCACCCACAACATACTTTGGTATTCAGACACAATTTCTAAACCTCGCAAGACTTTTCGCATTGATCTGCTGCAGTGCTAGTGTGACTGTGACCCTGTGTTACTTCCCCGGTCACTTTCAACTGGCGGACCATGTGCTGTGGATGATGGGCCCTGAACAAGAGAAACAGTTTCACGCTCAGCCGTACCTGAAGCACGCTAATACAGTCCCTCTCCCCACCAACATACTCGAGATGCTTGACGCAACTCTTACATCGAACTTGAACAAAGCCTCTTGGACACTCTCAGGAGAATGCTGTCTCGTCTCATCTCCTCGGCAGTCAAAAAGTTCACGGATCATAACAACGATGTCAATTTGTCACGATTCCCAACACTGTCGTTCCCCCTGCCGCCCACCGCAGGAACAGGCACCCGCCGCCTATGCGGACGATGCCTCACCCTCCTCTACCACGTTGTCCATGCGTACGGCATTGGAACGGCATGCGAGGCCCTAGAGATGCCTCACTCCTCGCCCATGTCCTCTCTTTCAGGCGCATCTTGCGTCATCTGCGCCAAGATGCTGTTACTCTTTGACGGCATGCAGAAACATGTCTCATTCGAACCCAGTCTGCGAGAGACTCCACTGGGTGAGTGGCATCTGACGTGGAAGTTTGACGCGCCTGCGACTGTTTCCTGGCATCACTTCTCGCAGCAGGCAGCCCGAGTCTCCCTGATGGTTCGACACCGGCGCGGTTACAGCTGGGGGATCGGTGAGTATGTCGACGTGCCACCCGGGCAGAATCAGTGAGTCCTAACATGCCAGTAAGGATCTTTCATGCTGCATCCTGACCCACGCATCTCACTGCCTGGGGTAGCCGAGCGGAAGAGCGTTCCCGAACACAAGACCATCGCAGCTCTTCACGGTGCTGAGGATGACTTTGGCTCGACCCTGAGTAGTGAGAGCCTGGCGATGATGGCCTCCTGGATGCAAGAGTGCTACTCAACCCACAAGAAGTGCCACCAGCTATTTGGGAGCGAGAGTCCCGGCCGGGCCGTTGCCGCGTGGTTCCCGGACCGTCTCATCCGGATTGCGAGAACAGGAACTGCCAAGTATAGCACCCGCATTGTGCTCAAGTCTGAAGCAGTTGATTACCCAGCCGCTATGCTCTGCACAGGCATCAACTATCTGTCGTTTTCTCACTGCTGGGGCCCACCACCGGATCCTTCAGCTCCGCTGGGAGGTCGCACCGGTACCGTACTCACGGCCGAGACACTCGCCGCGTGGCGTAAGGACCTTCCCTTGGACAAGCTACCCTTGGCTTTCCAGCACGCTGTCAGGGTTTGCGTCTCGCTAGGATTCGACCACATATGGATTGACAGCCTGTGCATCCTCCAGGACAGCGTCCCGGACTGGCAGGAGCAGAGTGCCGTCATGGCCGACGTCTACAAGTTTGCGTGGCTAAATATCGCTGCACTCTCGACAGAGTCAGACTATGAAGGATTCATCAACGATGCCCGCGACCCGCGAGTCGTTTTTGGCTTTCGGGCCGCCCTCGGTTCGTTGCTGGGTGGGAGTGCATCCAACTTCAACTCTCGAGGACAGCCCTGTATTCTCCTAGACGGCGAGGCAAGGCTTCTCTGGGACTACCAATCTGATCTGCCCGGGGGCGGTGACCGGCTGGCGCCGCTGTTCACTCGCGCTTGGGTGTACCAGGAGCGCAGTCTTGCGCGCCGCACACTCGCCTTCGCCACGCACGGCGTCTTCTTCGTCTGCGACGAGGCCAGTCATGGAGAGCATCCGGCCTGGCCTGCTGGATGTGGCAAAGGCGGAGGCCCCAGGCCGCTGCTGCAGTCCATGCTTGATATGCCTGCCACACTCGCTGCCGAGGCAGCCACCGCTGGGGCCCCCCTGCCGGCGGCCCGAATGCAGCACGAGGCGCTCGCCCTCATGAAACGCTTCTTCGCCACTTGGAACGGGTCCGTCGTCGACTACACCGCCTGCAAGCTCACCAAGGACTCGGACCGGCTGATTGCCATCTCCTCGGTAGCCCGGGAGCTGGCTGACTCCAAGCTCCTGCAGCAGAAGCGATATCTTGCTGGCCTGTGGGATGCCAACCTCGTCTTCCAGCTGGCGTGGATGACCTGTGAAGGGCGCAGGACGACAGCAGCCCGGAAACGCGTCGGGACCGAGGGTTACGTGGCGCCGAGCTGGAGCTGGGCGAGTATCGAGGCCCCTGTGGTCATGGCGGCGATGTCCTGGCCGGGGGACGAAGATCGTCTGAAGGCGCTCGCCGACGTCCGTGCCGCTGATGTCTCACTGGCCACCACCTTCGAGTATGCGGCCGTGACGGCCGGCTGGCTGCGCATCTGGGGCTGCCTAAAGCCCATCTCGGCCTCCGAGACCAAGGCGAACTACGATTACGAGGGCAGCTCGGTGAGCACGAGCCTTACAGACGCAGCCACCGGGGAGAAGCTATGGTTCGCCTCAGACACGACCGAGGGCTATGAGATGGCTGCCTCTCGGGTCGGGTTGAGTAAACTCGTCTGGATGCCTCTCATCCTTGAAGGAGACTACAGCATGGTGGGGTGTAAGGCTCTTGTTCTTACCGAGGTGCTACCCGGCGAAGGGTTCGGGGGCGGCCGTTTTGTCAAGCCCGGCGACAAGGTCTACAGACGGCTCGGAACTGGGAACTTTGGCAGGATCCCCAGTCTTTTCCGACAAGATAAACTCGTGATGGCTCTGGGGACGTTTCCCGAGAGTGTGGATAGTGCCCAGGTCGTCCGTGGTTTCCAGAGAAACGAGGCAGGATACGGTGAGTTCGTCGTGATCTGAGTCAACAGTGACAGGTCAGTCCGACACCACTGAGTTTTGCAGTTGAGTGACAGCTCGTTCGAGCTATGAAGTCATTGCGGACGTATAGAGCTGGGCTCAAGTGTTCGTTCTGGTTCTTCGCACCTAGATGGGGCTCTGGGGTCTTTCTCTTTAGTATCAGCTGCGGTTCCCTGGCCGACAATCCGCCTATAGGAGTCGACCATACCAATGTCGCTCCGAACCCCACAAACACCGTCATGAAAGCTTTATACTATATAGTGATAGCGCCGTGGCATCGAGCTTCTGGTGTTCTCTCGCTAAAAGCAACCAACAGCCGTACCATCTGTGAATGTTTACACGATTTTCCCGGGCGCGAGGAATTGGTCGCAAAGATTGGGGCAGGCGAGATACAGACTCCCGCGATACGTACGTCAGGGATGCGCCCAGGGATCGGGCCAGACAATCCATTTCGTAACTAATTCTCCAGCGAGGAAGATCAACTTAGCATTCAGCTTTCGATCTGGCAGTGAGAAGAATGAACGTCCCCTTCTAGAGGCTTGAAGTGAGCAGTGTGCAACGAGCTGTCGGCGGTGTTCATGTTATGTTGCAGTACAAACTACAATGGTATACAGTCCATTTTGGTCTCGCTCGCTGAGCAGTTTAACCTTCAGGTGAGTCTGTCCAGTCGAAAGCGTTGAGGAGGTCCGACAGGACCAGTGTCTCTTGGGATTGAGGAGGATCCTTCGCACGACAGCCAAGGACCAGCAGCCGTTCGAATGGGCCAGCGACTGTGCATTCTCGATCGGTCTGTCTCTATACAAATGCCGTTTCGCAGATCTACAGAACAGTCCTTTCAGAGTTGGCCAGCTTAGAGGAGTCCGGGACTGGATCCTAACCAGGCAAACACGCACATCTTGGATCTGCCAAGTCCAAGAGTTCACAGGCTCGGATTACTGGGTAAGGCACGTGACCTAGGATCACGCATTAGGTCTTGTACACTGTCCTGTTTCGTAATTTTCCGGTACCTTTTACTATGTAATTTTCGCAGTCATGTATGGGCATGGTTTGGCATGCCAGAGAATGAAAGAGGCGCAAGGAAAGTGATTCGATCGATCAGAGAGCGCATTATGCTGTCGCTCCGAGGGTGAACTAGTGAGACTTTGTACATGTTGACATTGAATCTGTATGCATAAACTTGAGGAGGAGGAAGAAGCATCCTTATTATTCTCTGCGCTGAACACTCTATGCAAACCATATGATAACCTGAAGCCAGACATCGTCAACGTCGCATGGCCTCTGGTTTACCGTTCCAGTATTTGTACCGCCTGGGTTTCTCCCGTGATTTCGCGCAGGTGAGACGGACAAATAGACTTGAAATTTGAGACTGAAGAACGACGGAGCCGAACATCGGAGGCCAAGATGTTGGAGAAAGGCGGCGCTGCAAAGAGGGCGCGCTTACGTGTCATTGGCTCGTGGAATGGCGACCGACCGACATGTGCATTTCGGCGTCTCAACCCGAGTCCGGGCCCTTTCCCCCAAACAACGACGACATAAGATTTTCAAAACACTAGTCCTGGAGCCTCAGATCCCTCTATGTTGATGATACGCTGCTGTTTTGACGACTGTACGCGATATTCACGGCCTCACTTCTCGTTGTTGGGCTAGATGATTGATCTGCTCTGTGACTGTACTCTTGCGCCACGTCCGCTTCGTTCCGTCTTCCTTGAAGGTCACGCGCTCCTCGTTCTGGTGCTCCAAATTACTCTTATATGATGCAGCGGTAGCAGTATTGGTGGAAGGGCAACTGGCTGCCAGTTCAAGTCAACTTGGAAAGATTTGGAACTTTATTTTCTGGTTTTGTCAGGTTACACCGCCATTGTCCAGGGGCACCTGAACATCGCCAAGTTGCCCGCCTATTCTGGCCGGTGAACGGGATTCAACATGACATATACAAACAGAGGTACGCCCATTGAGCAACCAAGATCTAATTGGGGAGGTGAGCACAGTGTTTCACGGGCCGTTGTCCCCGCTTCTCAACTACTTCTTTCACCCTTTTCTTCTCATACACCTTCTTGGTTTACCATTTCCTATCACCTATCAAGGATCGAAGCCGCCATGGCTAACACAACGCGGCAAGCAGATGATCGTAATTATGCCTCTGATCCAGGTGGATCGCGGTCGTTTGGTAGCAAATCTTCTCCATCTCCTGACGCCGAGTCCCAGACAAGACAGCCTGCCAGAGGACATCGCTGGCTCTGGGACTCACGGTACGGTGATTATGTGCGGGAGCAAGGTTAGTCGCTCTGCCGTTCTGGTTCGCTGCCCGTTGAGATGCTATCACGAGGTGGCACTGTGTTGGGGCACTATGCCTGTTCCTCATGCGGATGGCACTTCGGATAGTCGAGCAAGGACACTGTCGACCGGAGTCATTGCACGACAACGGGATGGGGATCATTGGTTCATATGTTAATGAACACGGGAAACTGAACTGACCGTCACTCATCCAGATGGACAGGTTTTGAAGTACACTGAGTATCAAAAGGGTGTGGCAAACCTCGAGACGAAAAGCCCATCGCGACCTGGTACTGCACAAGGCCCATCACCGCCAAGCGCAAACGTCGCTGGGACGACAGCCTATACAGCCGACAGCGACAAGCAAGATACCAAAGACAAAGCCGCTGAACTTGAACAGCCGAATTCTCCATCTCCAGCTGTGGATGCACCACCGGCTCAAACTGATGTTGATGATCTGCCAATGAGGATCCTTAAGCCATATGAAACTCCTCTTGATCTTCGTAAGCGTCCTGTTCATTCCTCCCTGGCCTCCTTCGGAGCGTTATTACAGATTTCATTGACTTTCGCAACGACCAAAATAACGATAGTTGCTGATCGTCTCTACAGGGTTTCGCGTTGTCGAGAAGCCAAAGCGCTTTTTTGCTATCGGCAGGATCTTCAAAGCCGTCTGGTTCGAACCAGGCCCTCAACAGGATCTGGCTGCAGCTGATCCGGATAAGAACTGGTCAGCAGCATGCCCGGCGTTCCATGAAGAGAGGCCGTTTGCCAAGTTTAGATGGTTTGTAGTGGTACGCAAACGACTGCATCACTCCTTGTGCTTCGCAATCACAACATTTGGCGGCAGAGCGGCCACCAAGACGAGCCGTGGCCGAGCACGCGATTTTGTGGTGCTCTATCCCCACGGCATTGAGCCGCCAGAGCCGTGGCCTGAGGAGGGGATAGAACGAGATCCCCTGGCAATCATCATAGAAGAAGGGCAACAGTTTCTCTCTCCTGCCGCACGCGTCGACTGTGGTCGCATATACACGGTCGAAGACAACCTAAGGGTGATGAAGATCGGCAGGATCCATCCTGACTCGCTTGGCAATCTTGAAGAATGCTTTAGGGAAAGTGTAAGCTGATAGAAACGGGTTGCATTATCATTAGTTCCATAGAGCTATTTCTGCGAGACTCGCATAATGATGAAACACTGAAAAGCGCATGCTAACCATCGGTCACCCAAGAGTTATGTTCCATTCAGTTGTCTGATTCAGTAGTCTTGGACACCTGTTTGTCCTTGCAGAACTCGCTCCGGTCTCGTCTTATTTCTGCCACCTGTCTCTTTGCTGTCTTCGTCATCACCAGTGCTAGCCCAGTCGGGATCCTCATCATCAAACCAAGCTTCCTCTTCGTCTTTCCTCGCAAGCGTGTCATAGTCCTCATTCTCATCCACCTTCTCGTAATCGAAGTCTTCATCACCGCCACGGACAAAGCGAGCCCGCAGAAACTCTTGCCACCGTTCAGTAGCCTCATCTTTGTTTGAGGGAGGTGTCGCAAGCTCAATCATGTCTTCTTCAAGCGCCATTGTTCCTCGCAGTGGTGGACTTATTTTCGGAGACGTGGAGGTTGGTTCTTGCGGTGTCGGGTTTGAATTACTTGCCCCTTCAGCTTGAGTATGGGCAGTACTGCCAGACAACTTCGCTAACCTCGCCTCGCCTCGCAATAATGAGCCCTCCAGCACGCGGCCGTAGCCCTTCGCCTTCCCATCGGCTTCCCGCTCTGCTGGCGTTTGAAATTGTCGGACTAGCTCGTCGTAGAGGAGAGGATCTGTTTGCTGGGTAAGCACGTATCCGACAGGAGGCTTTTTAGCAATCGTCGACGCTGCAACTTATTGGCTGGTCACACTGTTCTGAAACAATGCAAACCAGCCGGATGTAATTCAAATGATCCCATCACAAATACGACAGCACTCTATACGCCACAGCATCGACCCGAAGTGGATATTGGAACGAGCAAACAGAAGGGCGACATAGGACAGGAGCCTCGGAGCAGAATGATTGCGTAACAAGCAGCTGAGCAAAGCAAGGACCTACCAGCAAACTCATGATCCGCTGACTGGAAATAGGCTGGGTTGCGCTCCAAGTACTCTCGCCTGCGATTCTTGACTCGGATCCTGGCAATATCGGCTGGCGACCTCGGCGGCCTTGGGTTCGGCCTGGAGACCTGCGGAGGCGGAGTCTGTTGATGTTCTATACTTGACTGCATATTTCGATCTTCTTGATGCTGTGTTGACTCATATCGAGGCGCCATATTGTAAGCTTGAGATGCCCGAACAGTGGGGAAAGACGTCCTTCCTTCACGCGCACAGCAATTGAAGTGCCCGCCCGTCAAAGGGGTCTGTGATTGATCAGGTTCTGCATTCACCCGATTCATATGCACGCGGGATCAGTCGGCGTACCTCTTTCAGGTTGGGGACAACAGCCTGTGAAGTTGCTGTGCTTGCTTCGCTTCTTCCGCTCTGACCAAGATGTGCTGATGTTCTGCCACATGTGAGATTTCATCGATGGTCCCTTAGGGCCTCAAGTTGTAGGCGGTGGTCCGTGCGTTTGCCCCAAGCCCCAACCGGCTCTACCATGGGACATCTTCTGTATTGAGAAGGACGACGCGCTAGACTTCTTCCAAGCAAAGGATGGCAGTCCGCAATGTTGTACATGGACCTGACTTCATTATGTTGTGAGAGTGATGAATGAAAATTGGCTCTGAGAACAATATCCATGCCACTGACGCTGCAGTCCATGCATGTTACAGCCTGGAAACCAACCCATCTGCCTTTCCACTCGTCATTCGAATGAAGACACAGCGTACCTGACCTAGAGAGAAAGATCCTCAGGTAAGGCTCATGAGCTGGAATTACATTGTCGCGTCTCTGAATCTACATGTACGACGTGACCGATAGGCGGTCGAGGAAGCGATGTGATGAGTGCCTTGAGCTGATGGACATGTCTCTCAACAGAACGCACGCTTCAGTCTTGGCTTGTGATAGCTGTTTGCCCTTGGACTTCAGCTCTGCTGAGAAAGATTGCCTTCGCTGAGTTATCATCAGTCTCACAGGAGTCACCGCTTTCATTGACCCATGAGAGCGTGTGCTCTGTTCTGGAAGACATGGATGAGGTGCTCTCGCTTCAGCTAGTCTGACAATCTGTGATACATAGTACGCAGAGATGGATATCCCGATGCCCAAACTTGCCCAATACTCGTTAGTTGTGAACAGTAAGACATGATACAATGAAATGCCAATGAGCTTCCGCAGATCTCCCAACATGAACTAGCCATTGCATGTCTCTGGTGTGACTTGAAGCTCCCGAAGTTTCTGGAGACAATCGAAAGGATGACAGTTGGTTGGAGTTGGGAAGAAGAAACCGAGGGGGGGGGGGGGGGGGGTTTATACTCCTGCGAATGTGTGAGAGAATGTTCATCAAGAAGGAGCGACAAAGACTTGATGTCGAGGCGATATCGGAGGCCATGGCCCAAAATTCTTCACTTGAAGCGGGAAAGGTGATGAGAGCAGTGCCCAGACGGGATTCCAGCTCCTGCGTGTCTCTTCACAGTCCCAGACCTTGGTCCAAGGTGGCATCCAAGTAAGGCAGGGTCCCATTCTTCCTTCTCCAGGGACTGCCATGCCTCATCACAAACTGGCAATACCCAATCCAATCCTTCCTGCCTGAACTCAAGATGTGTACATGGGTCTCCTGAGTCCTGAGCTCAGTAGCCAATACCGTCCACAAGCGAGATCCTGCCAGAAACTTGCTGAATGGGGAAGGTCTATCGATGCCATCTCCTCAGATGCCTTCTGAACGAAAGCTCACTCGGAATGATTTTCAACATCACTACGGTGGCACCCGCAACGCCCAGCTTCTTCGGCAGCCATTTCCCATGAATCCTTGTCCGCCCAACTTACACGGGTAGACTTAGATCACGGCCATGACGCCCCGCCAGCAGGTGCTTGTCTCTGTATCCTGCCCAAAGTAGTTTCAGCACCTGCCAAAGCCTCTGGACATACCTACTGGATTTCCACAAAACATGGGGTGGAGCCGATGGGGTGTTCTTAGACAAGGGATGTCATGTCCTCTCACCGAACACGGCATAACCCAGGCCTAAAGATTCAGTGGTTCTTGGAGAGTGAGTTCCACTTGTCAAGTCTATTGTCTCAACTGTCCATAGGTCCTTCCAATTTGCCTTCACACTGGCCAATGATTCATGTCTTCTGAACTCATCTAACGAGGTACATCCACCCCGCTGACAGTGCATGTGATCTCGGAGGCGGCTCTCGCGACTGGGGGCACATCAAGAGCCACAGACATGCTAGCCTGGCTGCAGGATGTGACGTCACTTTTGCGTTGTCGTATACAATACCTGCCTTACCTTACACAGGGCTGACGGGGCTAGCCGATGGATGACTGCCTCGGTAGACCAGCATTGGATCTCAGTTGCCCAGGGTAGAAGCAACCACCAAGCCAGAAGACGGGGTTTGGTGCCCCTGTGGGAAGCTTATTTTGCGCGTTCCTGGTTTTATGATGTTCACTGACATGCGGGGCCGTTTGAATTCACCAATAGCCATATAAGGCTCGTTACCGGTTGGCAGGCAGCCAGACGAAACAGGCAACGCATATTCTTTGTTGCGAAGACTGACTTTCGCCGATCGAGCAGCGGTCAGGCATGAATTGCAAGTATCGTGGGGTTTCTGTGTAGGGCCGACTAAGTTTTGCTTTTCGTGATCCGCAGATAGCGATGCTACAATAGGTACGAGCAGAAGCTTACTACTGGAGCACTTGGCACCGAGATACGAACTGAACTCGTCGTTTGGCTCAAACACATTAATCTGGGTAGTAAACACAAGTTCATCGTCTCAACCATGACGTAACAGTGTAGATCAAGCTAGGCACCTCAACACCGTGGTCGTGGTCGACTTCTATCAACACATGGAACAAGGTAACAAACAGTAAGCTGATGATACCTTTGTCAGACCTGGCTCGTATATTGCCTGGTTGTCACCATCCGCAAGGGTGGCTACTGGAACAAAGGTGTCGCCTTTCAACAACCGGTACTGGCAGTCTTTTGGTTCTATCTGTGCGATGTCGTCAAGACTCAATACTGTGCCAACTGAGCATTTTCACGTGTGCCCCTGGGATTTCTTCTCTTCATCATGACTTCAAATTGCTGAGCTTATGCCCTGATGGAAGCATGGCTTTCCCCCTTATGACATAGGCGTGAATGAGTTTTCGCCCCGGAACAGCCATGCATTGAGTTCGTGCGAACATGGTTGCTCACTACGAGGGAAGTCACGTCTGCCGATTGCCACGAGTGGCATAAATCAGGGTTGAGGTTCCTACAGGTACTGGGATGCTCCTACCTACCTATATAGGAGAATTACACGCGTAGAACCTTGCAGTCTACAACAAGACCGATGCCAGATTACGACCGTGTCTCATCTGTACCCCTGTGTCAACGGCTGCAACCGAGTCCGCCGGTAGATGAAATAGGAAACTCCTTGCTGAGAGCAAGCCGCGGCTCTAACGACTTGTAGTTTAGGTTCTGTCACGAGAGGCGGTAGGTTGTAGAACCCATGGGCTAGCCAAGATCATGGCCCGGCTTGGACCAGCAATACTTGGAAGTGGCTTCTTCATCTTCAAGCATGTGTACTGTCCTGTGAATAGAGCAATGATCTTCCTCGTACTCAGGAGGACAAGTATATAAGGCTCGTGGTCGACCTGATGTTCTCGACTTCTCTTGCCGTTCTGTAGCATCACACAGCAGCACACCAGAACTCATTTCTACCAGAACTTCCAACTTCTCATTTGAAGAACAATATCAAGAATCAGCTTGTCACAATGGTTAACATCAAGGTAAGACTCTGTTGCGCTCACCGTGCGAAATAATGTATGCTTGAGCTGACACTCAGCAGTCTCTCATCCTTGCCCTCGGCGCCAGTTCTCTCGCCTCTGCTGCCTTCGCGAGCATCAAGCTCAACGCCTACAGCAGCCCCGACAACAGATGCTCGGGAAACCCGGTTGTGACCACGATCACTCGGTCCGGAGTTCTCGGTAGCAAGGGCTGCACCGCTATCAGCACCCAGGCCGTCGCTAGTGTCGCCATCACGGGCGCTTCAGATATCAGCGACGGCGTCTCGTCTTGCAATCTTTGGCTTTACTCCGATGCTGCTTGCAACAACGCGGTTGAGGGCATCGGGGCTATCACAGCACTCACGTGGCCCCAGGGTTGCATCGCACCTGGCAAGAACATTGTGGCAGCTACGCTGGACTGCAAGTAGGATGGATATAAGTCTGGAGAATCCCATGGTCTGGAGATTCTTATCAAAGAGGGATGAGTTAGTACTGTTTGTGAAGAGCGCTAAAAGGAGTATGTCGGGGTGGTTTTTCCTCCAACCTTCTGTTCGGTACCTACCCAAGGTTGGTTGTTTTTGACACCTCGGGCTACTCTTGACAAGAAATACACTCTGAGTTCAACCACAAATTGTGATGTCAAGTAAGAAGTGCCTCTCTCATCTGGAACGTCACTTGGCTGCATACAGCTGGCTGCATCCCCGCATTCTCCATTAGGTATCTCACATGTAGATCGGTCAACATTCAATGTCATTAGACACAGACGGCATCGATGGATGTACACGTGTATACAGCCTGGCATCACATGACCACTTTGCGAAGAAGGGAACGAGATTCGTTCCGGTTAGCGGGTGTCACAGATTCAGCTAGGCCTGGCTGGTTCCCATTGGACCTGAGTCCTCCAGTGCGAGTTGGCGAGCTGGGCCATGGGGAGGCATCTGTCTCTAATGTATTCTCCTCCTGATAGTCAGTCAGGTATGACGCATATGTCCCCGGTATCTCCCCGCCGGGCGTTTTCCGGTTCATCCTCTAGCTCTGAAGCGGACGTGAGTCCTTCTTGAGAAGCGAGGACCTTTGTCCATTCCACCCATGGACCTGCATACATGATTTGTTCTGCATCGCGGGGCACGCGTCGCTCCCTAGACTTAGCCGGGAACTTGGATCCATCTATTGTCCCTGAATAATCTGTGCAGATCGGGACGACATCAAAGCTTTAAAGAAGAAGTCGTCGTACACATGATTTCCTACTTGTACCCCTCCATGACACCCCATCGTAGTCTCCGTAACACATCCTCATACTTCCCAGGACTATGGTCAGTCAGCATACTAGTGCCGAACCGCACCTCCTTGAACCTCGCCTCCGCATCGCGCACATACTTCAACACTACCCTCCGGGCCGGCTTCGCAAAATGCTCTTCCTCGGAGACAAACGCGTCCCGCCTAAGCACAGCACTGCTCTCCACGACAAATACCTCGCCCGGCGGCACCAGCTTGTGGCTCATCATGCTCGCCCGCAAGACCTTGAGAGCAGCCCACGCCCACTCCTCGCCGTCGTCCTCCACGCCCGGCATGAATCGTCGCCCGGCGCCGGGTTCGCTGTACCACTTGTTTGCCAGGCCGGTTTGGAAGGCCTCCCAGACGCGACGGCGCACTTCGCTCTTGGCGTCGGAGTTGTCGGTTTTGAAGGCTAGGGCAATGGCTTGGAGGTCGTGGAGCACGCCTAGGGAGAGGTAGGGCACCAGGTCGTTGCCGTTGACGACGCTGGTGATCAGGCCACGGGTCGCACGACGGAGGGAGGTCGACATTGTTGCTGGTGGGCCGTAGGCGTAGACGTGAATAGGGCGGCCGGGTGGGAGACTTATGAGCGATGGTGGTTGGCTTGAAGAGTCGGTAGCGTCTGGCTGCGGTGAGGACGGCGTGAGGAGACGCTGATTCTCCACGATAGACGCGGTAACAAACGTTGTTCCGGTCGAAGCAGGCTCGGAGAGCATCACGCCAAGCAGAGCTGTGACGGCCCCTCCAAGGGAGTGTCCAGTGAGGACGATACCGTAGTCCTCAAACTCTTCGAGTGCTTGCCTGAGCGTGAGCAGAACCCGGCCGTCGCCACCGTAGAGGAGCCGTCGAGCTGACGCGTGGATGCCTTTATGGACCTTGTAAGTATTGCCGCGCCATACGAGATCGTCATAGTCGCATGTCATGTCGGCCAGAACGTCCTCAAAACCAAGTGTGCCGCGACAAGCAAGTACCACGGCTTTGGATTCATGGTCGAGGGATATATAGTGAACCATGGGAACGCCAGTGTTTGTCGAACCTGTGGAGTCAGAGCCGCCTTGGGGGTCCACAAATGAGGATAGCAGAATGCTGTCCGTGTCGGACCCGGTGTGATGTGCGAAGGAACGCAGTTCATGGTGCGTATCGTCGAGCGCTCGTAGTATGGGCATCTCCCTGCCGATCTTCATGAACTTCAAAAAGTTCGAGCCGTAGGACGCCGACGCAAATCGCATGTATCGGTCGAGGTTCCTCAGCAAATGGTAGCGCGGGAAGATCCCCGCAACCATACCCGAGTGACGTAGGGTGTCAAGTGCCTCGGCCTCGTCGTAAACACCCCGATCGTGGTATGAGTACGGGACCAGGGAGGTTTCCGACCCGTTGGTCTTGATAGTGTATATGCTAGGAGAATGGGCATGCGACTTTCCGCGACGTTGATGCTTCGTCGGAGACGGAGACTGTTGTGTCCCTGCTAGCTCCTTTTCAGATCTCGACCTGACGATTGATCCGCCAGCCCTGGACTCTGTTCGCTTGAAGGTTGGAGAGAGGCCACGGTGGGTATCGACCGAATGTATCGAGTACGTGTCAGTCTGAGATACCAGCGAGTCTCTTCTGGTCTGGTGTACCGCCACATAGCTCGCACGTGACGAGGTCCGAGGATAGAGACGTGCTGTTTCGGTATCAATCGGTGTACGCGGTGGAGTACGGGATGTATGGGTTGGTGGCGGGCGCTGAGCTGGCACATCGAGATGCTTCGCTACAGTTGTACCCCTAGATGCCGTGTCGGAGTCTTTCCGCAGAAGGTTCTTGACTGTCGGTCCGGAACCTTTGCGCAAAGGGTTTCGGAAGAGCCCTTTCTTCTCTCCAGCCGAAGGACGACGGGAAAGCATTGGCGTGGAAGATTGTGTCTTCTCGGTGCTTGGCGCCATTCGACGCTGTTTGGGGACAGGAGGCGGAGGAGGAGGAGGAAGAGGAGGAGCATTTGTAGAAGAGGTCCGAGGAGGTATGCGGGACCGCTTTTGGTTTGCCGTGGTGTTAATAGCTGGTTTCGTTGTTTGTCGGTCGGCACTCTTGCGTCTGCCCGGGACTACTGGAGGTTCAGGGGAGTCCGGAATCTCGATAATTGTTACACCTTTCTCATCCAACTCTTGCTCAACCAGCCTTGTAGGCTGCGCATGGTCGTTTCCTCCCCGTAGATGGGTGGTTGTACCTGTTGTGCGCTTCAATCGATATACAACGCGGTACGCAGGCGGAATGTCTTCCATATCAGTCGCCATCGCGTCGACAGAAGCTGCCGAGCTGTCATCCTCTAGCGAAACTGAGTCTACAGTCCTTGGGGATAGTGCCTCAAACTCCACCAACTCGAATCCGGGCGGAGGATCAATGTAGGGCATTTGCAGACCAGATATATCGGCAGTGATTGTCTTGGTTGTGGAAACAGACGTTGCCAAGGATACGCTGGCCCCTGCGGGCAGCGTGTCCATTATCTGTTGCCTGAGCTGTGATGCTGCCAGCTCGATATCGCTGCTGTTGTCTTCCTGAACAGTGCTGGATTTTTGGATGGTACCGCCAATGCTGCGGTGTCCCTCTGATGCAAGGAGGCTGGATGTATCGTGAGCTTCAAGACGCAACCCTGGCGGACTCCCATCGTGCACATCCACTCTTTCTCCGTCATTCAGCACGACGACATCCCACACAATCTCGTCTATGCGCAAGCGGCGGTTCTCCTCCTCGACCAGCCGGTGGCACCATTGCTGCAGATAAGCCAGACCACAAAGCCCCATCACGAGGTCAACGACGCCAACCCTCTCTCCCTGGACTCCCGTAGCCGGATTGCGAAACTCGCGGCGGATCAACGTGATGATGCTAGCAATAGCCCGCGAGGAGTCGGTCGAGCCGAAAAACTGGTCAAGTGAGGACAGGAGTAGCTGAGAGACATCCGATATCATTGACAGCGATGTCGATGTCAGGTGAAAGCCGGTTGTCGTCCAAAAGACCACCTGCGTCATAGCGTGGTGAAGGCTCTCCAAGCTCTTTTCCAGGACAGTTTCGGCATCGGCTTTGCCAAGCTCACTCTGAGAGCGCGTAACCACATCCTTGCCGGCCCTGCTGAGGATGCCCTCCAGGATACCGCGACCAAGCTCAAGGCTCGACAGGGTTGTAGCCTTTGCAGCACCTAGACCAAAGCTGCCGACAAGCGTGCCCACGCGTAGGGCAAGGCTGGTTGACCGCGTCGCGAAGCTGACAGCCTGGGCCACAGGTGCTGGAAGAAGCGTCCGACCAGGGGTTGCAGGAGCTGTGCCATTTGCTGGGTGTGCGCTACCATCCGGACCTGGTATAAGGACTACTTCTCGGCCAGAAGTCCCCGGCGGCTCATCTGGATCGCCATCACTACCGGTAGGGACTGTAGAAGCCATGGGATGTTCTTACAGTGTCGAAATGAAGAGGTAGTATCAGAACAAGAGTCGGCGATGAGACGGTGTAAGGTAGAGGTAGAAATGGGCGGAAGCAACAGTGACAATGGCGACCTTGAAATCACAGTCGGTTCTCGAGAGACGTGTCGGGTAGCATCTCGCCATGCCTATCATTTGAGACTTGTTATGCCTGACATGTGATTTCAGCGGCAAGGGCCGTCCGGCAGCGATTTTGTTGGGCGAGATCCACTGTGGCGGCAAGTTGACTGTTGTTTCAGGTGACCTTACGCGGACTATCAGGAAAACCACACCTTGTTATGTAAGCAGTTTCTCGTATAATCACTAACCACCTCACTACTGGTCCACTGGAACCCCCAGCACGACTCCCGATTGTCTTAGACGTCGTTTCATCATTGTCTTTGTGCTTTGCTCGTCCCAGACAGCCATTCCAAAGCATAGATATCCAGAGGCTGGGATCCTAGCTATGACATCTCTTCTTCACTGTTACCATGTTTTATGGCCAGTCATCTTGTGTCCAATCCAAGCAACTTGATAAACCATGCAGCAACAAAGACCGGCATCGGTGCCCTGGAAGGTAGTCAGTCATCAATTGTGCAGGTCAACATCTCTCGATGTGTGTCATTCAATGGTTTACAATGAAAGACAGTGTCATTGCCGCTCTAGCATTTTCCCCAGAGACCAGCCTCTTTTACTCCTCCTTTTCCAACACCTAGGACTGGCTTCCTTTCTCCTTTCGGCCCTTACAGTGCTTGTGAGGCTCTGTCGAAGTATATTGTGTAGGCTCCTCTACATTCCAGTCTGCTAGGGTGCAGTCCTGAGGCTCTCCCAAACGGCCCTGTCTAAACTCTGGACAGGGTATCCATCCAAAAGTTGTATAATTGGCAGGTGGGTGGACCTCGGCGTTGCATTTCGAGCATCTGAAAATGTTCATGGTACGTTTGCACATCTTGATAGGGCTTGAGATGCTTGAACGTGATTCTTAGGCCCGACAAATCGGCACAGTTGCTAGGGAGGGCTGAGACAATCAGGGCTATTGTATGTCACTGTGTGATACGTGGTCAGGCACTTACTCTAGTAGAATCACTCTTGTGACTTTGACAAGTCTCTCAGTGCAGTATGCGTCCACGGTGTAGCAGTTATTGTGATGTCGAGGTCGGTTTAGAGCCAGCGGAGTACTCAGCAATGAGCATGTTAATATAGTCTTGGGCAATAGGGACCGTGCAAGAACTTTATGCTCTTGGGAGCCCTCAGTGCCACATGCACACGCATAGATGTATACATCATTTGCACGCTTTCGTTGGTGATGTCCGTGGGCAATGTATGGGAACAGAGGCTGGTGAAAGCATCTCGCCATAAAGAGGATGACTAGATCATGTAGAGGAGTAATCGTCGCTAAGGCGCACATTGCAGCACACGATGGGATATGATTCATGCATGAATGACAACGGGATTATGCGAAGACGACAGGGAGTCAGAAGCATCATTGCCGCCACAGGTTTCAACTTAACATGATCAGAATGTTGGTAGAAATTCATCCCGTGCAGCTTCTTTCATCAGAACTCAGGTCAATGTATGACAGACAGAACCGTCTGCACTAGCGAGATCAAAGCGCGTCTTCCCACATTTTAGCGGCACAAAACACGCTTTCAGAAACCGGAGTAGACTGTGGACTACCTTGAGACATATCTCTGTCACCTGCAGCTACGCCTAGCTATCGCTTTCAAGACCAGGTGCTCATTGGTATTCATGGTAATGCTATTGACAGATCACAGAAGCCAAGAGTCCTAGAACTACCATTCTCCAAACCCAGATTCATCATACGAGCTGCCTAGACAGGAGATGCATGATGAACAATGGTGGTTAGTAGCTGAGCCGTACCCTCTGTCTACTTGTCCCTCTTGTCTGTGTTCAAGCTCAAAGAGGGTTCCATCAACAGTCTCGTCTTCTCCGTCCTCCGCTTCTCCCCAATCATTCTGATCATCTCCACTGCCAGTCTTCTATACTTTTCTTCCTCCAGGCTGGCGTGTCTAGATTTGGCTTCTAGCTCTAGCTCGGCCATCCTCTTCAACTCAAAGTTCCTCTGCTCTGTCCGCTCCATCTGCACCGTAGCCTCCAACCTCCACGAGCATGGAAGACATGCATATGCATTGAGATAGAACTCTCCTCTATTGACCCTGACAGGAGGAATTCGAGAGCACTTCCCAAGACCAAGTCCCTTTTTTCTGGCTTCTTTGCACTTGATCCCTTCGAAACCCGCCTCGCCGTCGCTCTTCATGCAGCTAGGACATAGGGGCATCAAGGGAGTTTCATAGCACATGATGGTCGTAGGCCTTGCGATAGGCAGACTCGTTGTTTTGCCTGACAAAGATGTTTAGTTTGGGGAGTGGTGATGCTGAACGACTTCATTGTGGCATACCCTCTCGTAGTGTCAGTCTTTCGTGTTCTTGAGCGTCATGGGCTCAGAACCAAGGTCTTCAGCTGATAAGATATGCTCCCAAAATTCCATGCAAGTGAGATGCGTATAGACGAATCACGAGTGAGCGAGCCAATGAGACATAGAGGATGCTGTGTGTGAAAGCTTTGAAGGTCGTGGTTAACCGTTGATGTAGGTTTGTTTTAAGCTCCTGCTTTGACGCTGCTCTTGGAACGAGTACTTTATCTCAAGGACCCGTGTATGTGGTACGGGTAATACTCGCTGTTTTGGAAACCATCACTTTGAAAGTGGGAGCAATAGATGGAGGGGCAAGGCAAGAGTCACGCGGAAACTAGAGAGGGTGATTGAGCCTCACTTGTCGATGTGTAGGACAGTAGGAGTGGTACCATCCACTGAGTATGCCAGCCGGGTGACTTGTGCAACCCACCACCGGCATCAAGGCTGGCTTGCAGCTGTATTGACCTCTTGTTTACACCCTCAATAGTTTCTGTACTATTCAGCGTCGCCTGACATGCCTCGTACATACCACTTACTGCAATCGAAAATTCAACGGGAAATGCGCCTTTGGAGCATTCACCTCGTCTCGCGCACCTGCGGCTTCGGACTTTGTCACAATTTTCACCTTTGAGGATAACGTTTCTCCATTTGGCAGCCTGGAATATGAGCAAATGGCCATGTACCGAGGCATTTCACACAATTAGCAGTGGCTCGTGGTTTAGTAGTGGTCATACTGAAGGTCGATATTTGGCTTAGTACCACTTCATCCGCATAATTTCCGGGGGACAATGTTTTCGGTATAACAGTACTTTCTCTCCCGGCATGTGTAAACAACCGAACTTAGGATACGCTGCCTACGTAATTCAGGCACGGGAGACCTGATGAATATGTATAACCAACATGAAAGCTCCATGGTTGTCGACAAAGAGGAGGAAGTTCGATGCTTTGCATCTTCCTGAGTTTTGAAGTGAAAGGGGTGTCTTCTTGCTCTTGTGTGTCCATTAACATTGCCAATAACTCGGCACATAGTCACACCTGAGAAATACCATTGGATTCCTTCTCCTGCATATCAATGAGTTGGTCCTCCGCCGGTGCAACACGACATGAATTGCCGTATGGTTGCTATCCATGAATTTGAACGTAAGATCATTAGCTTGTCTTCTAGTGGGCTTCAGGATGGATGCCTAGTCCGACCCTTGCTACCAGGAGGTCGGCCTGGTACATCTCTTGCTTGATATATCATCCAAGACGTCCACACACTTGATGTCCCTGCTTGGAATAAAGACGCGAAGGCCAAGGACAAGCGCTGGAACGTCGCTGGGCTGTATTTCAGCCGTGAGCCAAATCTGGATACGGCGAATGAGAAACCCGTCGGAAGACAAACAGCAAGAGACTAAGAGTCACACTGCCTGGTGGAACAAGGACATGAGATGAGGACCATCCTGATTGACAGAGGGAAAACAAAGAGCAGTACATTGATACTGTCGAACATCAGTACACAATCCAACTGCCCTTTCAATGGTACATGATGAAGAGAGCGAGCTGGTGTGCATCGCAACGGGCCGAGCCGCAGAGTCATCTGCATGCCCAATCTGGACTAGCGTTGTGAGGTGACTGATCTGATCATCTCTTTCCCAGGCTCTCTTTCCCAGAGAAGGGACCGGTGATGCAACACGAAGCCACACTTTCTTTGGAGTCTGTTCTTTCATCCTGTTCCGTCCAGCATGTTATCGAAGCAAGTACGTTGGGTTCCCTCCCAGACTCGCTGATCCAGGCGATAGAGAAAGAGCAACACGATACGAACGGACTCGCTCTTTGACGACCTCTCCTTTGGCCAGTGCGTTGATCCTCTGCAACAAGTACTCAATGTCTTCATCACCTAAGTTTCCCATTTACTTACCCCCAAGTTACCAATCAGCACTTTAACTTATAACAATATCACGCTCATGACTTGTTCATATCCTATTGTATGGCCGCCGCTTCCTTGTTTGCTCAGTCGCCCATGGGTTCCCCGACTTGCCTCTGAGTAGACCTCACTTTGTGATATCGTGTCTTCGAAGGCCTAAACAACCGCTAGAGTGTTCTGCTATCATTATCAGCAGTCATGTCTCGCGCGCCAAGTGAGCCTGGCCAGGCATTGCAGTTCGAGACCCCGGCTTCAGCAAGTCATGGTACGGAGCCAAACACCGACTCCGAGTACAGCTCATGCTCGTCGGACTCTGACCCCAATGGCGAGGATATGATACGGGTCACAGGCAGTTCTGTTGTGGACTATGCTCCAGAGTACCTGCTAGCGCTTCCCTCAGTCAGTCTAACAGAAGCGACGGAGCCAAGGACCACGGCCGCCATCCCATCTTCCCATCTGGAGCCTATTACAGGCCAAAAGGTGTCATCGCCTCTGACACCGCTAGACTCTGAGATGGGAAGCGGCTTTGGGGGCACGATCAGTGGCAGAGCTGAGAGATAGGATCCTCCGCTCCAAGCCCCCGAGCTCTATGCTGCAGTACAAGCTTCCTCGGATGACCATTCAGGACTGGACAGCAATCGAAACCAACTTCGTCTCAGCACAGGTCTTGGGATAGATTCTGATGTCGATCTTGAGAGGGGAGACACCATCTACTCTGACGCCCCTATATCCGACGATGATGGAGCCGACACCTCCCCTGCAGTCAACATGTGCTCGGCTGGTCCGCTCGACTCTCCCCTTGTGGGGACGGGTATTCCCACCAACCTCGTCATCAAGCACGAAGATGCTCCTTGGGGACTGGATCTCGCAACGCCTGTTGTCACAGCACCCTCGGGCTCTGGGGATGGGTCACCACCACCGGACATCGTCATTAGCGCGCCTCCCGAGCTCAATCTGCCCCCATACCGACTAGATCTCGAACCACAACGGCCACGAACTGGGCAATCCGTGTTGATTCACCCTCCAAAGGGATCGCTTCTGCCCCCAATCCAGGTTCGCCACTTCAGACCCAGACAAAGTTGCATGCCCGAGTTTCCCGAGCCTCGTGAAGATACTTGGCGGCCGGCAGAGAGTCCTCAAAAGCCAACGAGACAACGCAGAACATACTTCTGGCCTCCACCCAACGGAGATCCCCGTCATCGGGATTCGCTGCTTTCCTTGTGTACCAACAAAAACTCCGCGGGAGTGCCACGAGGCTCATCACGAGGCTTCTGGTTTCTGCCCATAACCAAAGAGTTGCCCTCGATCGATTCTGTTTTGTCTCGTGGACGAGAAAGGCCGGTAAGTGCCGCCATTTACAGCCCAGGCGTTCCTTGCTGACTTGTAGACAGCCTCGGCGAAGGCACGTTTCTTGGCTCCTCGAGGCCATGGGAGTGCCGATTCCTTCCGATGGTGACAGCGAGACGTCCGAGACCTCTGATGACGCATCCGAGGCTAGTCTCTCGAATGACTCCCTGGCCAACACGCCCGCTGTCAGCCGTATTGACCAATCTTCGCCAAGGTTTCAGCAGACAGTGACCACCGAGCAGGCCTCGTACGATCCCATAACAACCGACGGCGCCGGCTTCGGTGAGACTCGGCCGAAGCTAGTTCGCTCTGATTTTGGCCACGGCGCGAGCAGCTCTCAGCTTGGCAAATCTCCCGATCTAACCCAAGTTCAGCAACCCGAGAGCAGCTCGAGCCCTTCACCGCCTGGCCACATCAAGCCTTTCTCACGGTCTACAGCCTCTCCAGCGCCTGCCAAGACGGGAAAGGCTAGTCCTGGCACGCGGCTGGTCAATAGTCAGGCTGGGTCGCAAGCCTCGGATTCAGAGCCTGTTCAAAAGGGCGGCAGGTCTCCGCGACTGTTTAAGGCTTCCAGTACCCAACCATTCCATAAGCTTATTCACTCTGGCCGGAAGAAGGACTGGAATGCACCAGTTCCTACCGATCCACCGGGACCCGAGGACGCTGACGTCCCGTGGCAGGAGAAATTCTCTGTCGATGCGAGAGTACTCTTGCCGGGTGTACTCAGAATCTTCGAGGACAAACCGAAGCCGGCACGCAATAAAAACAGACGTATTGTCGCTGGCGGCAGTACATCAGGTGCTGGAACCGATGAAGATGGCAGCTCCGACAACGGCAGGCTTGAGTCGAAGGGCAAACGCACGGGCAAGACACTAGCTCGCGGTTCAGACGGGGATGGCAGTACCACTTCAAGATCAGCCACAGGGCGCGATGCTACCGAACCGACCCGGAGATCTAATCGCAAGAGGCGGAAAGTCAAGGCCAAGCGCGAAAGTAATCCTGCTGAAATTCAACGTCTACCCCCAGCTCTCACTCCTAATGGCCAGTCTCGCCAGCCAGGGAAGAATGAGTCGAAGGTCGCACACTTTGAGGCAAAACAAGAAGACAACGACTACCATCCTCGAGGCGCATCGCTCGACCTAGAGCCCATACCAGAAGACAAACCCCTCCGCTTTCCGCGCTCCCGTCGCGGCGGCGTCGCGGCAGAGACGTCTGACTATGACCCCTGTGATCCATTGCTTACGTGGTACTTCCCTAGGAAATCACCGGACTATTGGGAGATGCTGGACGATGTCGCAAAGATGTTTGAGGACCTCCAGCTTCAAGAGGTCACTCTCAAGCACTTCCAGCGGCCCATCGACTACGTCACGGTTCTCCTCTGCCTCTCCAACGTGGTGTTTGCAGAGATGTTCCAGACGCTACAGGAGAAGGTGACCGACGGACAGTATCGCATCGAGTTTGTCGCCAGCGGCCGCACAGGGTTCAAACTCTACCTCTCAGCGTACTCGCGGGAACACACGTACATCGCCAAGTCACTCATGCACAAGGTCAACGCCCAGCTCGACGTGGCCAGGAAGCACTCGCCCAGGTCAACCATACAATACATACACCTCATCGAATGTGTTGAGCGTGTCCTGGTGCACGACAAGCGCAAGTCCTGGGGCAGGATTCCTGACGGGGTGTACAGCACGTGGACAGACATTGATAGTCCTGCCGTGATCCACGAGGTCGGCATCGGCGAGTCACGCGCTGAGCTCTACAGGAGAAGCAAGCGATATCTGCAGGATATCGCGAGTGTCAACTTGGTGGTAGCAGTCAAGGTAGACAGCACGGAGTGCGAGTGGGCTGAGCTGCTCGTTCTCGCCAGAGATCCGGCTGATGACCGTATCTGCAAGGTGTTCAACTGGGTGCGTTTCTGGGGCGAGGGTGCGGTCAATGGAGGCGATCTGCGGTACTATCCCTCGGACTTCCTCGAGATCGAGGACCGCTGGAAGATACCGCTGGTGCACATGCGGCCACTGGATATTCTTGACGGCCCTCGGTGAGTACACCACTCCCCGTCAGGCATCTCTACCAGTAAAGTCTCATATGCCTAACACATTTCGTCCTCATAGCTGCCCGATCGTGAAGATCAGCTTTGGTGAGCTGGGCCGGATGGTATCGCTGACCAAGTGGGAGAACCAAGCTCTCATGGGATACATCAAGAAGTATGGGCCGTTCCAGATCGACTTCCCTCTCTGACCGCAAGTGACGCTGTCAGCTAATTTGTCTGCGCTTGTCTATAGACCCTACCCCTGGCCCGCCGGATATGGCGGGCTGACACACATCGAGAAAGTGTCTCTTGAAGGAGAAGAGCCACAGCCAACGCCGGACTTCGCACGGACGATGGCAGTAGCTTCTGCGCTGGCCGAACATCACTGGGCCGAGCCCTACGTCAGCGAGATGTCGAGAGAGGAGGCCAAGAGAGAGCTGGACGACATGATCGAGAAGCAGGAGACGCTGGCTGAGGGGAACCACGACTCAGCGCAAGAGCAGAGTTCTGATTATGGAGATGGGAAGGAGGGAGAGGAAGTCAAGGAGGACCCGACCGGTGATGACGATGAGGACAGCGAGAGCGACAGCGAGAGCGATAGCTCGGAGGAGAAACCGCCCATCTGGCCCAAGGGTGTGGTTGGACTGATCTGAGGCTGGTAAGGTGACCCTAGAGTTGTACAGAACCTAATCCCGCAGTTCCCCGTAGTATCCTGTTGAGCATCCCAGACACCTCCTCAAGACCCCAGTCCATCCTGTTCGTTATTTCGTCTTCATACTTTGACCAGCGCACAGCAGGGATATCTGCCTCACAGGCCCGGCCAAACGCAACAGCGTGCGGAAGTCAAGCGTGCAATGCCGGGTCGGGAATGCCATGACTCTTGCTGAAGCCCTGGTCTCGGCCGGGCTATGCGGTATCCGGGACTTGGATCCCAGCACCAGCACCAGCACCCCGGACTCCTCCCCACTTGATTCCCAACCCAAGCGAGTCCTTTGATGTTCAGCCGGGTCCCCTGGTGTTCTCCCGGTCACCCCAGCCACTTCCCGCTACTCGACCGCCGTCCCTCAGCTTACCCACCGCATATCCCCGATGCCCTCTTCTCTCTCGCCCTTCGTCTCCCACTCCTAAACCTGCTTCCCCGCAGACCCAGCAGCGCGTAGCCGTTCATCCCCGGCCGTCCCCACTTCTCCCGGTTAACCCAACTACTTCCCGCCATCCTCCCGTCCCTCTCCCTCCTAAGTCCACCACATATCCCCGATGCCCTTTTTCGCTCCCGCCCTTCTTTTCCCAGCTCTAAATCCGTTTCCCCGCAAGCCCAGCAGCGAGTAGCCGCTCCCCTCCAGCCGTTCCCGCTTTTCCCGGTCACCTCAACCTCTTCCCGCCATCCTACTCCCGTCCCCCCTTCCTTCCCCTCCACCCCCCCACTCCCCTCCCCTTCCTCCCCCTTAGCCCACCGCACATCCTCGACGCTCTTTTCTCTCCCGCCCTGCTTCTCCCACCACTAAATCTGCTCCCCCGTCAACCCAGCAACGCGGAGTCGCTCCCGTCCTTACTGTGCCTACCCCGCCCGGTCCCCCTATGCCACGCCCGTCCCTCCCCCTCTTTAGCCCACCCGTCCATTCCCGGCGCTCCTCTCCCACCCTTGAATCTGCTGCCCCAGTTGTAAACCCAGCAACGCGCAGCCGCTCACCTCCCTCTATCTCCACCCCGCCCTATCCCCCAGCCACCTTCCCGCGATCCCACTCCCGCCCCTCCCCCTTCTTAGCCCACCGCACATCCTCGACGCTCTTTTCTCTCCCATTATTCTTCTCCCACCCCTTGATCTGCTCCTCCGTAAACCCAGCAGCGCGCAGCCGCTCGGCCCCCTGCTGCCTCCACTTCTCCCTGTCCCTCAAAGCCTCCAGCGAATCGGCCCAGTCGTCGCCTTCCAGGTCCGAGTCGGGCTGGATGTCGGATTTCGGATCGTAGGCGGCGGAGAAGCGGCTGTCCATCGCTGAGGGGCCGGAGGCGGCGCCGCGGCCTCTTGGTCGGATTTGGTGGGAGGAAGTGGAGGAGGGGGGGAGTGGCCCGATTATGTCTTCGAGCGGGTCTGAGTCTATGTCTGGTTTGCTTGTGCGGTCTGCTTCTTCTTCTTCTTCTCGCTGCTTGTGTCGGTGTTGTTTTCGAGACGAGAATCTATGGCTGTCATCGTCTTGTTCGCGATTCCTGTGCCGGTGTGACGGGCGTGCTGAGCGTGGTGGCGATTGTCTGTCCGTGCCAGCTTCGTCATCGTCGGAGGGTGACCGGTCTCGGTACCGGTGGCTGTGACGGTGACTGTGCCGATGTTTCCTCTCCTTGTATCCAGGCGATCTTGATCTGTTCGGCCTGCTTCCTTTCCTGTAGACGTTGCCGTCATCTGGCGACAAGGATCTGTCCACTTTTCGGTGGCGCCTCTCAGTTTCCCGATCTCTGTCCCGTCCCCTATGTCTGTCCCTTTGCGGCTCGTCTGTCACGCTGCGATCTGCCTTGAGGGTCTTGCGGTCCTGTCCTTCGGAACTGGACTTCCCCAAATCTCGTTTTCGGGACGCATGCCCTTCGTCGTCGCCTTCGGCAAGCTTCCTCTTCTTGCCCTGCAAGGTGGCGGTTATGGTCCCGAGCTGTCGTCGTCGCAGGTCTTGCGCGGCAGGCCTGCGTTTCCTCTCCTCTTTCGCCTTGGCTTCCGCCAAACTGTCCAGTCGCGCTTGTGACTCGGCGGCTTCTTTCGCCAGTAGCGCCTCGTTGTGGCTCTTGGTCTCCTTGATTATGTTGCGGAGGAATCGGGTATTTGGTTTCGCTTTCGATGTCGGCCTGACCAGGGGGCACATGTGCATTAGATTTGAGGCCTCTGGATGGATGTGACGAGCAGGGAGAGCCTGCTTACCTGGAGCTGCTGTAGGCATCGAGCCCCATCGTGGAGTATCGGAGGGAGCAGTCGTTCGCCTCCTTGGCCAGCAGTTCGGCGACATGGTCGTCGGTGAGGATGGTGTCCATCTCGTAGGCAGAGCGCAGAGCCCAGGTGATATCGGATGTTAGGTAGCAGCGCAGCGGGGAATATGCATCAATAAACAGCCAAAGGTTACCAGATGTGTTGGCAGCAGTTGTTGGGCTTTCATATATCACCAGCCCTCATGTCGAAGCGGAAGAGTACAAGAGTACAAGAGTACCAGAGTACCTGGAATCCTGCAGCGATAAGATAAGGTTTTGACCGGTGAGTTGAGGCTGTGACGTGTACACGTTGTTTGATTGGAAGAACACATGAATATGGTGGGGTGGGCGGGGCACTACCCCGCTATCGAGTACGTACCGCGGAGTACGTACCGATGTCGCGTTACACAGACATGCAGCTGAATATTCTTCCGCCTTTCAGCTGGACGAGATACTCCAGACTCCATGCACTCTGGTCACACAAGGGTCTCATGTCAAGAGAAGCGAGACCTGACAGGTCGTGGTGTTGCAGGAGCGGCAGGTAATGACATAAACTGAGAAACGCTAACAGAGCAGGACCGGTTTGCAGGGTGTCATCATCCCAACTCTGTCCGTGAGATCCAACATGCTGCATGTTCGACGTGTGCTAGCTGGATAAGGTATACTATGTAATGATAGAGGAAGGAAGACTACACGTGTAGGATCGTGTTCCGCCTGGATGCGACTTACGATGGACATGCAGCATATGATATCATACACCTGCCATCAATGAATTGAAAATTCAAACATGGCTCCAAAGCATCTTCACACACATCTCGCGTGTGATGGTCTGCACTTTACCCAATCCACGACTGATTCTCTACACTAGGATCAGTGTTACACAAACAGGCAATTTGAAACCGGTCAGCCAGGGCTGCATTGATTCTCAAGCCGGTGAGCCAGGGCTGATCTTGAGCCGGTGAGCCAGGGCTGGTTTTGAGCCGGTGGGCTAGGGGCTGGTTGGCTAATCTGAACCCGGTCAGCCAGGGCTGATCTGAACCCGGTGAGCCAGGGCTGATTTTTTTCAAGCCGGTGAGCCAGGGCTGAAGTAAGGCGGAGAAGCTGAGGTTTCAGGACGCACGTGTTGTATTGCGGCTGATTGCAGATCCTTGGAACACGCGTTGCCACTATCGGACTTTAGTAAACATTGGCGTCAACGTCAACAACTACAGTAGCAACGAGTCACGACGTGTGTCCGACCTGCATCAGTTCTAGCCAATTTCGGGGGCCATAAGCACAAAAAACGTCCAAGAGCAAGAACTGCTCATATTCTCACCTCCTCCATCATCATCGACGACTAGGCGCCTAACCACCTCACCAACATGTCTCTGCAAGACGCGACCCGCGTCCTCGCGACGATAGAGTCCCTACAGTCTCGCGACATCTCCATCCTCAAGCTCAGCGAGCCCATCTCCTCCGCCCTGGCGCACCTCGATCCCACATCGACCACGGTCCGCACCTCTGACGTCTCCAACAGCTCCCTGGAAGCACCCACCCCAGCGTCTCTGGAAGCCGACCTGGCGCACTACCGCGAGCTCTTCTCCAAGCTCCGCTTCAGCTACGTCGAGCAGGTCACCAAGGAGAAGTTCATACGCGCCATCGTGGGCGATCCGCCGCAGATCGTCACGCCCGCCCAGAACCTCGCCTTGGAGCAGAGCAACGCCACCGCCAAAGCGCAGCTGAAGGCGTCCAAGGTCGACGTAGCAGCCACTGTCGAGGAGCTCGAGGAGCTGGGCCGGAACTTGGCCAGGCGGTGGGAAGGGATCAGCACCGAGACTGCACGGTTGAGGGAACTGCCCGAGAGGATCGAGCGATTGGAGGAGAGCATCGCTGCCCTGCGTGCGGCGGGGCATGGGGATGCCGGGGCCGGGAGGGAGATGAATCTGCCGCTCGAGCGGACGCTGGATTTGGTTGAGCAGAAGAAGAGGAAGATTGCAGAGTTGGACAGGCAGATTGAGAGTCTGAGTGCTACGGTGCCGAGAAAGAGGAAGGAAGCGGAGAGATTGGCTGCTGAACTGGCGACGCTTGAGGCTAGGAGGGTGAATAGCACGTCCGCTGCAAGAGAGGCAAGGAAGAGGAAGGAGGCTAGGCTGGGCGGAGCGGAAGATGATCTTGAGCAGAGGGGGAGGTGGTGGAGGGCGGAGGAAGCGGTGCTGAAGAAGATGTTGGAGCTCTGAGTGCTAGTACTCTGGCGGCATTGGGAATGGTGCGGTGGCATGTGTTAGGTCTCTGGGTCTGCTTTTCGGCGTTGGGATGAAGCCATGGAAATAAGGTGTTAGGCGTGGCAAATACTGGGTATACTGGGAATACTGGGCAGGTTGTGAATGAGCATGGTTCTTGCCTACATGACGAGGATGGCACGGGGCAGTGGCACCTCGTTGTAAGCAGCAACGACCTGTGTTGACGAACGAACACCCACCGTCACTTTGACGAGGATTTCGGGTGAGCACATTTCCAGCAATCACCAGAGTTGTCCGAATCTGCTGTCAACCTTGCTACAACCTTGTTTACCGTCATCTGGAACCTAATAGTTCGAACCCACCCCCCCTGATGGGACAACTTTGACCACCTGCAACCGCACATAGCGGCCACACCAGGGCTTTTTCCTTCGAGTATGTATTAAACCTTCCTCGTAGTGGTCGAGCCGACAATTGGTTCTGACACTTATATAAACATCTTCCAAGCCGCTGGTTTACGGAAACTTGTTGTAGTGTGAGCAAGCACCTTCCCACGACGCACCCTGCCGAGATACCAAGAGGACCTCGCGACCTCAGTAACTCGATCATGGACAACCACAACGACGCCAGTAACCCAGACAGTCACTCTGAAGTCACCGAAGACTTTATATTTCTTACTGACGAATACGGAGGGACATACTACGGCGAAAACTGGGCTTTTCGATTCGATCGTCGCGAAAACCGTGCCCTCTGGCATAGCCAACCAATCCAGCTCATTCCCACACTGGGAATCTTCTACTGCGACACCCAGCTCTACGTGAACGGCACTGTCTACGAGCCAGGCAGCCTTAGTGACGAGCGATTGGCACAGTTCGTGGAAGAAGCCGGCGGGGCCATCCACGAAGCCAACGAGGAGGAGCGGGACCTCTTCGAACCCGTGGTGGTATCCCAAAAACTCCGGGAAGCGCTCGACGGAATTCGATGGGTCGATAGGCTGCGGGAGATAGTCTACGACCATATTGGCTACCTCCCTTCAGACGTCACCCGTTGCTCCGTCACCCTTTTCAGGAGGATCAGCGAAGAGACCAGGACCCTTCGGAGGCTCATTGGTGGAAGCGGCAGGGGATATGTGCGACCTTTGGATTACGACGCTTGTACCGTGGCCCTCGAAAGATTGACGCAGGAAATTGACCGGCTCGAAGCTATCTGGTTGCCGCAGCCACAGCAGTCTGGAGGGAACCAGATCGCGAGTGCTGCGTGACGGAGTCGGAGTCCCAGGGTACATGAGCGGAGGATGAAAATGCCAGGAGCCGGGTCGGGAGTGGTTGTTGATGTTTTCTTGCACGATTTATGTGGTACGATGCAGGTCGAATATGGAAGGAGGTCGCACAACCGTGTCGCAGAGAAGACATGACTGGCATATCGTACCTAGCAAGGGTGACGGGATCGTGAATGGTTGTGTGGGCATAAGGACAAATCATGTGTGACTTCGACTACTGCAGGAATACGGATATCGTTAAGTGCTTTAAATGCCAAGTGATAGAAATTGATAGTGTTTCCTTACAATTCTCGCTCAACGTTTTATGTATATGCGTGTCATGTCTAGCATGCTGTGCGTAGCCGTCAGTATTGCTATGAAGCATGCTGTGTGTAGCCGTCCATATTGTTATGGTACTCCCATCTCCCAATGAAGGTGCCTCCTTCACCAATACCTACCTCATTCCCAATTACAATGCTTGTTCTTCCGTCATGCCACTTGTAACCATGATAGCAATGACTCTGCCGAGTTTCGACTCTCGTAGTACAGGGTCGCACAAGCAACCGCCGTGTCACGGGATGGCAGGTGATGATGGGCACGAAGTCTTCCGCGCGCTGAGCATCAGCCTGTCAGAAGTACTACAGAGAACACAAAGTCTGGAGGGACGCGTGGAAAGGAGTGGCACGACTGTGTTGACAGGAACAGTGAATCGTAGCTTGTGTGAGGATACACCGAGCTCGTTGTTTCGAACCGAAGCCAACCAAACTATGTCCCGGGACACCGGAGTGCTGCTCCTGACACATCCGGCATATCTGGCAGGTTCAACAACAGGAGCTGGCGGTCTCGAGCAGTACGGTAGAAGTTCCGGTAGCTTGGTCGTAGGCCTCCAGATGTAAAAACATGAAGTCGGTCTGAGCTGATGGAACACATGGAGGCTCTTGTACTGGAGGAGAATCTGCAGCCTTGAGTTGCTCGATTAGCGGGTAAAGTGATAAGCGGCATTCCCTACTCTAGCGCCCCGGAGCTTCAGCCACAGGCGTTATCGGCGCGGGGTAGTAGCTGTGAATGAACGGAGCTTGCAGTGCCTGTGCCGGATGGATGAGATGAAGCATGCAGCAGGAGTGGACGTGTGAGATCCCACACTTATGCTCACTTGAAGCTGATCTTTGTGCTTTGACCAATGTCATACTTAGTATTCGTGAGGTACTCAAGAGCAGTATTTGGGTTAAAATGCGTAAGACGTGGACTCGAGAGCATTAAAGCATTCGTGTCTCACATCTGTCTGAACTTGGAGCTCTGTTCAACTGTCATCAAACCTTAAGTGGCGCGTGATACCCGGCTAAAGTCACCTGGCACTTCGCGACCTGGGACTAGAGGTCTGCTAGGTCCCTTGTATCCGTCGAAAGGGGCCAATCTTACACAGGGACTAAGCTTTAGCTATCCAGGATCCGGTATTTGAACTCGTCATGTACCATTCAAGCCCGACCTTCGTCCAAGAGTCACCTCGCGCGTCCTGCCTGAGCTCCAACCTACAAAGCTCCGTGACCCCGCACACTTACACTGGAGCCATCTCGTTGTCTGTTCGCCCGACACCACACCCTTGTCCCTTGTCTCCAACCACTTTCTAGCCGAGGCCTCGAGCTCTATAGTAGGAAAATCACTGATCTACAAAGGTGCCAAGTCTTCCATAGCTCCTACCGAGTATCTGCGCCGACAAGGGTCCAACAAAGCCTGAATAGCTACCCCGCCGTCATAAGAGGGAGAGCATAGACAAGAACACCCGGCCTGCCCGACATGTGGTCTCCACGAAGACCCAGCACTTCCAACGGCAGCGCACAGGGCCAGGAGGAGAGCACAATGTCGTCCACCACCAAAGTCAAGCCACCAGGCCGCCGCTATGCCCAGATCGTCAAGTTAAAGCCCGAGCATGTGGACGAGTACAAGAAGGTCCACGCTGCGGTATGGCCGGAAGTGCTGAAGCAAATCAAGGATTGCAAGATTGAGGATTGTATGTATCCTTTTTTATCCCGTTGTATTCTTGCTCCTTGTTGTTGTTATCATGTCCCAATTGTCATGTTTGATGCGGCAATCCATGTTGTGAACCATGTTGCAGCTGCGAACTAACGAGGCACTCAACAGACTCCATCTACTTGGACGACAGCACACACATTCTCTTTGCGTACTTCAAGTACGTTGGCTACGACTTCGAAGGGGACATGGAGCGCATGCGCGAGAACCCGCGTGTTCGGGAGTGGTGGCGGATGACGGACTCTTGGCAAGAGTCGTTGGTCCCTGGCGCAAAGAGCAGCGAGGCTGGCACCCCGGCGTGGTGGAAACCCATCGAGGAGGTTTTTCATGTCAACTGACAGTGACAGTGACACTGAATGAAGACGAAGGACATAAAAATGTGGCGTGGCTATAGTACAAGAATCTCTGTTTGGTTGTGTTAGCCTCGGATCATTGCATCGCTGATGCACCTGAATATGGACTTTGAGGGACGCGGGTCTCCGTGCGGCAACATGTATCGCCATTAGGGCGCCGAGCCCGTGAGTTATAGCTCCATGAAATGCGGAGAAGAAGGGTGTGCGCATCTGCTTGAACTTACAATAGCTCCTATCTCATCATGCGCTTCTCCGCAGCCTTGCGTCTTTAATCAAACACTCCTTCGGGGTCAGGCCCCCAGCTCTGACTCGAGACTCGATTGTCGCTATTGCTGTATGCCACCAAAGAGCATCTCAGGACCGGGTACCGAACAGCCCCCCAAAGAGACTTGACACAGTCCCGGAAAGGCTGCTCGTGCCTCCGCCGCCGCGGGTCCCATGTCTCCGGGCCTCGGTCCTTATCCACTCCTCCAGAAACTTCCGGTCCGCTAGTTGTCTCGCATCCGACACCTTGGTCTGCGTCTGGGCCTCCTGAGCATCAAAGCTCAGGAGCGTCGGCACCGAGGTGATCATGTAAGTCAGGCCAAGCCCCGCCGACATGACGTCCGGCGCATCGTACTCTACCTCGCAGTAGCCGACGCCGCCTTCTTCCTCGCCGACACCGGACTCGACTAGATTCTTAAGCAGCGGCGCGATGGTGCGGCAGGTCGGACAGTACGAGGTTGTCCAAAGGGTAATCAAGGGTGTGCGGGAGGAGGAGGAGAGGAGCTGGTAATTGTAGAATTGGTCGAGGTTTCGGACACTGGGTTGCAAAACTTGTTAATCAACGCGTCCTAGGGCTGATCGCTTGTCGCTCAAAGCTTGAAGAACTTACGAGTCATAAATCTGGTTCTTAGCTTGGAGTTTCCTTGAGGTCGACAGCCAGGCTCGTTGACTCCCAGCCGGAAAGGGAAGGCTGTTCTTCTTTGCTAGAGATGCAAGACCAAGCGCAGTCTGCCTTTCGGCTAGAAGCAGACGCATTTTCAAGTATTCGTCGCAGTCACAGCCGGTCGGGTAAGCGACAAGGCTATGATTCTGGCTTCGGCGGCACCCACCACAATCGATTGGACAGCCGGTCGGACAGCCGAGAGAGATGAAGTAACACTTCGAGGGCTCGGTATCAGCTTGTGGGAAAGCTCTAGAGATTCCTCAGCGAGGTGGGCGAGATGGGGCTGCTGCTGGGCGTGGAAAGGCTGGGTGAAAACGATATATTTTGTGCAAAGCTACGTCAGAAACAACTTCAAATCAAGCCCGAAGCATTGCTGGACAGTGGGCGCGTGCGGCTATGCTTAGAGGGTCTTATTAGTGTCGTCATAGCGCGTCTACACCCTCACATAGCAGCTTGGCGATAGACCTTCAACCAGGAGACACAAAGCATTCCGAGGTCAACAAAGCCTGATATCTGATAGTTTGAGGTTGCAAGCATATGCACATGAGGCTCTCCTTGGAATAGATCTCGTACAACTGAGAGTCGCCTGACCGGTTACCCCAGTGCACACTGCATCTGCTTCAGCCTCGAGATGCAACAGCACTGGGGACGCTAAGACCAAGATGTGGGGGAAACACTCCACCGTATGACAGCAGAAGTCGATCAGAGGAGCCTGCTAACAAGTCATTTGCAGCCTACAGGGAAGTCATCTGCGCCTCTGTCTCCTGGCATCGAAGTAGCTTTCGACTGTAAATGGGTCACGATATACACCAGACAACCCACACAGCGGCACTTCACCGCCCACCCAACGCTCATTCCTACCATCCAATCGTTCCCTTCCATCCCTTCCCGCCGTCATTTACACGTGCTGGTCTGGTCTGGCGGTATAAGCGGCAAGACGAGACACGGAGGTGCACGTGGTTGCAAGCAATGAGACTGCTTATACCTAGGGTAGTCAAGATGGAATACACAGCTCCTTGAACGTCTCTTTGGTGTATTTTAAGGAAGTCTTGACTTCGCGACTTGTCAGTTGAGACGAACTTGACTTGTGTGTGTTAGCGGGGATGGTGCTGACTCGACAAAGACCATCCAGCAACAAGCCCACATACACAGTACACCTTGACTTACAGCGAGCCATTGCCCAACCATCCAACACCACCGCGACCCTTGTGCCATCCTGCTAGGCCCCCGAGACTTTCGCTCCTTCCCATCTTTCAACCACATCAAGGTATGTATGTTGCTCCCCCTCGAGTCTTCCATGTACTTGTCAGGCGCGTCACGCCCCTCTTGTACCGTCCTGTTGCCCGTGTATTCGTGTCGCTCGGCCTCATATCGCGCCATATCGCGCTCCTGTTCCTTCCTGCCCTGACAATGCCCAGCTCCCCTACCTGCTTCAATAGGCCACATGAAGGCCGCGGAGCTTCCGGGTGCTCTTGGGAGATGAGAACATGTGTTGGAATCTTTCCTCACGAGATCGCGTTGCTGACAATGATCTGGCAGTATCTCCAGCTTCGCGCTTGCCTTCCGTCAAGAAGAGCAAATGTCTTGACACAGATGTAAGCGACCACTTGTAAAGGGGGACACATGGCCACCCACCTCCGTGGACTGGAATTCTCGTCACAACTCTCAGTGCTTTTTTTCTCTTCCCATCGTTGTCTAATGATGATCCCTCCTTGCAACCGATCCCTAACTTCTCACGCCTAGATATATTCGATACCTTTGGGTTCCACTAGGAGCTTTATATTGCTACTTGACACACCTGCAATCACTTCTTTCAATACATCTACACCTGAAGACTGGGTTTTCAAAGGCTGTCTTCATACCTGATAGGTCTCGATAGTGAGCTGTCACGCATCTCCTAGCAGCCAACAACAGTCTAACATCGATCATCTCTGCAGATAGCTGTCCAAGGTCCAACCACTGACGCCTCCCATTCGCCCGTCCATTTTTCTGTCCTCTAGCCATGTCTACCACGTCAGAACAAAACCATGAGTTTCCACTGGATTTTGCGGAGCTGGACTCTGCTCTGGAAGAAGCCACACATGTCTGTCCAATGCCGCACATGGCACACTCGAGGACACGCAGAACTAGGGTCAAGCAGCGCCAGTTCTTCGGTGAATTCCCTTACGATGGCGGAGCAGACCACAAGGCCGACCACAGAGCCGCTCTCGGCATACCAAAATCGAGCCTTGGTGTTCTGAATGACAAAGGGACAATGGCAGTTCCGGGTACGTTGATTCTTTCCCTCTTCGATTTTTTCTTCTTTCCAACCATGCACGCATCTAACCAGGGGATCAGGGTCTGTAAACTTCCTGAGCGAGGGAAGCCAGAACAAGCCAATGGGCATGGAGAACATCCCACGCCGGACTTCACACTCGGTCTTCCGTGCCGGCTATGGAAGCACGGCTGGCGGTCCTAAGACGGCCTCAGAGAACAAGACGACAAAGTCGGGGATCCTCCTTGTTCCCCAGCCAGAGGACACAGGCAACGACCCGCTCAACTGGCCGACCTGGAAGCGAGACTGTGCTCTCGTATCCGTCGGTCTGTACTGTGCTGTTGGCGGCGGCATGACCCCTATCCTAGCAGCCGGCTTCACCGACGTTGCAGAGGAATACGGCACCAGCGTGGAGGATGTTTCCCTCACCACCGGACTATACATGATGGGACTGGGTGTAGGCTCGGTGATCTGGTCCCCCACGGCCATCCTATTCGGAAAGCGGCCTGTATACCTGGCTTCGGTCGTCCTGTTCCTCCTCTCCAACGTTTGGTGCGCTGCATCCAAGTCTTTCACCTCCCTCATCCTGGCCCGCATCTTCCAGGGAATTGCCATCAGCCCCGTCGAGTGTCTGCCATCCGCAACTGTTGCAGAAATCTACTTCTTGCACGAGAGAGCATTTCGACTGGGCATCTACACGCTCCTGCTCCTCGGCGGTAAGAACCTGGTTCCTCTCTTCAGCGCCGCCATAATCAGCAATTTGGGATGGCACTGGGTATTTTGGTAAGGAACATTCCGTTGCTAGAGTCTTATCGTTGACAAGCCATGATGGCTAATCAGAGTGTGTCGGTAGGATCATTGCAATCTTCTCAGGGGTCTGCGGTCTCCTGATCTTCTTCCTCGTTCCAGAAACCTTCTGGGACAGGGCACCGGTCCCAAAGGCCGTCATCCGTGAGAGGAAGTTGACCTTCAACACCAACTTCTACTCCAAGTACATGGGGCCGATCGACGGTCAGCTTGCATCATCAGTGCTCGGCCTGTCCGATTCGAGGCGCCCCAGCCGGCACGATTGGACCTCCCACCACCCGGAGAAGGAGAACGTGGATTTCGAGCTCGGTGAGCTGGCCATGCATTCCGAGAGCCACATCAAGACAATCACCAATCCCGAAGGTGTGCTGTCTGTCCCTGACCGCCCGTACATGCCGAACCTCAAGTACGGGCCGCAGCACCGCAGGGACTCGTCAGCGCCACCAAAGACGATCCCGCCGAAGAAGCGCGAGTGGGAGCCAGCGATCCCCAAGGCGTGGTTGGCCGCCCGAGCAGAGAAGAAAACAGGCGCTTCCTCGCCCACCTCCATCGCATCCGCGCCACCAGCGATGCCGAGCCGGCTCACATACACCCACGCCCTGCGCCGTCGCCCAACACAATCCTTCGCCCAGCAACTCAGACCATACAACGGCCGCCTCAACCCAGACGAATGGCTCAAGGTCTGCGTCCGCCCATTCATCCTGCTCTCGTACCCGGCAGTGGCGTACGCGTCTCTGATCTACGCCTGCTCGATCGGCTGGCTGATCGTCATCAGCGAGTCCGTATCGATAATCTACCGCGGAGCCTCGTACAACTACAACTTCGACGCCATGCACGCCGGCTACGTGTACGTCGGGCCTTTTGTCGGCGGCGTGCTGGGAACAGCCGTTGCCGGTAAGCTGTCAGACATAATCGTGCAGTTCATGGCGCGGCGAAACGACGGACTCTACGAGCCCGAGTTCCGGCTGGTGATGATGATCCCCGTCGCCATAGCCACGGGAGCAGGGCTGATTGGCTTCGGTTGGACGGCGCAGGACCACGACAACTGGCTGATACCGACCTTCTTTTTCAGTGTGGTAAGTTTTGGGTGCTCGCTTGGGTCGACGACCAGTATCACCTTTGTGGTGGACTCGTACAGGCAGTATGCCGGCGAGGCACTGGTGACGCTGAACTTCTGCAAGAATATCTTGCACGGGCTGGTGTTCTCGCTGTTTGTCACGCACTGGCTCGAGGCTGACCGGAGCAAGAGCGTGTACATCTGGATTGCCGTCATGCAGATGGTCGCCACGCTGTTTACGATACCCATGTACATCTATGGCAAGCGCCTGCGGATGTGGACTGTCCGGCAAAACTTCATGGAGAGGTTCTAGGTGAACTTTCAGTGACGGTGTTGGAGTGAGTGGCGCCCTAGGAGTAAGGAATGCTGCGCTGAGGTCTGCGAGGTCGTTGTTGCACAGCTTGACGTCGTTCGGAGACAAGTCTTTCTGCCTTGCCTTGCGGGAAAAAAAAATGATGGTGGCGGTCTAGGAGATAGGAAGCTCCGCTATGATGATGATACTGTTCATCAGGGGATGGGAGAGCACTTGAGGAGAAAGAGATGCCGTGCTTTAGGTTGCGAGGTCATTGTTGCATTGGAGAGATGGCGTTTTCAAGGACGAGGTTTATTCCCAAGAGCATGAGGTTGCAATAAGGTTGGGAGAGCAGGTCTGCCGGATGCTGGAGGAAGGTACCAGTTGGAGCAGGGCGTCATCCGACATGTTGGCCGAGGTCGATCAGGAAAGCGGTGTTTGGAGCGGTCGACCTTCCATCACATTGTCGAAAGCATTTGGGCGGTCATCTCCTGCATTGTCATGGTTCATGGGCAAGCAGCAAGGGCATTCTTAGAGCTGTTTTGTCCTACATGGTGTCGTTAGAGCCTAGATCCTAGATTGGTTTGCGTGTGCGCCTTGCATCTAGATAGGATGTTGCGAGAATGAATATTGAGCATTGTCATCCTCAACAGCTCTTCAGACTGAGAGAGTGTGAAATGTCATCGTTGCGAAAGTGCCCCACACATCCGAAGTTTTCAAGCAAACCTGCAACAACATCAACATCAACATCGCCATCACCATCACCATCACTAATCCCTCCAGAATTTTCAAGGACATATATGACCAGAGACAAGTCGTCAGTCATATCTACTACAAGACAGGCGCGGCCAGACCGGGGAGAAGAAGGCAAAAATGTCGACCCGCATCCCACCCCTCCTGGAACCCTACCTCGCCCTCCCGCCCGAGACCTCACTCATAGTCCTCACCAGCATCCTCGGCGCATCCACCAACTGGCTGGTCCTCCGCTACTTGCACACCTTCCTCAATCCCTCAGCCAAGACAGATCCCGCACCTTCACCAGATGACACCGTCAAGGAAGACGTCTCCGTGCTCCTGGTCAGCTTCCTCCGCGACTACCCGTTCTGGCGCGATGGCGCGGGCCGTCTAGGCGTGGACCTGGAAGCGGCGGGCCGGAAGGGCAAGTTCGCCTTTGTAGATGGCCTGACTGCGCTGTACCTGCCGCCTGGAGAGGCCAAGTCGTCGTCGCCGTGGCAGGTGCGGCTCACGAGTCACCGGCTGGGGGACGTGAGGAGGACATTGCATGCTGCGGTGGATGGGATGATGGCCAAGGGAGCAGGGAGGGTAGTTCTGGTCATAGACCAGCTAGATTTACTGCTTGCTACGGCTGGAGCTGAAGAGGAAGGTGTTGGGTTGGGGGTGAGGGAGATGCTGCTTGATTTACATGAGGTATGTATTCTCCTCAATCCTTATGTTGCAATGCCATGGATGTGGTCCAGGGCATTTCAGGTCTACGACGCGGGGAATGTGTGCCAACATTGAACCAGAAAACACATGCTACTGTCATGACGCTCTCGGCAGACGAGCCGCTTGTTGCGGGCCAGACGACGACATTGGAAAAGGAGCACGCGGCACTGGTGCTCTCCGCCGCGCACGAGGCTGAGATCGTGCTGAGTCTGAGGCTGCTGGATACAGGCACGGCCAAGGATGTGAGCGGTGTAGTCAGGATCACGCGTGGTGGCGGCGAGTCGAGCCGGGCGGTCGAGGAGAAGGAGTATCTGTATCATGTGCTGGGGGATGGTGGTGTTCGGGTGTTCGAGAGAGGGCAGTAGATCTTGCACCTGGCCGGGGTGTGTCATCCGAAAACAATATCGAAGTCTATCCCGGGCGGTGCTGGTCGTGCTAGTAACGATAAGTTAAACCGGCCCTGCACTCGATCCTGATGTCGTCAATAATCGCATCACGAACACTGAGCGCACACTGGAGTGGACGATGCTGGTCGATTGATCGGAAGAGCAATCAGTCATGCTAACTGTTGCCGTCACGGGTCCCTGCCGTCCCTATACCGCGTAAAATCACACTGTTCCATCATCACAAGCCCCGGGATGTGGCATCCCCTGCTTCTTGTCAAGAAGTGCCAATGACGACCTTGTATTGTGTAGACCGAGACCTTTTGTTCCCTTGCGAAAATTCATGACTGATGTAACAGCGAAAGCGATAAGGCCGTTCCGAAATCCCCAAGACACCGTCCAATCAATGCAGTCCGCGATTCCTCACAACCCTGTTTCCCCTTCCAACCGCTTAAGACGAGGCAGCGGGAGCGCCGCGTGCGCCCTTGGGTGTGCCGGTCTGGAAGCCATTCTTGAACTTGCGGGCAACGGTGCTGAGGTACCTCATGCGGCCGGTGCCGACGGTCTTCCTGCGCTTGGCCTTCTCGGACCAGTTGTCTGTTCCATCGTGTCAGCCAGTTGTCGCGTTGTTTTCCTCCTCCACCCCCCGAGCTTGGTTATTGCGTCAACGTACACTTCCGGGTCTTAGCAGCGGGGTATCCGCAGCCGGCGCAGACGTGAGTCTGGTTGTGCATCGACCGGCGACCGCATCGGCGGCAGATGCCGTGTGTCTTGGTGTGGCTGTTTGGGCTTTGTTAGCAAACCTGAACTCATCGAGGTCGGGCGTCGTCTCGTCGTGGTCGGTCGAGGACTCGAGGTTATTCGTGTACATACCGCTTGCCGAAGGAGCTGGTTCCCTTGGCTATAGAACTGTCAGTAAGCCGTCAGGCAGAGAATTCGTGTCGCGGCGAGCAAAAGAAGCCGTCGCTGGGCACACCCCAAGAGGACCAAGGTCGGCGTGACAGTGTCATGCTAGGTCTGCGCAATAATCGACTTGGGTTTCGAGGAGTGTGCCCGCTGTGATTCCTTCACTTTCGCTGATTCCGTTGATCTTTTGGCTCGAAGAAGGGCGGTACATACTCATCTTGTCTGTTTATCCGAACGCACGTCGATATGGTGATGGTCGGTTGGAGGGTTGGTCGTGGTCGTCCGCAAGTGTCAACTTCGCTTGCACGGGGATTTGAAATTTCGAAATTCGAGAAAATTGTGTGGGCTGCCGGAATCAGGGCAAGCGATTGGTGGGCTGGCAGCTGCGTGGGGCTGCGTCAATCAGTAAAAAAGTTGGCTCCCACGTGACCCGCAGCCAGGGCTGCTAAGTTGTTCTCTTCCCAGCGCCACAACTGCAAGCATACAACACAGCCACATCACGATTCTGTTCTTGAGCCACAAGACAGACACAACACCCGTGCTTCAACGTCAATCCACGCGTTGTGGAAGCAAATGCCCTGATAGCATCCGTCAATGGCAGCTTTGGGGTGCAGTCTCCATCGTACACGATGGGCGTGCTGTCGCTTCCTTCACATCTCAACTTGCAGCTTTGATTCGTGCCCTGTACTGCAACCTGTTTTTCTGGAGCCCTGAGCTATGAGTGAGCCCTGAGCCCTGGAGCTATCGTTTCGTGGTGGAGATGAAGTTGTCGTTTGCTTCCCAGGTCGTTTATCTACGCTCAACACACTCGTTCTCACACAAGTGTCAAGCTCGCTATCCCGCCCCAACCTGCCCAGGTCAAGATACCTTGCGCTGAGCGTACCTTAGGTATCGCAAAGTTGCCAGTGCGCTTATGGCAAGACAGTTCTGCACTTTGGCCGCTTGCGAAGCTTCGATATACCCTCCTTGCAAGGCTCGTATGGGTAATTGTCTCGGAACGCCGTTCCAGATCGATGAGAGTGCATTCATGGAGTATTTTATGGGAATGGCAATATTATCCTTTCGCTCTGGTCAGATGATATGTAACATGTTGTATGGCTTCTATACAGTGTAAGGCATTGAAGTGTACACGCTAGACCTCACAGCGTGGTGTAGCTGCCTCAGCAGGCCAACCTAGAGCATCGACGGTTGAGGACGACACAGACTCTGTCATTGCATTTCCAGGCCGCATGTCTAGTTCAAATGACTGGATCTGTCTTTCGCTTTTCCCAACATGTCACCTTATATCTGGTGAGGATTGTCCCGTCGCTATCATCTATTCATTCACCTCTCCTTCACTGCATCAAGTACGATCGCTGATGTGTCTTGAAGGTATTCACCGTTCTGACTCGATATGGCATACAAACTAAGATGTCAACTCCTGTCATCGAACTTCGTTGCGGTCGCGATTCCCATTGACAATAAGCATGCACCCCAGAGGTTCAAGCTGAAATGACTCCCCCAACGGGGCATGCATGTGCCTTCCATATCATTCTTTAGTACTCTGCCGCCATCTCCGCCCTCATGGCCGCCAAGTGTACTGCTTCAGGCCTAGAAAACTGAATGGCTGCACCAGCATCTTACTCGGTCGACTGAAGCATGGTGTTGTGCCCCTACATGATGTCCACTTGGAAGCTGGGCGTCTCGCGTGTCACCCATTGCAGCAACACCCTATTACTATATATAAGGTGTCTAGCCTGCTCAGAAAGCCATCAACCTGGAAGCATCCCTGGTCCATATCTCACAGTCATCTGCTTCCTCTTTCTCCTGCTTCGCAGCCCGACCGTAACAATAGCCCTCGTCGTCAAGCTTGAACGTGATACTAAGTCTTTCCGAATTGCTAATATTTTGCCACTCATTGCTTTGCGCCTGTCAAGTCTCCCCAAGCTATCAAGGATCTCTTTTTGTGAGGCCTGGCAAAATACCAGCAGGAATAGCTTCAGACCTTTGACCCCTGCATTTGTATACGAGGACGCCGGCATGTAAACTGAAGACTGAGCAAGCACAATTCTGGAAATGTCTGGATCACGCATACCCGCGACACCGCCTACAGGGATGCGTATGGCACCTGCCATGCCATTGACCAACAACACCATAACATCCATGGGTACTACTCTGTCTCGAGTCCGCATATTCAGTGACCTCAACGCAAGGAACTTCCGGGACAGTCACTCGGACCCCAACACCATCGATCCGGCCGTCGGGAGCGGTACCATCCCGGGAGTTTATGTCCATCTTGGAAACATCTCGCCCTATGCCCACAAGCTCGCGCTCGAAGCCAAGTACGGCATCGCCACGACGTATGTGGACGAATTGCAGCTGAAGTGGCAGCAGCTCAAGGCTGGGGTAGCTCGACATCATGCTATTCCCAACCCAGCATCAGTCGGCACAGATGCTGAGTTCGATTCCTTCGACCCTGATCCCAGGGTTTGGAACGATTTCTATATCGATCGACGTGATGCGGTCATGTCCGAAATATTCGCAAAGAGTTTTCATGACAAGACAGCATGCATCTATCTTCTGAATACGTTTCTCTCGTTCCATAGAGCCAGCCAAGAGAACCGGCGACTTTCCCCGGATGATTTCCTGGCCACGCAGACCTTGGAACTCCTCACGGAGAATAGGGAACTCGCTCACAGCCCAGATATCTTTGCCTATCTTGAGATCCTGGTCCAGGCCTCGCCATCTCCGGAGCTTGCCGGCAGCGCCGACTTGGGCCCCGAAGAGCTACAGGCGAGGAAAGCTGTCCTGGCACGGATAGGAGACGCATATCTAAATTTCTTGCATTCATACAAGTATGTCAGCCAAGTCTTCGTTGTATGGTTACAGACCCTTATCCGCAATGGCAAACCATCGCCATGCTCGGGCAAAGCTTATCTGACAACGGCTGCAACAATGGTCGCGGCTCTGGAGGAGTTCCCCTCGTTCCTGCCTGCGGAGAGCTTCGTTTCACGGCTCGAAACGTACACTGCAAGGCTATCAGGACTCTCTGATTGGATACGTATTAAGTTAAGCCGGGAGGACTACCTAGTGCGACTCCAGTACACGCATCTTGTCGTTCTCGAGCCGCTTCCGGAGGACTTTCCCAAACTGGGTGGCCAGATCATTCTAAACACCCCGAGCGTGAAAGACCCGTTTGCCCAGGTCTTATGCGTCGTCTGGGCAGGACTGGGCATCAAACCGCAGCTCTGGATGATGCACTTCTCCAACAGCGAAGAAGAGATCCGAAAGGAGGCTCAACATCGAGCGCTCAAGGAGAGCCGCCCTGGTGGCTTGGTCCCCATTGCCGGAGACGCCAGCAACGAAGGCGAGAGCTCAACAGCGGGCAGCAATCATGATGACCAATCCCAAGTGTGAGGCGTGGTTGCCCCCATACGACCCAGCCCGTCTCGCAGTAGAATTCCCTGAACTGCTCAGGGACTTGGACCAGGGGAGCATCTTCCTGTACAAACACATGAACCCCATGGAGCTCTTCGCGTTATATCGCTTAGAGGAGGTAGTTGACATTCAGGTGTCTGGGATACATGAGAAGAAATCTCGTGTAGAGTATCCACACGATGTTCGGGAAGGCGTGGGACAATGGTGCTTGAGCATGGAATCCAGGGCGTTGGGTGATGAATTACCATCTTTGGAATTATTGCAATTCAAGCAACTAGATTTGCGTCCGTTGAAAAATTGCTCTTGAAATCTATTTATTTCTTCTCTTCATAAGCTGTCGCCTCCGTGTACTTCCCCCATTATGACTCGATTTACTTGGTGTCTGTGTAGTAGTCCTCGGTCTCGGTTCAGTACCATTTCGCTGATATCGTCGATCCTAGAATGCAGGTAAGCCTCGGTATGCTACGGAGAGAGCGACAATGGATGTATTTCAGCCGCAGAAGAGATGGTCAGGGCGCGAATGCTGACTGGGACCTTAGAGCAGGTGTCCGACTTTGCTAAGAATGAGCTGGCCACTTAGCCTACCGATAAAACTCGTGGAGGGAGTTATCTCGGTTCTTATCCTATGGCAGCATGCTGAGAGAAGGACCACCGTCCTGTGTGTCGCTTAAATTATGATAAAAGCAGGATAGGTGAGATGTTTTGGGGTGTCCAATGAGTTCTGTGTTTTAGAGGCTACTAACACACCCACAAAGGCTGATATAGCTCAACTGAAACCACTACTAAGATAGATCAATAGCTTGAAATAGTCATGTATTGCTGATGAATTCAACTTGCATATCGCTACAGTACTCAACATGAGAGGACCTGCGGCCCAGGAATCTTGTACGCCCGTCCGCCTCCGTTGGGGTTGCCGCTCTTGTCGTAGATGTTGACGAGGATGCCGGGATCATTGGCACTGTATGCACCAGGGAAGCTGACCAGATTCTTGCCGGTGTTGCTGCCAGAGCCGGTAATGCGGATTCTGGTGTGTGATGGGTTAGCTAATTATGGAACACGCCGGACGACTTTGGGAGTTTACGTACTGGGCACACTCCATGTAGAATTGTGCTTGTCCCTGTTGCTGAGCGCCGTGGAGGGCAATGAGTTCGACGCGCATGAGGTAATCGCCAGGGGCCACGCAGCTGGGCATGTTGAAGTAGTGCCATCCACCATTTGCTATCATGGTGTCAACAGCCCAGGTCCCACCGTTGAGACCGCTTTCGGCAACCTTGAACCAACGGAGGCCGGTAGTCCCAGTGGTGGCGGCATTGTCGACCTTGGCCAGGTAGACCATGATTGGACCTTGACAACAGATTGTCAGCATCCCCTGAATAGCCAGTCGCATGTCCATTGCCTGGTCTCACCTTTGTGGCTCTTAGCAATGGGATTGTCTGCGTCGTTAGATGACTGAGCGCCGCCGATAACATGTCCCCACCATGCACCGACCTTGGCTCCGGCTGGTATGGTGATGACCGTGTCGTCTTTGTGCTGGATGCCCGTGTTGCACGCAAAGTTGCCGTCATTCACATTCTGGATTGGACTGTCGCTGTTCGGGGCCCGGACGCCTTTCAGCTGACCCTGATCTGCTCCATTGACCGACACCTTCTGGAAGATGGTGTGGCCACTGGCCGAAGCCACAAGAGCGAGGATTGCCACAAGCTTCATTGCGTAACAAGGCAAGGGTACCGTGGGAAGGCCTGAAAGATTTCAGCACGAGTCAAGCTAGCCTTTGATGGAGGCTTCCTCGGTGTGATATATGTCATCGTAGGTACATGTCTACTACGGGTTAGCAAGACAGCCGGAGATGGGGGTGTAGCAGGCGGACACGAAGAGCCCGTGAAGTGGCGAGACTCCTTCCGTACATGGCTTTGCGGATAAGTACTATTGAGGGCCATTTGTTGTGGTAATACGCGCATTTCCGGTTAGCATTCGACTTCTGAGCTCGTAGACGGCAAATTAATTCCTCTTAACCTAAAACTCCGAACAGCGGCAGTTATAATTCACCCATTCACAAGACCCGGATTCTCTCACTTTACTACGATGCTTGAGGGATGAGTAGTATTTTTGACTTTAACAAGCAACTGATCTGATTGCGCATAATAAGAAAGGCTTGACTTCTCAAAACTCAAGAGAGGAAATCGCACAGAAAACTCCTGGCCGTAACATCTGTCTCTGGAACCGTCACGGAGCACATTTCGTGGAATGAAGTGTTGTCGATTGTTGTTCTTTTCATGCTCTCCATGATAAGATAGTTGTCTTATTTGTCGACAGTAGTCAAGCTCCCTCATGTCAGGGGTCTATTCATAGAGAAGCCACATGGGCACTTCCGCTTAAGAGCGCAGGGATGGAGACATTTGGTCAGGATGGTGACCAATATGATGCCTCTCACTCTTTAGTCATAGGTTTTTATTGGGACTATGGCAAGTGACAGTACTCATCGGGTGGCCCCGAATAAGGAAGCTATCTGAAGCCGATCAACAATCAGTCCATTTTCAAGTCCAGCACATCGCAAGCCCCCTCCAACAAAAGAAAAACCAGCAAAGAAACACAAGACAAAACCGCCAGCCGTGTAGATGAGCGAGCTGTCGATTGCCGAATAGCCAGAGCATGTTCCATTTCCGAGACTCCGATCCGGTCCAAACAGATGCCTCCATAGGAATGGTGGTCATGTGCTCAACAAATCTTCTCAGAGGCTTGTGAAGATCTGCCTTGTTATGGGTTCCGTGTCCCGCTTACAGCGACAGTCTCTTCTTGGCCTTCGCCGTGATCTCCTCCATGCTCTTGTTCGCCGCGTTGGAGACCTTGGGCTTGTTGTCTTTAGCCTTGGCCTTGGCTTTCTTGACCTTCACTTGCTTGGGACGATTCTCAGTCTCCGCCGTTACAGTCGAGTCGCTTCCCTCCTCATAGTCTCTTCTCTCTCTCTCATCAGCCTCCAGGCATCGTTTGTTCCACTCCTTTGCGCTGACGCCTTGTGGCGGAGTCAGTGGGTTGGTGGACCAGCGCGCCTCCCCTTTCTTCCGCTCCTCCTCGAGCTTCTCGACACGGACATTGTATTTTTCGTCGTACATGTCGGCAAGGTACACCAACTTTCCTCTCCAGACAGGTGGCGGGGCAGTCATGATGGCGTAGACAGAACGGAGGGTCAGGTTATCGAGTCTGCTGCAGCTGCTAGTCGGCAGCGGCAGAAGGACTGGGACGCTTGGGGCCGCTCCCAGTCTCCAATCGCTATGAGGAGAAGACATATGAGCCAGATTGAATGATCTTTCGGGGTTCAGTGCTGTGCGATGACCTTAGTCGGGTCGGGGTACAAGGATCACTGACGTTGGAGATCCGACGGAGACGCGATCTAAGTCTCTGGTGGTACGGATTCCGATATGCTCGTAGGATGAATGATGTCCGAACAACTCTGGTCTGGTTAGCTTGTTCGCAACACTGCAGTCAAGACGACATGACATGGGTATGGCGCGGTAGGCAGATGTGAGTGAAAGGAATTCATACCTGTCTGGCGAAGGCACTCCTCGCTGTTTCGTTCACCTATCTCCACTCACGCGCTGGCGACTCGTTTCCTTACTCTTGCACAATGAGGCGCAAGTTGTGACGTGGTCGAGGAGAACTTGCCGCCCAAATGCGAGATTCAAAGCTGGTGTGGGCTACGAAGCTTGAAAGACCAGGATTCTGGAAGGCCAAGAAGCCGACCAAGATGCCTGATAGCCTGTCTTGCTTCAATATGAGTGTACCTGACTGATGAAGTCGATGAGCAAGACGACTGCATGAGATGGCGTGGAGAAAGAGCAGGGCATACGTTACAGAAAGGAATTGTTGAGTTGCGGTGCGGTACTCGATCGAAATAGGATGGTGATGTGCAGTTACGAGGAAAGGATGTACTGGAGCAGAAACAGAAGGCAACCAGATATAGCAGGGACGCTAGTCCGATAAGCGAGGTTGATGTCACGAACAAAAGGGCGCCTGTGGGTTGTGAGAGTAAGGTACGGGAGGAGCGCGGTCTCGAGGATACACTTCAGGATACCTCAGGTTGAATATCAAGATCTTGCAGGTTGTGCTTAGGGTGTTTAGCAGTCTGTCATGTTTGAGTCCAGCCCGAGTTCTTGTTGCTATTCAGAACTCCCGAGATATTCTTGCTATCTACACGGGTCGCCCTTTCTGTGATGAGAGGCTGCCGGATCTCCTTTGCGGGACTAGCTTGATACTAAGCTGGGCTACATATCATGCACCTCAGGTGTCTTGATTTGCGCGAGAAGCTTTCGATGCTTTCTAGCCCGTTCATGTTTATCGAGATTCTTCGACCAGGTGAATAGCCTGGTAGCAAGGACTCCAGAGTCGCCAGTCCAGGTGCCTCATGTAGACTTAGTCTGTTTGTCTTACGAACCTTCCTGACCGGCCTTCTTTCCTCCAACTGCTTTTTAGGGATCAGGGCACGTGTTGTCATTGTCAATTCTGGATGAGGTTTAAGAAAGGTATAAGATTGAATGTGTCCAGGTCAGCTGTGCTCCTCGGCCAGACAATGGCTGTGTCTGTCTTCTCTCTTGGCCGTACCCCTACTTCAGGGATGACGCCATCGTGTTCTTTCGACACAGTTCCGCTTCGCTCCTTCCGGTTGCTTGCTTTGAGTATGAAGTACTTCCTCGCTTGTGTCGCTTGTCCTGGACTCGGGACTCACCCACTTCACAACCAACATGTCAAGGAGTAAAGAAGTGAGAAGGAGTGAGTGGGTCGTCATCTTCTTTACGCGTCCACCATAGACCTCCTTTTGTTTTCCTTCAAGCTGGACTTTCCGTGCTTTGCCTCTTCCAATGGTCTTGACCCCTGTCAGCTCCAACCCTGCATCCAAACCTCTAGACAGCATTCTTGTCCTTGATTCCTTCCTTGCGATATTCAGTCTGTCTTGGCAAATCGCGATTCTCCTCTTTCTGAGCTAGAGCACTTCGTCGGGTAACTTCCTGATCAGGATCTCCCGCCAGCGTGAGCAAGACACTCACGGATAGCCACTCTCAGCCCGGCCTGCGGTCAATGACAGACTTCAAGACCTGGTCGCGGCCCACGTGGGAGTGTTTTGGTGACAATGAAGGCAATATCTGTAAGCCGCGCTGGAAGTGTCCAGGGGAGCCCAACGCCTTGTGCATAGTGAGACGGAAGCGGCGATCTCTGAAGGTGATCTGGTCGTGCATCTTTCTCTACGGCATTTACTCTATGCCTCGTGAGTGCCACTATTATTGCTTCTTGGCATCTGTGGTGGGCTCTTCTCCTGGGAGTGGCTGTGGGCTTCCTGATCAATGACTACATCGATGTCGAGGCGTGAGCCACTTCCTCTGCGTTGCTTTGATTTCGTTCCTAGCCTTGCACCATGATTGTGTGTGTTACTAAAGTCTAAATGGACTTGTTTCGACGTACATCAGGACAGACTCAATCCACGCCAGAGGGTCAAGGCAAGCGAGAGACAACTCCAGCTCCCACTATCAAAGGACCACGACAGGTTTTATGAGCATCGGCCGTGTCAGAAAGCGAGCCTCGTGTCTTCTGTCTTCTTGCTTCTCTGCCGTATTATGCATCTCAAGGTCTGAATGGCCAGACGTATGGCAATGGAGCTTTACCGCCTTTGCAGTGTTTCAGGGCTCGAGACGACTATTGGTGTATAGCAGCTGCTTTCTGGGCGTCATATCCGATCTCTGATAGGTATGGCATCGTGCGAGTGGACCTGGATCTGGTTGTGTCATTTCCCATGTTAGCCGTCCGTTCTCTGCTGTAACTGCTGTAAATGAAGACAGCACCCTTGGCTGATATGGACCAGTTTCGGCATCGTTGCCAAGCATGTTCATCGGTATTCCACACTTATCACGAATATAGCTTTCCCTCACGGAAATTGGCTGATCTGGACATTTGAGATGCGATCATTGCTGCAGCAAGATCCATGATCTACCAGGTCGCACTGGTGGCTCTTGTTCAGCTTTCGATACACCCGTGAGTCTTTGTTTCTTGTCCTTGATACCAAGGATCACTCCTGTGGTAATAACATAGGTCGAGGCCTCGGAGTATGAACTACGGTAGCTTCTTGCTGCTACTTAGTCCCCCTCCGGCGACACCGTGTTAGTACATGAGACATCCATCCCTGCATTCTTCCTGTGTGTGTTTATTCTCAGTCATCCAGGGCATGTCCTGCATTTTCTACTACACGATTGGCCTTTATCCTGTAGACAGTCTGACAGTCTGACAGTCCACAAGAGTTGATCTCACGTGCTTGTTGCAGCTGAAGGTTCTTGGTTTGGCGGGGAAGCATGGATCGTGCTCACTGGCGAGACCCGCTTTTGGATCTCTGGCGGTGATCAGGGGACGCCCTGTCGCTGAATTCCGTTAGCTCAGATGCTTAGCGTGTGACCGTAGCCCCGTTTCAACCCGCCATCCGGGGCGCTCGCCTGATGCCGGCTGTCTCTGCATCATCACACACTCTCCACCACTCTCCCACTCCACCACTTCGGACATCGGCAGTGTTACTGCTGATGAAACGCCCTTTCCGTCGTTGACCCAGACTGACCTTCATATACTTCCGCTATCAACGACCTTCTCCTTCTTCCGATATCTCCTCTTCCAGAGACGTCCTTTGCATTCGGGGCGTTATGCGGCCCTGATGTCCCGTCGGATCCCTCCTACTCGACGACATCGCCGCGCCCCCGCTCGAGCTATCATCACGAGCTTATCTGGCGACATCAGACACTTTCCGAGGTCATAAGCCAGATTGCTCATATCTTCCCTACATCTCTTCTTCCTCTAGACGGGCTGGACCTCTTCCTTGCTTGTACCTCCTCCCTTATCCCTCCTATTTCCACGGGAACCAGTCGAACACGACCTCATTTACAACGGCTCGTTGTTTCCTCCCTGTCGGGCGTGCACCCCGTTGTGGCTTCTGAAGCCTTTCCAACACGATTCCTCTTCCGACCATTCACACCTCCTTCGATAGCACGATCGAAAGACAGGTAAATATTACTGGTGCGGCCCTCGCACCACCCAACCTCAACCATGCGGCCCCCTCGCGTGGCCATCCTTGTCTTCTTCTGCGCCACCTCTCTGTTTCTGTTCTGCCGCTCTCTCGCAACCCTCGGCCGGTCATCCCCTGCTCAAACACAGGGCTCACATTCGGCGCTTCGTGCCTTGCTCGCCGGGTCGTTCAGCCTCTTCCCACCAAATGCCGCGATCAGCCTCACCGAGGACAACAGTACATCATTTCCTGGCCGGCCGGCCGCGTTCGGACCTGCTCTTCCGAACAAGGGTATAAGCGGCATCCTATGGATCGGAACCGGCTTCGCCGAGGATATAAAAGATGGCGAGACCAGTGAGGGCGAGCTCGGCTGTAGCGATGTGCCCAACTGGGAGGAAGGACCCAACCTAGCCAATATTGCGGCCGAGAAATCCCTCGTGAAGTCGAAGTCGTCCAAGGATGGTGCCAACCGGAAGGACAAGAAGAAGGCGGCGGCGAAGATGGAACAAGATCGCCCCCTCGTTGATCGCGGTGCTGCTTCCTCGTCCAAGGCCGACAAGCCGCATGTCCAAGATCGGCCGGTCGACGACGGGACGGACGACTACCTCCACGAAGACATCTACCGGGGTAGTGGCAAGGCTTCGCACAGCGTTCAGACCGGCACGGCCTCTGGCACTAGCCACGCCGACATACAGTCCATCCAGGAGGCCGCCGAGATCAGCGGCAAGGTTGTGCTGCTGAGTCGAGGCGGCTGCGGGTTTCTAGAGAAGGTCAGATGGGCTCAGCGCCGCGGTGCCATTGCACTCATCGTTGGCGACAACCAGAGAGGTGCTCCCTTGATCCAAATGTTTGCACGCGGCAACGTCGATAACGTCACCATCCCTTCCATATTCACGTCCCGGACTACCGCGCATCTGCTGTCCTCTCTCGTTCAGGCAGGAAGCTTTACCAGAGACATCCTCGACGAGAGCGGCCATCCGGTCTTGAAAGTGCAGCAGACCGACAAGAGCCGGAAGTCGCAAAAGTTCGCGAGGAGCTCTCCGTCCGGGAGCAAGGGCCGAGTAGCGGACTCAACCGGACCTAAAGGGGGTAGCACTACGCCCGGCAGCGGCGAGTATGTCAGCTCCGACAAGGGTTCATCCTCTGATGACAGGGCCTCTTCCGCTGCAGACGGAAGTACTGGTTCTGGCAGCTCTCAGGGGGGGCTGATTTCCAAGATCTTCGGCGATGATGACGGAGCCGATTTCGAGAACCCTCCGAGACCAGATTCGAGCCGAAGTGGCGGCTCTGTTTCGAGCGGAGCCGATGGCAGCAACGTCGACAAGGATCAAGAAGGTACTCCGCGTGCTGAAGGCTTGTGGGTTACCATAACGCCCACGCGCAGCGGCATCCCCTTCTTTGACACGCTGGTTCTCGTTCTTATCAGCCCGATGATCACTCTGGCTCTTGTATACGCTCTTCTCATCCTGCGATCCATCATCCGACGACGGAGGTGGAGGGCGCCAAAATCTGTTGTTGCCCGCTTGCCTGTCCGGACCTACCATACCATGATGGACTCGGACGACGATTCGACTCCCCCGACATCAGCCAGACGGCCATCTCCAACGAGCTTGGCATCACCGACGACCCCGCTTCTGCAGACAGCATCTCGACCGTCACCGCGTCCGCGTTCTAGGACAACGACGGCCGTTCCCGACGCTTCCGATCTGCTGGGGGTGCGCCCCGATCCCGGTCTGCAGGCTGCTTTGCAAGGGTCCGTCGGCTCTGCCGCGTCAAGGACACCGTCTAGGGCGTCGCAAGTGGAGAAGGCGTCGGGAATCAAGGGCAGCCAGTGGAAGAAGTTTAGGGGGCGGCAGCTCGAGTGCGTCATCTGCCTCGACGAGTATGTTGACGGAGTCAGCAAGGTGATGAGCTTACCTTGCGGACACGAGTTCCATGTCGACTGCATGTAAGTTGGTCCTCCTTACAGCTTACCACGCATGTTTTCTTTCAAATCTCCCACATCCGTTCAGCGGATATACCTTCTGCTGCGTCCAGCAGACTCGTGGATATGGCTGGCTAACTTTGCTCTTCGTACAGCACTCCGTGGCTCACGACCCGGCGCCGCACGTGTCCTATATGCAAGGGCGATGTGGTGCGGTCACTCGCTCGCGGATCTCCCTCGTCTTCTCGGGTTGTCTACGAAGACGACAGTGAGGACGAGTGGTCACCAGTCCCACTGCCTGTTGTCGGTATCGACGAAACCTTGGACTCTCCTCTGCGTCGAGGCAGCTCTTCTATCGGCGGTCCGCACCCCGACCTAGAGTCTGGCTACGGCATCCTGCCATTTCTGGGGCCACCACCAGAGCGCCGACGCCATCAGCAGGGCGGCATGAACGCCGCTGGCAACCCGTGAGCGTCAATGCGCTCTGCCGTGGGTGATCTAACGGAACTATGATTTTCACGACTTTTGATTTTGGTTTGCGATGGACATAGCTAGGTGATGGAGAACCATCGGTGTTACGTCAACGAGACTCTTAATTAGATAACGGAGCAGATCCATCACGCTGCTCTACCGCTGGCTGGACGGAGAAGAGATAGGGATGTGCCTCTCCTCAAACCTCGGACGGGTCGTGTATGACTTGTTCCTTGCTTTCCTCTTGCCCTGTCACTTGCTTTACCTCCTCTCTCTTTTGCATCTTAGGGAACCCCGGGGTTGGGCCATATTCTCGACATGGCTATCACAGACTCGGAAGGCGGGAAGGCGAATCGGCGCTGTACAGGGCAGATGTTAATATCACAGGGTGGGAGGGATATCTTATACCCATATTGCTGCCACCCGGACTAGTAGCAGACCAGCGGGAAGGAGAGGAGATCCGGGAAAGGGATCCGAACCTTTCGAATACAAGACAGACGTAATGAACCATGTCACCGTGGCCACTTGAGATGTATTCGCTCTGATGACGCTGCTTACTTGATGCCATCGAGACATCGAGAGAGCTCCGTGCTTGAAACACTCTTTCCTTTCCTTGACCAATAAGCACACTGTCCCCAGGCCCTGATACAGACTTGCTTTGCCTGATCAAACATTTTCTGTCTTGGTAAGCTGAAGAAGCTCTTGGGAATATGCCATTCAGAGACCTGATTTTGTCTATATCATCAACTTGTGCGATTTCTGATCTCCAGTCTCCTCACCTCTTTCTTTCCTTCCTCATCCTGCTTCTTCTTGCCCTGCAACACTGCGCTTTAAACCTCGCGCCCGTTTGAGAAGGCACCGGTGGCTTGTGGCATCCTTCATCCACGTTCCGCTCTAGGTTGGTCTCGAATCTTTCTTCCAACAACTCCCGTCTTTCCTGTCCCAGCGGGTTTGCGAATTGACCTCTTACCTCAGGATCCTGTCATCTCCAAGCACAATATATTCTTGCCATTTGCATTCATTCACAATGTAGGTTCTCACTTCTTGCGCATCAAGCAGTCTCTCCTTGCAGTTCTCTGAAATGATGCATTAATCCTGCCCTTATATACAACACCAATCTACATACACGCGATTCAAGACTTGCATCCCCAGGCCATATAATGACATAAAATTTACATCTCAATCTAATGTTTCGCTGACGAGGTACCTTATTTGCTGCCCTGTGGTGATTCTGACGGCCTGACAGGAACCGGTTGTCAGAAACTGCCGGACCGGCAAACAAACGGAAGTCGCGATCTATGTGACCCGCGTCTCCAACTACAGGGGTAGCACCTTAGGTTCACTCAACTTACATGTAAGTTACCTCTAAAGGTCGCTAACTTCTCATGTCCAAATCTCGCTGGGTGATGAATTTACCTGCAACTCTTTTTTGCCAACTCCCAGGTTCTTCCAAGTGATGGTCACCGACAAACGCAACCCCATTCCTACACCCGCGCATCGCCACTTATCTGTCCGGTGCCGGGCTGCTGGGACGCTGCGTCTCAATATAGGGAACACAATTTGAAGCCTCCAGTGAGAGCACCCGCCGTTTCCCACGCGCCCCCGTCTTTCCCGCTGCTGAGATGCCCTGACGCTCATCTCTGCCCGCTACCACAATGTCATCCCCCATGTTTCGTTCTCCCTACACCACACAGCGCTATCTCAACCCTGCAAAGATATGTCTCCTCGCCCTCATCGAGCTCTACTGCGAGGATGCCGTGGGCGATGAGGCGACCCTGCCTGTCCTCGAGTTCATCACCAGCAACATCCTGCCCAACGATGAGCTCCAGCCAGATGACCCGTCCGACAAGGCGGACAAGATCATCGACATCGTGACCTCCATCAAGGTCTTCGAGCAAGCCCTGCGGCCCCATGGCGCCGGAGTCGGCATGCCGGGCCGCTCCGTGTGGGACATCTTCCTCCACCGCCTCTGGACCATCGACTCGCTGCACGTCCTGCACTCCTTCCTGAACGCCCGCGGCGCCCTGCTCGAGCCCACCAAGGAGGACCTGCGTCTGGGCTTCCAGGACATGCTCCCGCGCGAGTCCGCCATCACCATGCGTCTCGGCCCAGGTTCGCCCTTCGCAGCCTTTGTGAGCAAGTCCGCCTTCGAGTACACGCGTCTGCGCTTCCAGGAGATGTGCGCTCTGTGGAAGCAGTTTGTCATCTACCGCCAGCCGAGTGCCGCGTACATGAGGCGCAGGAACCGATCGTTCAATCGCCTTAGCTTCGACAGTGTGCTGCTGTCCAACGAGCCGGACTGGGGTGGCGAGAATACCACGCGGGTTGCCGAGGTCGTCTACCAGGACATGATCACGGGCTTGAAGAAGGCCGCGATACCGGTCACCATGGACGATCTTGAACGCCTGCTTGACTTTCAGATTGACCAGATGCAGAGTGAGTATTTGCTTAACATGTCTTCTCCGGAGGTTCTGAGCCTAGCTAGACACCGCTCACTCTTATGTGCTAATTCTCTCTGGCCTCTGCAGGATTCGGTATAAGGATACCACGGCAGATCGAACAGAAGTTTCGACAGTTCCTGGACGACGCTGTCATCGTGCCGACGATTCGACACTATCTCAGGTATGTAGTTTCTCTTGATATGCGTTCACTTAAATAGCCACTGACAAACCGCAGCTTCTTGGATGCTTGGAGACGCGGCGACTACACGGCATCGCTGGAGTACATGCATAGCTACTTCGACAACACGGTGCTCGATCCCAAGACTCCCTATCACCCGTATGCCATGCTGAACATGGCCATCTGCAACGCCGAGTTCGGCTGCTTCAGCGAGGCAGTCTCGTCTATCCTCCAATGTGTCACGACGGCGAGGGAGAACAAAGACACACAGTGCCTCAACTACGCCCTCAACTGGCTCTACCACTTCACACAACAACACCCGCAATACGCCAAAGACATCGAAGCCGCCAACACGCTCGGCAACGGCAATGAAGGCCTAGCTTACCTCCGCGTCAGGGCAAAGGACGTCGGCATGTGGGTGCTGTGCAGCGCAGCTCTCCTCGGCGAGGCAAAGCTCATTCTCCAGAACGGGGAGAGCGTAGCGACCGCCTTCGCCAAGATCATCCGCAGTTCCCAGCTCGTCCTGGAACACAGCCTCGAGACCATGCTCGGCTCGCTGTGCTCGGTGACCATAGCGCTCTGGGACAGACTGGGTCTGCCAGCCCTCTCCAATGCAGACTGCCACCACTTCCTCAATTTCAGCCGCGACGACACCATCGTCGAAGACGAGATCCGCGTCGTCTGCCGGCTGGCAGGGCACCTTGCCGCCCAAGGCAAGTACAGCGCCGCCTTCTTCATGATCGAGACATCCGTAGACCCGGCCGCTCTCCGCACCTACCGCGTCCGCACGTACTGGACCAAGATGCGCGCCATCATCCACGCAACCCGAGAGCTGCACCACAACAACCTCTCCGCCGCGTCACACACCATCCGGCAGCTGCTCCAAGAGAAGACGGACGAGCATCTAGAACCCGACCTCGTCTTCGCCGTAGACGCCCTGCACGTCGACCTCCTCATCCGCAAGCGGGACCTTGCGGCCGCCTTCTCCGAAGTGCAGGCCCTCACCACCAAGAACACAAACGAGGACATCTCCGTCCGCATACGACTCATGCTCCTCAAAGCCCAAATCTACATCAAAGCCGGCCGTCCGCAAAAGGCACTCACCCTCGCCGTGCGCGCCGCGTCCATGGCCCGCAGGACGCTACTGATCAACCTCCTCTGGCAAGCAACCGGCACGCTGGCCGACGTGCTTGTCTCTCTCGGCGAGTTCGCGGCCGCAGAGGAGCTCCTTCTCGTCATCCTGCCCCGCGCGCTGGAGACGGACGTCGCCCGTCTGGCGGGGACGCTGTACACGTCCCTTGCCGACGCGCGGATGGGACTCGCGGGCCGGGAGGCGCCCGGGAGCGAGGAGAGGAAGGACAGGATGATGGGCGCGCACTGGGCGCTGCTTCAGGCGGACGGGATGTGGGGTGCGCTCGAGGAGGTTGTCTTGCGTCGCGAGGGGTGGGCGAAGTGTGCGCATATCATGCGCGTGGTGGGGGATGTGGAGCGGAGCGACGACTATGCGAGGAGATATGTGGATGGTAAGAAGGAGGAGGAGGAGGAGAGGGTTGGGCGGAGTGCTGGCATGGGTGTGGGCGAGAGGGAACCGTGGAGGAGGAGCTCGGGGGAGGTGATGGTCGATGAGGTGAGCTGGGTGGCGACTGGGAGGGAGAAAGAGAGGGGGGCAGAGACAGAGGCTGCACAACGCGACCCGGAAAGTGGGCTGGCGAGTCCCGGCGGGACAGAAAGCTCGACGCCATTGGGGCAGGACACAGATGGGCGAAGAGGGCTGAAGACGCCGGATTGGAGGTCTGCGTCGGCGAGATGAGGGACATCTGCTACCGGCGTAAGGAGGAAACAGGCATACCACACGGATTTGAATTCTTGTCACCTGGTGAAACTCCGTGATGGTTGCAGGTGCGAGCAATTGGATGACAATTTGTCCTATCCTGGACGCAGGCCGCACACCCCGTTGTCATCAATCCGATAGTAGTGACGTCGGCTAATATACCCAAGCAAGCTTTGCCGGTCCATTGACCGATATTGCCTCCCCCACCACTCTAACATGGTAGCAAGGTCTGATGCTTGTTATTCCCAAACATGTTGTTTGGTTCTGGCCAGGGGGTTGTTGTGGTATGACGATGTCGGATGTCGGGAGAGAAGGGGTCAGGACGTACTGGGTACTATCTATAAAAGCATCAGTGCTTGACCTTTTGCCCTGCATGTTCATCTTTGCTCCATCTATATCTCAACACCTATCTATATTCAAACTATTACTCTCTGACATATTAAATTCTCCAAGGACAGAAATATGAAACTCATTCTTGGCATCGTATCGGCCGTCCTCCCGCTCCTTGCCGCCGCCGCCGCCGTGGTGGCAGTTGTGGACACTTCCAGCCCGCACTACTACCCGGCGCCATGCGGACGGTCGATCCCGCACGGCGTGTGTCTCGACGAGGCCAACTGCGAGGAAGAAGGCGGCTTCTACGTCGGCAGGGACTGCCCCTTCTACGGTGTCAACGATATCGGGTGCTGTTATAACATTCCTGATCACGGTGATGAGGGGGATAAATAAAGTCTAAGTATGGATGGACGGTGCTGGGGTTGCCAGAATGGTGCGTATAGTTTATTTTCGATGCAATGTGTGTATGAACGAGATACTGATGTGTCAGCTGTAGGACATTCACAGCAGGAACGGATGATGAGACGAATGGAACGACGACGTGGTAATACGTAGCTGATCAGGAGGATACCAGGCCAGAGGAGTGCATTGTGCTGGCATGATAAGGCGAAGGGAAAGGGATACCAGAGCAGCAAAAAGCAATGTAACAAGCGCATGGTAGTCTGTCAAACATCGGATTGCCCTGACTCTAGGAAACATGTACAAGCCGACTGGCCGTAGACAAGCCTCTCGACCATCTATGAACCTCTGTCCATCCTATGCCCTCTCCCCTTGTAGCGATACAACTTTCCTTTCCAAAACCGCCTCAGCGACCCAATTCCACTGCCCACGTCTACGTGTAGACGTGGTAGGCGTGCCTCTCAGCCCGGGACCGACCGTCGCAGCCCAGTTGCAGCCGTCAAAGCATACCAGACAGGTCGCTTAGGTAGTCTTGTCCTTCTTGTGGTAGTTGACCTTCTCGTTCCAGCTGATGGTGGGTTAGCAAGCGTTATCATGCGCAATATCAGACATCGACAAGGAGGTAGCTCGTTGTGCTCTCTTCACTGAGACACGCGCAGTTTAAGGAAACCACAAAGATCGCAGGGGAAGGGATAGCACATCTGGCATCCCATGTCATTGGCAGCCGGGGAATGGCTGGCAATGCATGCAAACCGCCCCCGGATACCGAATTTAGAACGAGCGACACAATAATGTGTTCAGGGTCCCACCGACAAGCCAGTACGACTTGCAGGACGGCTCTCGGAGGGCGGGGACGAGCGGAAATAGAGGTATAACGGAACATTAGGAGATACGTACAACAGGGTCTGTAAAGTCATGTCATTAGTATCTTGGTTCTCTCAATGCACCCGCAAAGTTGGACTCGAGGGGTCTGCATACCTTGTCACCGTCTCCCCAGGGGAAGTTCTTGGTCCGGATGTTCTGGTAAGGGTACTCGACACGCTCCTCGAGAGGGGGGAGATGCTCCCAGTGCTCCCAATGCTCGTTCCAGAGGTTGTAGGCGTTGACGCCGGCAATCAGGAGGGCGGGAATGCAGACGCTGGGAGAGAAATGTATGTTAGCACGAATCCTGGAGGAAGGCATCTGTCATGGGTTCCTTGAGTCCAAGGAACTCCCAGTCTCCCTCAGCAGCGCCAAATGTCCCCGCAAGACATCGAATTCCGACATCACCAGAGGTGGCTTGACAGCGAAGCCAAAGCTATGTGTCCCTAATGTTCAATCGATGCTCCAGGTACTACTTGCAGCAATCCTCAATGCTCCCATGCCGCCGGCTGTTCCGCGTACGACCGTTGCAAGCGATTCGTCACGCACACCGCTGAAGAGGCCTTCTCCACCAGCTGCGTTAAACGAAGCTCTGGTGTCCCGGTTCCGCACTCGGTAGGTCGAGCTCTTTCGCATGGAGGAAAACAACGCATTGGGAACGGAGGAAAGGGTGATGTCATACTAGAGAGAGATCTTGCGCCACAGGTCTGCACCTCTCGTTAGCATGCCGCTCAACTGAACCTCCGCTCAGATCTTAGATCCCAATCCAACGTACCGGTAGAGGTAGCGGCATGCTCCTTGACAGCTTGCCGCTCCTTGATGAAGCTGTTCTCGGTGCTGGCAAGGCGGCGCTGGACGACGTTGCGCATGACAGGAGCGCGGAGCTGGGCGCCGAGGCGAGGAGCCTGGCGAAGCATCTGGCGGGCGGTAAACATTTCGATTGGAGTGGAGAGGGTTCGGGTGCGGTGGTGCAGGTTCAATCGCTGGGTCAATGTGGAAAGCGAGGTGTTTGGTGATTGATGATGTTGAAGCACGATCAGGTCATTTTCCGGGAAGCTTAGGCAAGCTTCTGATTGGCTGCACTGCCGAGGTGCCATAGCTGAGTCAGGTGACCCGTCTGCCTTGATCTTGGTCCCACTTGCTGGCAAGACTGTCTTATGTAATCCATGGATTCCATCGTCAGTCAGGTGATTTCGTGAGATACCGCGTTGAGCTGCTCCTTCCGTTGGTGACGTATCGCCACTTTTGCCTGCGTGAACAGCATCGTGACTTGGGCATCACCAGGTAAACTCGGGATGGCTAGAAAGTCCAAAACTTGAACATGCTTTCCAAGAGATAGGAAGCGAAGACAGCAATGGTTAAATCTGCCCCTTCGTGCCTGCCTTCTCGTAATTGATTCCTGTTGTGCGAGTTACAACTTCATCCACTTCGCTCGCGTGTATCACTTCCAAGTTGCGTTTCGGGCTTCTGAACCTTCGTTCTCTTTCCATACGGAATTTATCTTCCGTTCCTCGTGACTGTAAACCTATGGCAGAGGTTCAATGGGCGGGAAGGCACAATGGGAATCCGGATCACGACATGGAACGGTGAGAATACTGTCCTAAATGCTCTACCCATCTTCAAGTACTGACATGTTTCCAGTGAACGGAATCAGGTGTGTGAGAATCTTCAACACTACTTCACGCTGGTTTCTGATACTCTGCAGGAACCCATTCGGGTATGAGCCGTGGAGGGAAAAGCGCACCTTCGAGGTCTGTCTCGTCGCCGTCATCTGCATACTGTAACTAACCAGCCGATGACAGGCAATGTTCGACACCCTTGAGACCGACATTGTGGTTATGCAAGAGACGAAGATTCAGAGGAAGGACCTCAGCGATGACATGGTCCTAGTACCGGGCTGGGATGTGTACTTCAGCCTCCCCAAGTACAAGAAAGGTACGTCAGATCGTCCATGATTCCGTGCCACGAAGCAATCAGTATTTACTAACCGTATGCAGGCTACTCAGGAGTTGCTATCTACACCCGAAACTCCAAGTGCTGCCCGATACGCGCGGAGGAAGGTATCACCGGTATTCTTTGCCCCCCAAGCTCGTCGACAAGCTTTCGAGATCTCCCACCTGCCCAGCAGATCGGCGGATATCCCAAGCCTGGCCAGCTGTCAAGCACCATCGACGAACCAACCCTCGATTCGGAAGGCCGTTGTGTGATCCTAGAGTTTCCAGCATTTGTGCTCATAGGCGTCTACAGCCCTGCCACTCGTGATGATACGAGAACAGACTTTCGCCTCGGCTTCCTAGAAGCCCTGGACGCCAGAGTCCGCAATCTGGTAGACATGGGCAAGCAGGTGGTGTTGACAGGAGACCTAAACATTATCCGGTCCGAGATCGATACTGCTGGCGTCAAGGAGATGCTCCGGAAGGAAGACATGACCATGGACGAGTTCATGTCTATGCCTTCTCGCCGCTTTCTGAACCAGTTGCTCTTTGGCGGCAGGGTCATAGGAGACAGAGATGAAGGGCGGGAGCAGCCGGTCCTCTGGGACCTCTGCCGGATCTTCCACCCTGATAGACTCGGAATGTACACGTGCTGGGAAACAAAGAAGAACGCTAGACCTGGTAACTATGGCAGCCGTATCGACTACGTACTTTGCAGCGACGGGATCAGAGACTGGTTCTCGGATTCCAACATTCAGGAGGGTCTTCTCGGATCCGACCATTGTCCTGTGTACGCCACCCTCAAGGACACGGTCGACATCGATGGTCAGACGGTGCATGTCATCGACAGGATGAACCCCGAGGGCATGTTCGTAGATGGCAAGCGGTTGCAAGAGTGGTCCACCAAAATGCTGCTGCCTACGTCAGCAAAGCTGATACCCGAGTTTGACCGCCGTCGGAGCATCCGCGACATGTTTTTCAAGCCGGGCCTGCCCTCGAAGAACAAAGCAGCCTCGAACAAAGAAACCTCTCTACCGGACATTCCAGCGAAGACAACCGAGACATCCTCCACCCCCACGTCTGGCGGTCCGCTATCTGAGACCAACGAAACCGATAACAGCAATCTACCCACCAAATCCAATCTTCACATGATCCCTTCAATCAGTACTCACAACTCTCTCCCAGCTGCGACGTCTCTCGAAGCTGAGACCTTGCTTTCCCCAACACCTCCCGTCCCGGCTCCTGCCTCTGAACCATCGTCAAGCTACGCCAGCAATGACTCACCCGCAAAGCGCCAAGCACCAAGTCCCCTGTCCAAGCGCCCACAGAAGAAGAACAAAGCGGCCTTGAAGAAAGAGTCCTCGAAGTCGGGACCGAGCAAGAACCAGAGTAGCCTTCGCGGCTTCTTCAAACCCAAAACACCAACACCCACGCCCACATCCACATCCACGCCCGACCTCTGCGACGAGACCGACGGTGCGCATGATCTTCCACCGCAGATCCCGATAGAGGCTCCCTCGCCGCTGAAGCAGTCAGGGCTAGCCACGCCCCGATTCATTTCGAGAGAGAAGCCAGTGGTCGACGACATCGAGGAGTGGGATAGCGAGCCGCCTGCAGAAGATGAGTCGAACACGGATAAAGTACACGATCCGATCGTGGCGAAGGAGTCGTGGTCGAAACTGCTTGGCAAGCGAGTTCCTCCGATGTGCGAGCACAACGAGCCTTGCATAAGCCTGCTGACCAAGAAGCCAGGCGTCAACTGTGGTGAGTAACTGCGTACCCTGTTGCGATGTTGTACTTTCTATACCCATAATGTGCCTCAGCCTCTCTTGCTTTCCTAGTCCCAAACCTCGCTTTCCGCAGCAAGTCCCCGTCGGGTGATCGCCATCCCGCAAATCCACCCTTTCTGCCTTCGTTCTTAACATCTGCTACTCCCATCAGCGACGACTACGCTATGCCAGATGCTCTACGTATCCCTGAACAGCTTCCCCCCTAGATCTCAGCTCATTTTCCCCTGTCGCGTTTGTTCTTACACATTCTCATCACTTCCCAATGTGCTCTCCATTGCCGCTCGAAGGGGTGACTCCCTAACGCTCGAAGTGATACACGCTTCCCTCTCATGATCACTCCTGCTGCTGTCACAGCCTTGCGTCAGCCTTGTCAGCCTTGCCCCGGACCCTCTCCGTGCACCATCTACACTTTGTGTCACTCTTCTCATGCCCCATGTGCAGCACAGTGTCACTCTCTATCATCAACCATTAACTTGTTATGCTAACACCTTTATGCTCCTCCAGGTCGATCATTCTACATCTGCTCGCGCCCCCTCGGCCCTACCGGCGACAAGGAGACTGGAACGCCCTTCCGATGCAAGACTTTCATATGGAGCAGCGACTGGAATGGAAAACAATAAGAGGAACAAGATGGGGATGAAGACATGCTTGGCTGGGTGCTGTCTTGGGCTTACGGGTCCCTGGGGTCGTATGGGTGACCCAGCTAGGCTTGCATCCTATTTCAGTAGGGCTGCGTGCTCGACCAGGCAGCAGTCTTGGAGGGGATGATGAGATGGCTCCTAATGTCGAGATGATAGCACTGCATATATAGTACATTGGCTCTGCTTAACTTAGAAGAAGACTATCGCACAAGTCGCTCGGTGATGTCTCGCCGTTGTTGCCGACCCTCAGTTGTCGCCGACAGTGCTCAGAGCCTCTGGTCTCTTGTACGAAGTACATGGCAGCTCAGGCACTTCTTCTTGTCGGCCTCCGACCAGCATTGCTTATCCGCCGTGACACTTTGAGCGCGCCGGATCGAGGGTCATCTCCATCCCCGGACCCTTACTTGGACGGCGAGATCTACGAAGCATCACCACGACGAAGCAATACCAGGAACAGCTCGACCAGGAGTCAGCCACAGTCACAGACACCAAGGCGAGGCATCGAAGATGTAGTAACCATTTCAATTCCGAAAAACTAAACTAGTTAACTACCTTTTAAAGTTTTTTTGTGCTTTTATGACCTCTCAGTCGTTTTTGGATGATGACAATAGGAAACCTGGGGCCTTTCGTTGCTTAAGGCACATCCCCCTCAATGATGAATGACGATGACAACCTGATCCTTTTCCTTCCTGTCCGTGATGATGAAAAACCCTGATCCTCCTTCCTGTCCGCGCTGATGACAACCTGATCCCTTCTCCTTCCTGTCCGTGAGGATGACGACCTGATTCTTTCCCTTTCCTGTCCGTGATGATGATGATTAATGCCGATGCTGTTGCTGAATGCTGTTGCTGAACTGGTGTAGTCAAGACGAACGCCACCAAATAGTCTTGGGCCATAACCCACCGAGACTTGGCGCGTGACACCATCTATGATGAAAAGGAAAAAAAAGACAACCGATGATCCGTTAATCGTACAGCCTGTCAATGCCCTTGCTGCTCCCCCGATGTGCTGATGTTGGTTAAGGAAACTCGTGCTGAGGATGTTATGTGGACGTCGTGATGTCGTGTCAATCTTCCAGTCGTGATAATGAAAGAACACCTGACCGCCAAACCAATGCTGAACGAGGGAAGTTGATTTCATCCCGGATCGTAGTCGTTGAACCCAAGAACTGAGGGTTTCCATTTCGGGATACCGCCCAGGACAGGCCTCATATTCGAGCCGACTGCTGTAGGTGCAAGTCACCAGCATCGAAAACGAGATTGACAAAGTGAAAATGTTGTTGCAATGGCGAGGTAGGAAAGGTGCAAGGAGAACAAGTGTGGTGAATGCTGCCGTGATGATGAAGAGTCGAGAAAGCTGCACATGTCGAGAGACATGATGCCATGTTCTGAAGCCGAAGAGCAGGGCTGCGGGAGATTTTCAGATTGCTATGCAATCAAAAAACCGACTGGTCCATATCACCGTCATTGCCGGAATCAAACTGATCAGTGTTGAAAAAGTCAATCATATCTCCATCAAGTGGGCTGTTGAAGATGAAGCCGTGGTGCTGAGGAACGGCAGCATTCCACTCATCGATATCACTCTGAGTCTGGAGCTCGGTGGATGCAGAAATGCCCACGTTGATTGTCTGCTGGCGGTTAGTGTCGGAGCCCGGACCAGAAGCCATGGTTCCGACAGCCATGTTGGCCTCTTTATTAAGCATACGCATGTGCGTCTCGCCAAGATCGCCAATGAGGACCTTGCGTGGCTTCGAAATCTTGCCCTTGACTTTCTTGTCCTTTGAAACCTTGCCAACAGTACGCTTGGCGCGGCGCTTGACTTGCTCCGGACGACGAGGAGCATACTTGTAGTCGGGATACATAAGCTTGTGCTGAGCCTTGAGCGCTTCAGCCTTCGCGGCGTACTCAGCGCGGACATCAGGAGACTCTGTATTCCACATGCTTCCAGCAATGACAGCTAAGAATGGTTAGCTGTATCCAGATGAAATCTCTCTTGTGTACTCACAGATTTCGTTGTTGCGAATGCCGGGATAGCCAGCCTCAATCTGAGGGTGCTTGTCTTTGCGGTACAAGATGTAAGCGTTAGGAGGACGAGAGATCTTGACAGTATTGACCTCAACGTCGGTGTCCTGTGCATTACTGGCGCTCGAAAGATTGGCGGCACCATCCGTCTGAGAGTCAGAAGTGATATCGGGAGAGCTGGGAATGGCAGACTGGTACATGGCCATGTTCACGTCGATGATGGCCTGATTACCTTGGGCGGGAGGATTGGGATATGGGCAATCGGGGCCGTTCAGAGACAGAGTAGGCAAGCCATTGAGGATGTAGATAGCTGATCCCGGAACTGACTGGAGGTCATCATAGTTGCCAAGAAGCCAGCGGTCAGGATGCATGCCGTCACGGACGAAGAAAGCGTGCTGTGATTCTGTGATAGCTCTACATAAGAGTTAGCAAAATATTTGAAATTCAAAAGACTGCTCAGAAGTCATACTTCATTCGGTCCTGCATGTAACGTCTGCCGGCATGGTCAAGCGCAGTGTAGAAAGCGCCAGTCATTGCCACGACTTTGGCTTCATTCAAATCATGGATTTGAATCGCCAGACCCTCCCAAAGTTGGGCGTAGTAGGTAAGGTCTTGTTGGCTCTCACCACTGCCGCCGACTCCGGCGAACGCCTGGGAAGCCGACATCTTGCAGGTGTGCACTGCGTAGTTGACGAGTCAACGGAATGTTGTAGAGATTGCCTAAGACAATCCTGGAGAGGAATTCAATTCAAAAGATTGGATTGAGTGTGAGTGCTTGAAGTTTTGATGTGAGATGAGGTTGGCAGTGATTTCGTTGGAAGATGTATGTGGAAGGGAAATTCTGGGGTTGGAAGAGGTGAGTGTTGGAGGTAAGGGAGAAAATCGAAGTTGGTGGGCAGAGTTCTTTGTTCACCAACTTCTATCTTCTCGAAGTCGATATTTGTGTGTCCCACAAGAATTTATTCCATAAACTCTTGAAGTTTTGCAAATGTGAACATGTGGTGAACGTGAAGTGAATGTTGAGATGCTCTGGTTTTTGTTTCTTCTCCACCCCGGGCTTTTAATTCCCCTCGCGAAACTTGACCAGCGGTGCAGCCGTTGGAAAAGTCCAGATTCTTAGCATCACTTCTCACATCAGAAACCAACCTGGACTCAACCTCCAAAAACCATCCTCAACTTCGAGTATCTCACAACCATGGATAGAACCCGGATTTGGCCATTCCCAGGCTTAAGTCAGTGAGTACGATCTGATACCTCTATGAAGAATGAGAAACTAAGTTCAGCAGGAGCTCTGTCTTGCCTGACGCTTTTCGCCAGACTGAATATCGCTACATGCCATTTCCGTTGGATCAAGTGTCTAAGATGCCCGACAACCCTGCCGAAGACTTTCGCCTTGGTTGGAAGAATGGTGAGAAGAAACCTTTCTTCGACTGGCTACAGACTGGCCTTGCGTCTGTGAGCTACGACATCAACGATTTGAAGCTCCATGCATTAGTTCACTTCAAGACAGCGGATCTGTTGGTCCCGCATGAGAATCCGCCGACTCATTTTGGTGCATGTCCTGAAAAGTACAAGAAGGTTGGACAAATTCAATTTGAAGCAACCTACCAGTCTGGCCGCGTCCCGGATCCGGATGCGATCAGTCGTGCGAACCGAATTGTGATGGATACCAGACAGGCTGCAGACCAGCTTCTCGGAACTTTGTTCGACTGCACAGTTGCCCTGTACGGGTCTGACACACCATACAAGGCCTGGCCTGCTTTGCTCAGAGCTGCCGCCAGAGGTTGGGCCATAATGTCAGTACATCTTGTTACTTCCTTTAGATCGAAACTGATAAATTACAGCATGATTAAAGCCAAGCTCGGAAGCTCACGAAAGGAGATAGACTTCTCTGGAAATGCGGATGATGATGATCCTGACTATCTTTTTCGATTTGTATTCATGAACCAGGAGTTGAGACTGGACGATCATGCATCATGCCCGGCTAAGATCACGAACCTCATCATACGAATGATAATTGACGCAAAAGTTCCTTTGTTCGAGAATGAGGAAGGTAACATCATGCGACTAAACCAACTCAACCTTGCTCATCTTGGTCCTCCCAGTTCCCGAGATGACCAGTGGCTAGCTAAACGAAGGGAATATTGGAAAACCGAGAGTACGTTCCTGCAATATCGAGCTCATCCTGAATGACACGAAGTGTGCTAACATATACAAGCCGACTTGGTGGTCAAGTACCTCTTTCCTTTGGACTATTGCGTGAGGCTTATGTTCAGCTCGATCTTCCACCTAAGGAGCAGGGTACCTGAGGATCCTGCTGGTCATATGCTGAACTTCCAAGTTGACTGGCCTGAGGACAAGGAGAGGCAGGAAGCTGAGCGAATGGCCAATCCAGGTACACTTTCAAAAGATGAGCTGGCGTCCATAATTCAAGAGGGTTACGATCAATCGGTGTGGGAGCTTAAAAATCAAAGGTGCTGGGGAACTTGATGATCAAGATATTAGTGGTCGCTTTGTTGTGCACCTAGCAAAGCGTGTCGCCAACACGGGTTCAAGCACATAGCTTTGAATTTGATCCCCAAGTCTCCCGAATATTCTAATATGTTCTTGATATCGTGCCACATGTATCGTCAATCAGAAGCACAACCCGATGATGAACGAGTTTTGTGCTTCACCATCTCCCATTTAGTTCTTCACTAATTGCTTCCAGACAGCTGTGATTTTACTGTTGTACATGTGAATGATACGTAAACTTTAAATGGTAAAGAAAAGGAAGATATCATCGACTGTCAATCTAGAAATAAACATAAAGCGTCAGGAGCATCTAATGACGAAGGCCTTCCCAACCGGCAACGAAACGATCAGTTTCGAAGAGCGCCGACTAGACATACAGAACCACACCCCGCCAGGCGAATTCTTAACCTGGGACCTGAACAAGCCGTCCCCATCCCAGGACATGGGGCTGGAAGGCATGACCGGACCGGGCCACGGGGGACAGCTGATCAACTTCGACGACCTCCACCAGTCGTCGCCGGACGGCACGCTCAGCGAGCCCAGCGCCCAGAGCGACGTTGCCTACCAGCTGGACCTGCCGCCGAACATGTACAAGTTCGGCTTCGACGGGGGAGACGGCTATGCGGGGGATGAGAACGAGCTTGCGATGCAGATGGCCGAGATGGCTGGCCATGGGGGCCAGCTGCACTCTCTCGGCGGTGTTATGGATGCGGAGGCCGTCTCTCGAGAGCTGTTTGGCATCCACGGTGACTTTGGAGACCCGTACATCGACGGAGGATTCGGTAGGTGCTGTATTTTTTTGCTAGGCACGAGGAGTGTGCTTTGCTAATACATGCACAGGGTTTGGACACGGCGAGACTTTCTGATGCTATAATTACAACCACGAGCGCTGGCACGATACACCTTGGGGCGACGAAGCTTTTAGGCTTTTAACAAGTCACGAGAGACGACATGTATCACGGTCAGCATCGGAGAAACTAGTAAAAGAGCACGGCGCCTATTACTATCTGGTCGGGCAGGGTTTCATCAAAAGGGTTTGTCATGCGCAGGCAGCATAAGAATATACACGACAGCATGGGGCGGGCATTTTCACTTCTTCAAATTGATAACCCAGTTCACTGACTGACGTTGGCTTTGGAAAGCAACATGATCAGTCCAGCGGCACAGGCCCTGAGCATAGATAGATGTAATTTACCGCCATCTTCCCGGCCTCTGCACGTCGTCTGCTCGAAAACTTGATTCTCTTCACGTGCTCCTCAATCTTCACCGCCGTTGTCTGACCCAATGATTTACCGATAGTATGTAGGAGTGGGTGAGGAAGTCCTGGGAATCTATTCACGAAAAGTAAAAAGGCGTGTCCATCTCGGCGACCACGACCACATCCCCAGAAAACAGCAGAACCGGGTTGTGAAGCGAGTCTCGGGCCGATCAAGACGGACACCGGTTGAACCAGGCCAGGCGAGACATGGCTGCCACACCCATTTGGACACGACGAAGTACAGTGACATCTCGCAAGCACAGTGACAAGTCGCTCGTGAGCGTGAAGTACCGGTACATCACCACCGAGAACGACGATGTAGAGTTATCCGACGGTAGCGCCTTGAAAAGCCAAGGCCCATGATTTTCCTCGCGAAGCATGCCAGAATTCGACACGGCGATGGCTACCAACCTTCATCGCCCGAGACGATCTAGAATTGAGCCAAGGCTTGCGACTAGACGATCGACACACCGCTGCAACGCCACCCTGTGAGCACTCAAGCCCCCCTGCTGGACGACCTCTGCTGGAGCAAGGAAGAGCAACGCTCCGTTCTGGACCTCCTGCACGAATGCGGCTGCGAGGGAGGAAACAGCAGCTCAGCTCGAGAGCAAAGATAGGCAGAGCGCCACCCTTGCGAGCGGGCTGCCCCTGTGGTGCCAGATCCGATGTGTGGATGAGTGCATGCCGGGGGATGGACGGATCGGTTCAGGGTCGCAGCGATAAGAACACCCTCCTGTTCCCGGAGACGGACGCCACGCCAGGCCGATTCCGACAAGCTTGCGGCCGTTACTTCCAGTCTCCCCAACCCCCCACCCCCACGGATGGAGAGACGCGACTGGACGGACGGGTTGGACAAGGGTGCGGGCAAGGGGTCTCCTCTCTCTCTCTCCTCTTCCGTGGGGACGGGGACGGGACCGAACGACGCCAAGATGATAACCCGCACACAAGCAAATATGGAGTCGCCAATGTTTCAATATTGCATGCACAACGGACAGGGGCCAGTCATGTCATCTCGTACACAGTGTTAGAACCAACAGCTCAACAATTCTTGTCTCGGGAGCAGGACATGCCGTGTTGGAATGGATGGCTCACATCGAGACGCGCAGCGGGGATGATCCCTATTGGTCTGTGGCAGCATCATGATCTCAGCCAAAAAAAGCAATTTGGCAAGCAACTAGTGCGCTGCACGGGGGGGAAGCAAACACCCCCTCATTGTCTGATAACTGAGCGGCAAATTCCCTCTCAAGTATGTGGCTCAATCACCGGTTTCCGTGAATTTCTGGGGGTCTTTCTCCTTCCCACTCTCTCTTCTCTCCTCTGCTGGATTGCCAAAGACAACTGGGAAGCATGACTGGTGATAGCATCCGCAGGACTTCATCTCTGTGCACGTCCAGACGCTTACACGTTGACGAGCCCCTTGCTGTCATGACGTCGAAATAGCCTTCGTAATACCCCACCCGAACGTCGAAATAAGCCGGCTCTGCAGCGGAGCCTCTAATGCAAGGGTGCTGCGAACGCGCGGAGTGTTAATTTGTGGATGGCTGGTTGCGCTTGGCCGAGGTGGTGCGACCGGACCGGGGATAGCGGCTGACAGCCACTGTCACGTGATCTCGATGTGGGTGTACGAGACCATTTCTCGAGATCGATGTGGCGCTCAAGGATCTTAAGGATCTTGGGATGCTCGGGTCGCATGCCTTCGGTGAAGAAGATACCCAAGGCGTCTTGTGATCATGATTGCAATTCGGGCGCGAACAGATGCACATCGCCAACTTCATCCGATACGGATGTGTCTGGGTGCTAGGGTAGCAGGACTCGAGATCGGCTCAGAGCCCCCAGCGTAGAGCAACGAGGATGTGTCTCTAGCGTAATTGAAAGAGACTCGACGTGACGGGAACAGGAAGGCCAAGGGAACAATGCAATAGTGAGAGACAATCCATGGTAGGCAAGTCTACATTGTCTCGTTCGAACCATCCTTTGTCGTGTGGCGGGCATAATAAAGCAAATCGACACTGAGAGTGCACGCTGAAAAGGCTGTGACAGACATATGGATATTTGACCTCCTCGACGCTGCTTGCGAGAAAGCCAATCGCTGATGTGAATATATCGTAGTTCTTTTCAAGTGCATCGCTATGTCTCCAACCCCCTACTCCTCCTGGTAGGATATCTTCCTCATCTCTCCCAGCCTGTGCCTCGCTGCAGAAAGCGCGTTCTCCAGCTTCAGGATCTCGACCTAGATAGTAGAGAAAGTGTCATGGTCAGCAGCTGTTCTGTACGGCGTCGAAACATGAGATGCTGGAAGAGGGGAAAACATACCTGCTGCTCCATCTCTCTGACCTTGAACTCGTGCTGCCCGAGCTTGGAGTAGTCGACATCCTCTTCGTCGGCATTGCGATCCTTGATCATGGCCTGGACCTGGCGCACCAAGGCGCGGCACGCCGCCCCGACCGCCTTGCTGGCTTGCTCCAGGTTGTCCTGGCTCTTGCTCATGAAGCCGGCCTTGACGCGGGATGCGGCCACGAGCTGGGCTGTGGAGGCGGCGACGTCGTTACTGGCGACGATGAGCTGCTCGGGGCTGTTGCGGTTGGACAGCACGCCGTCGGCCGTCTCGATCAGCGTGTTCGTGGACGAAGCCACGGCCTTGGCCGCCGAGATGAGACCCTCGGTCCAACGGTTGTTCTTCTTGTAGAAAGCTGTCCGCGAAGACGAACCCCGGCCGGCCTGCACGATCTCCTGCTGCGTGACAGTGGCTGCCTTGATCAGCCGCGCGATGGCGTCTGTGATGGCCAACGCGGCGTTGAGGATCGAGTCGTGCACCTTGAGCTCGTAGGTAGAGTAGCCGTCGCGCGGCTTGTTCCTCAGCTTGGCCAGGCGGGCTGCCGCCGCGGCGATGGCGTCGGCGGCCTTGCTGAGCTCCTGGTCGACGATCTCGCCGAGGTCGCCCTTGCTGGAGAGTTTGCCAAAGCCGGGGGCGAAGGCTTCGACAAGCTTGTTGAGTTTTTGCAGGTTCATCTGCAGATCGTTGTTGCTGTTGATGACGACATCGGTCTTCTGGATGGGGTCCATGCCCTCCAGTCGGAAGCTCAGCAGCCCACGGAAGAACCTGACCGTCGCCTGGGCGGATTGGCGGGCGCCGTTGATGAGCGAGTCGCTCTTCTTCTCGTCGGTGGCCAGCCGCATGAGCCCCTTGGTGTTGCTGCAGACATCAGCAATCGCCCCCGAGAAGACGCTTATGTTCTTGATCAGCTCCGAGGGCGTGCTGTTGGGCCCGTCTGCGATGAAGTTGTTGAAGGAGGTGGCGAACTCCATGGCGCTGGCGGACGCCTTCTCGATCTGGGACAGGACGTACGACGGGGACGCATTCTGGTTGCCGGCCTGCATCGTCGAGTCGAGCTCGTAGATGGCGTCGTCGACCCGCTGCACGCCCGTCTGCAAGACGGAGTCGATGATTTCGTTGATCTTGTCCATGTTGGCCATGATGAGAGCATCAATCTGCCCATCGAGGGCATCGTCAGTGTGGCCCTGGTTCTGCTTCAGCTCGTTGAGCTCGATCAAGGTCTGGTCCATGCCGGCCTTGTACACCTCGAGCTCCTCTTCCTTGTCGCGCAGGAGCTGCTCGAGGTCTGTGTTGCCGTTGCGCAACTTGTCCTGGGCCTCCTCCAGAGCGCGGGACTTATTGCGCAGGGCTTCCTCGAGGTCGGCCATCTCGCGGTTGTACTTGGCCAGCATGGTCGATAGCTCGTTGCCCTTGCTCCGCTCGAGGTTGTCCGCGCGGTCCTGGGCCATGCGCAGCTCTCTCTTGAGCTTCTCGAGCTCGTCCTTGTTGCTCCCCTTCAAGCGGTCCTTCTCGTGCATGGCGCGGTCGCGCTCGCGGATCATGTCTGCAAGCTCCAGGTTCTTCGTCTTGAGCTCGCGCTCCAGCTTCTCGCGCCGGTCTATCGCTTCCTGCGCCGACGCAGCCTTGAGCTGCACCGACTTGAACTTTTGCAGGAGATCGAGATGCTCGTGCCGCAGCTGCGAGTACAGCTTCGCCAGGGCCTCGTATTTGCTCCGCCACGTGTTCACCTGCTCCTGCAGGGCGCGGATCTGGTCGTCCTTGCTGGTTATCTGCTGGCCAAAGTTGTTCTGCAGGTTCTGCAGCTCCCCCTCCAGGGCCTTAACCCGCTGGTCGTACTGCTGGAGCATCAGCTGATCCCGCTCGTACTGGGCGCGGGCGTTCAGGTTCTCCTGCTCGAGCTCTGCAAGCCTGCCCTGGGTCTGCCACTGCGCCTGCTGCGCGAGCAAGGCCTCTTGTTGCCGTCTCTGCTCCTCCGCTAGCCGTCTCTGCTGTTCTTCAAAGTCTCTCTGCGCTTGCGCCTGCGCCTGTTGTTGTTGCAGGAGTGCTTGCTGCTGCTGTGCTTCCAAGACACGTTGCTGCTCCTCGTACTCTTGGTTCTGCCGGTCCAGCTCCGTCTTCCAGAACTCGGAGATCTCGTCAGGCTCCTCGGTCTTGGGGGCCACGGGAGGTGTCGGTCGCCGTTCGATCTCCTGCTTTGGTCTGGCCGGCAGGGCTGGCGCCGACTCGTCCTCGGCTAGAAGGTTTGGTGGGTCTTGGGGGAGCTTGGGTATCGTGATGAGGCTCGTGAGGTACCGGAGGTTCGAGCATTCGTAGTAGAACTTGACCAGGCGGTAATGCTGGGCATCGTATCGCTGTCGGAGGGGCTCGAGCGCATCGTTGTCACCGATAGCTGGAAGGAGGAGGAGTCAGCCAGCTAGCTCTCCGCAAGCTGCAAGATACGGAAAAGGCACTGCCGTGTCGCGGTCGCCTCGGCAAGAAAGCTGGTGGGGAAGGACTCACTGGAATGCATAGCTCGCAACATGCTCGTGATGAACTTGTAGATGCCGTAGCTTTCCGTCACCAGAGGCACCAGGGCGGAGATCCTGCACTCGTTGTTGCCGACGTTCCGGAAGTGCGAGAAGATGAGCTTCTGGAACTGCTCGATCTTGTCTTGCAGCGTCATCAGGTCGGTGATGGTCTCGAAGCCCTCGTTTGGATCGTTAATCGCCTTGAGGGACAGGTATTCCTCGTACTCGAACGTGCCGTTGAACTCGGGATGCTGCTGGTGGAAGGACAGCTTGGCGAGGAGGTAGTAGACGTATTCTTGGATCAGAGGGCCGTAGCCGCGCATCCCCTCGCCGGACATGCCGCGGTTAAGGGTGTCGAGCCAGCCGCGGTTGGCCATGGCCTCCTTCAGGGTGTTGGGGTGGCCCTCCTGGAGGACCTTGTGGATGGTGATGAGAGCCTTGAAGGTCTGGACCTCGTCGGCGAGGATGGGCTGGCTGTTTTGGTGGCGGGGACACATCAGCACGTACCCGGGGTACAAGAGAGAAGCAAGAAGGGACAGGCGCAACTTACACCTTCATGCCGGCCCAAAAGGACTGGCTGGACTTGTGGTCCCATGTGTAGACGATGCAGCTGCGGACATGCTTGCGCTTCGGAGCTGTCTCCTCGGGACTGGTGGCCTTCTTGATGTTGACGGCCAGCTCGGCCTCGGACCTAAGCCTGTCAGAATCGCGGGGATCATAGCTGTAGTGCCTCATGTTTACACAATCCGACGCCAGGCTGGATGAGTGCAGTGCCCAAAGGTGAATGGCTGCCACGGAGGAAGCAAAAGAGGGACTGCGGGCACAGATTGATGACTTACTTTGTGTGGTCCAGACTCCTGATAGTCGCCATGTTTGGCAAGATTGTTGATTGTTTCTTCCCCAAAACTGTGAAAACACCGACAAAACGGGCAACTTCGAAAGGCGTCGTCAGCCTTGAAGCTCGGCTCTGGGCTCTGGGGAAGGAGCTCTCGGGGTCGCCCAATGGAAATTGCGACCGGTTAAACGCCGGAGCGGATGACGTAAAGGTCTGAAGAAGGGAAGCAATGAGTCAGCCACGCCTTCTGCTTGTGTGGGGCAGGTACGTACTATAGTATCTGGATCTACCACACGTTAGCGAAGTCCGGTACGTGCCGGATCTCGGATCTTGCCGCACTTCACATCAACCTCAAGGGCAACCAAGAGACAGGTAGGCACGCTCTCCGCTTCTGGATGAGGAAAGTAGTAAATGATAGATAAGTGTGCAGAGGTGAAATCACAGACAACTTGAATCGATGCCGCTAAGATGTGATTGTGATTGATGAAAAGACCTTGTCGCGATTGCAGGGGCAGGACAAATGGGAGAGACTGTGATGCACTGCCCAGCCATTTACATTCACCAGGTCCATGTGCTGAAGCCAGATGGTGGAGGAAGGCGGAGAGCCGGAGACAGTACCGGGGTTGCATGGGAGAACGGCTCTGCAGCGCCTCGAGACATGGTATTCCGTGAGACGTGCGAATAAGAGCATGGCGAAGGGGGTTGTGAGGGATCACTGGAAGGGAAACAGGGGGATCACTGCCGCCGGAGTCGACTCGATCCGCGCACAGTGGCCGCTCGTCTTGCAGGCTTGTTTGGCATGGGGTGATGCTGGGTAAGCGCGGGAGGTACTGGGAAACCTCGGGGTCATGCCGGGAAGGCCGGGCAGATGCTGGGCAGGCTGGGAAGTTGCCGACATGGTTGGTGGTGCCGTCTCAGCACTGACGATCAAGTTCAGGGGCCATGACGCGTCGCTTGACTCACGGCTAGCCGAGGCTGCTGCAGAAGGTCTCCCGCAAACGCACGGGGACACGCGGGACGGGACTCTGAGCCTGGCTCAAGCTGATGTGTGGACAAGAGTAACGGGAAAGGGGGCCGACGGGCATGATGTGAAGGAAGGGAACACATAGCAAGAGTAGGGAGGATCCCGTACCTCTCAGAGTATCGACTGGCCCGCTGTGGATCTGCTCGTCATGTCAAGTTCCGCTGCTTCGTGGGTCAGCACGGACGAAGAGGCAGGGCAACAGTCAGGGTGCTCATACCTCTGTATCGTCTGGTCTGTCATTGCAGCCCCGATGCAGCCATCAAGCGCCATCAGCGAGCCCGCCGAGAAGTCGATCTGGATGAGTCCTGGTGATGCAACGATTAGCAGCGACCCGAGCAACTAACAACCGGGGGAAGCATCTCCTACCTGACAGACACTCAGACCAGCTGTCCCGAGTCCAAGGCACCGTCCTCCGCGGGGCATATGCTCTCGGGTAGAAAGGCCTGAGAATGCAAATCGTCAGAACATGAGAGCGGGACACGCAGCCCGTGGTCCCATACCTGGTTCCTCCCTCGCTCCTGGGCTGGCCAGAACGGCAGACGGGACATGGGGGCCGCCAGCAGAGATCCATACCTGACCGAGGGGAGCATACTTACTGCCGTCTCTGCATCTGCCCATTGACAGCCTCGAGACTCTCCCGCCATCTGCCCACGGACAACTACGACAAGAACAACAAGGGCAGCAGAACAACAAGGGCAGCTGTCTCCCGCCAAAAAGGTGGCCAGTGTCGTTCAGCAAGTATGGAGAAACTTGGACAACAAAGGCCCTCGGGGGGGCAGGAGATGTCAGCGATAAGCAAACAAAATCGCTACAAGCAAGGCAATGAGGGACAACCGAGCCAGTGGTTCTCTCACTTGCTCATCCCACAGAAAACAGGTTGACAAGGGAAAGACAAGCAAACAAACACAATGGCAAAGCTGGGAAGACCGAGCAGAGAGGGTGACGCAGCAAAACTGTCGGCAGTCATTGTCTACCGCGCTGAGAGACAGAGACGTGGCAAGGCCGAGCAAGCACGCCGACAGACCTCGGCTCAGGAACACCAGGAAGAAGAACCCGGCACCAAGCGAGACTGTGGTGGGATGAAGATGATGAAGGTTAGACATGGAAAGCGTTCTTGATCGGAGATAATAAAGCAAAAGCATGAGCAAACATAGTGAGACAGACTTACACTCGGGACACCAGCACGAAGAAGCTAGCACCGAGGGAGGCTGCGGGAGTTGAAGATCATGAAAAGAAGCTTGGAGAGTATCCTTGATCAGAGACAACAAAAGTGGAAGCGTGGAACAGACAGGGCGAGAGACAGGGCGAGCGTGCAAGAGTACCTACCCACCTACCAAGCAGATGACGCGTGGAGAGAAGCCGAGGCGATGGCGAGGCGATGGATGTCTGGGGTGGAGGCTGTACAGTCTGCGTCAACTGGTGGGAGCAAGGACTAAGTGACAGGACAAGCATACCTTGCTGCCTCGAACTTGCGTGAAGCCACACAGAGCCAGAGGAGTCGGGTTTTGTTGCGTGGTTGTGAGATTGTGTCGACAGAGAAACAAGAATCTGGGACGAGAGCGGCAGAGTTGGCGGCAGACTCGCGACTATAAAGAGGGGAAGAAGAATGTGAAGAAAGGAGAGGAACCTGATGGCGACAGCTGAGGAGGACGACGTACCAAAGAGCCCACGGCAAAGAGACGACAACTTGTGGGGCTCGCTTAGCAGGAGGAGGACTCACGAGGAAGCGACGAGAGACGAGACGACTGCTGTCTCCTCAAGAGTCTCGATGGTCAGAGGGGAGACGATCTCGGTGGAAATTGTCCAGGGGCCACGAGACAAGAACCTGTGGGGCTCGCTTAGCTGGGAGAAGCAGGCACGAGGAAGGTATGAAAGAGGAGAAGACTCAGATCTGGTGAGGGAGTCTGTCGAGAAAGGAGAACTGCCGGTGGGTGAGGTCAGAGGGGGAGATGATGCTCCAGAACCTGTGGGGCTCGCTTAGCATCGAGCGAACTCGCTTAGCTGGGAGGAGCAGGCACGAGGAAGGTATGAGAGAGGAGAAGAGTGCTGTCGATCGCGAGGAGGAGACGCGGCTGGGTTCGGGTAGAGGAGGGGTATGACGGAAGATGCTCCGAGAATTTCCCAGCAGGTCGCCTGTTCAGGGGGGGGGGGGGGCAAACGCGAGGAAGGCACGAAACAGGAGAAGAGTGCTGTCTATCGATGAGAGACGCGCTTGGGTGATGAGGGCGGATGAGGACTGACGAGGACAGATGAGGGCAGACGAGTGCATATGAGGACAGATGAGGGAAGAACCTCAAGTCTTTCCTGGCAGGTCGCTGGTCAGGACGAAACAGGAGAGGAGTGCTGTCTATCGAGGAGAGACGCGCTTAGGTGGTGAGGGAAGATGAGGAGAGACGAGGGAAGATGAGGACAGACGAGGGAAGATGAGGAGAGACGAGGGAAGATGAGGACAGACGAGGGAAGATGAGGACAGACGAGGGCAGATGAGGGCAAGTACTTCAAGCCTTTCCTAACGAGTCGCTGGTCAACGGACAAACGCGAGGAAGGCACGAAAGAGGAGAAGAGTGCTCGTCTGTCGAGTAGAGACGCGTTGGTGGTGAGGACAGATGACGGAAGTACTTCAAGCCTTTCCCAGCTGGTCACCGGTCAGGGGGGCGAGCGCGAGGAAGGTACGGAAGAGGAGAGGAGTGTTGTCTAGACGCGTTGGTGGTGAGGGCAGATGAGGGCTGATGAAAGAAGTCCTTCAAGACTTTTCCCAGCTGGTCACCGGTCAGGGGGGGCGGGCGCGAGAAAGGTACCAAGATGGCGCGAGACGGTCAAAGGCGGCGTGAGCCCAAAGCCGAGTACCAGAGTTACCTCTGGAGATGCCCTCGCTGAGTGAATTCATGGCTAAACCTCGGCCGACCCAGAGACCAGCCAGGTGAGAGTGTACAATAGGCCAGACAGAGTTCACTCGCTCACTCCCGACCTTGCCAATAAAACCACCAAACCTCAACTCGTGAAGGAAGGTGAAGAACACCAACACCTCTCTCACCACCTGGATCGGCCTGGGTTTCCTGTCCCGCCGATCTCACATCCAACCTCTGCGTCTTCGCGCTCCCAGTCTTGGAGACTACAAGCCCTATCGACACGCGTGTCGCCTTCAGCAATTCTCTGTAAGCAATCAGTCACACTTCTGACGCTGTCGTGCGCTTCTAATCTAAGGTAATCCATTCAGAAACAGACAGAATCTCCGGGAGATGCTAAGGATCATCATGAACAGCATTGGCAATCTCGTCGGAGCTGGCAACCAGGCCAACCAGGCCAACCAGATCGGCCCGGCCAACCAGCCCGTTGCCAACCAGCTTAGCACTCTCATGCGCCATAGACACAACATGAGATCCAGGCTCTGCCACCTCAAGCGCGACTACCGCAACTGGCAAGCTCGCGTGGACAACACCAACAGCATCATCAGCCCCATCGCCGAGCTGGAGGACATGCTCGATACCACCCTCATCATTTCCATGCATAACCGCCACGTCCTCCGCCTGCGCCAGATCAAAGCCACGCACGAGGCCGAGCTGCTGGAGCTCACCGAGCAGATGGACAGTCTCTCAAAGGCCCTGGAGTCCGTCAAGTCCAACAACGTTCAGCTGCTCTCCCAGAATGCCTGGCTGGCCAGTGGCGCCAAGGCTGTCCGCCGCAACATGGACACCCTCGGCGAGTCCCACCCGGAGACCCGCGAGGAGCTCCAGCGCTTCCTCGACGGCGTTGAGGAGCTCATCATCGTCAAGGAGGCCAATACTGTCCGTGCCCTCGGCTTTGATGACCTCAGCGACGACGGCCACGACGACGGTAGCGAGGACAACGCTGATGCTGGCGAGCCTGGTAACACTGGCGAGTCTGGCACTGCTGACGTCTAGCTGCGCGTGCAGACAACTACCTGGACAGCAAACATTCAGCCTTTGCGAGCTTCGAACAGACGAAGATAGGATCAGGTCCCCACATTTGTCTTTCAGGAAGCATGAGAAGGGGTTGAGGAATCGTGAGATGGGGTTCAGTGTTTGAGAGGGAACTGATCTTTGTTGCTCTGGAAGGGATTCGTCAACGGTCGTACTCGTGTGGCTTCTGATTTTTCTGCGCTGGACTTGGGCTTTAGGGATATCACGTCCATCGGACGAGTGAAGTAGTCAATATCAGACCTACTTCCTAAACACGCTCACTCCCGTGGAAGAAAGTCACCTGGCTTTGCTAAAGTGCATGTCTTTGTAGACTCTAGTGTCCTGTAATTGACTGGCAACCTTTTAATCACCAGGTGTCGTAGAGGCACTGGTCTTGTTTGAGATAAGAAAGACGACGAGCCAGCTTTGTGTACATGTTTCCGGAAGGCTTGGCTAAGCTCAAACTCAGATCACTACACTGGTGGATTGTAATCTTACGAGTAGCTATCATGTCTCGATTCCAGCAAAGGACGGAAAGATGGAACAGCCGAGACATGTGTATGAGTCGCCGACCTCTCGGCGTAGATATCAAGTGAAAATCAACATGTAAAGAAAACAAAACCACTCCTGCGCTCAACCTCGATCATCAAAGACCCCCGGAGGCTTCGATATCAGGGGTAGACACCACTTCTGGCTAGGCACAAAGATACAAGTTCCCTGGCATTGTTCTTAAGGGCTATAACTGCGTGATAAACTATATTTGCCACAAGAAGTGAATTCATTGACACAGCTGCTCGCTCTAGGCATTGCGTAAAACGACCGAGGTCGTGTTTGATTCGTGGTACGCATCATGGAACGTATGATTGTCTTCCTCGAGACTGCCCACGCCAGGACAGAACGGGCTTGTATATGTATCAAGAGCCGAGACGGAACTTGTCTTCAACCTTAGACTGGTCCCAGACTGGGCCATACTATCTATCGTATTCGAGCCGATGCTCGAGACTGTGCTCATGACTGTGCTCATGAAGAAACAAGAGAACTGACATGACTTCGTTGCTCCGTAAGATGAAAAGCCTGCTATTACAAGGCATATCCCGATCTCCAATCAGACATGAAGAAAAAAACAGTAAGTATGTGCCCCTTTTCCCATCCAAAACTGCCATGCTGAACAACAAGATATACTGCCTTCTCGAAACTACTGGTTCAGAGTGACGACAACGTTGTCGAACTGATAAACCGCCTGGGTGTACCCGTTTTGGATGCCGACCAGATAAACCCAGCTCGAGGTGGAGGACGCCGTGAAACTCACCGACGCCTGGTACCACGTGTTCGCGCTAGCGCAGGTGAGCTGGGTCGAGGTCGCCCCGGGGACCTGCGGGTTGATGTACGAGGTCGAGCTGATCTGGGTGCAGCGGTAGTCGAACGTCAGCGTGTAAGGGTGCCCCGCGTACGTGGAATAGGTCTCGGAGATCCAGGACGCAAAGCTGCCGTACTTGGTCCTGTCCGGGTTGAGCATCAGGAGCTGGGCAACCCATGCGCCGCGTGCTGCGTCCTCGCCCGGCTGCAGGGTCCAGGCCCCGCCCGCGCCGTTGATGGGTTGCACGATGCTCCAGGGGGCGAAGCTGCCCGTCTCGAAGTTCCCGTTCGTGACGGGGTACTTGACCAAGGTCACCGTGGCGGTGGAAGTGGCTTGAATGGTTTGCGTGGTCGGCTGGACGATTGTGGCCGTCGTCGTCGTCGTGATGGTGCTGGAGATGGTCGAGGTGCCGGGCGAGGTGACTGCCAGGAGGCAGCCCGACGTGACATAGTCAGCAGGGTAGCTTGCGAGGGGTGCCGGGGTCGGGTCGGACTCCGCCTGGCGCTTGGCCGGCGCACCCGGGATGGTCGTCACGGTGACGGTGACGAAGTTGGTGCGACTGCTGGTTGTGGTTACTGTCGTCTGGGCGTTAGCGGTAGCTGTCTGGTAGACGGTAGTCACGGGCGTCGTGTAATCGAGAATGTCCGAGCAGAAGGACTGGTAGCTGTTGTCGTTGTTGACGATCGCCACGATAGACTAGAGCCACAGTCGTCAGTGTCGAGGCCTCGACAAAGGTACAGGAAAGTTAACATACCGCGAGCAGGTCGCTCTTGAGGAGCACCGAGACGCTAGTCGCCGTCTCGATGTCAGTGGTCGTGGTGGAAGCCAGTGGGGTGTATGTGGTCGTGGCAGCGAAGGTCTGGTATGTTATCTGTCAGCAATAGGGCCTGGCAGCAATGGTACACAGCAAGTCACGCACCGAAGAGGTTGAGGTGAAAGAGATCACACTAGTCACTGTCTGGGTTGTCGTGGTGGAGGGTTTGGGGATGGACAGGCATGAGCATGCGGAAGACAGTATCGGGGCCGCGAAACGCGACAGCGCAGGGGGCAGCGCACGCGGGTCGATGTCACGTCTGGCTGGTGCAACGGTAGGCGTGGTGTCATCAGAGGTGGTCAACGTGACAGTGGTGGTGGTGACGCTCCTGTCAGCCAAGAGTTAGCTGAGTCGAGACAATCGTCGGGGGCCAAGCACGCACGAGATGTCAGTCAGGGTCAAGGTGGGCGCAGTGTCAACCTCTGTGCCGGTCGCGAGGGTCGTCGTCGTGCTCGTGGACCTAGAGAAGGCTTGTAAGCGTGGTGAAGCGAGACGCCGGTGTAGTTGAGCACGTACCTCGTAGCCGTGGCGGTCGCATAGAGTGTCTGGGTGGACACGGCGAGAAAGGAGGAGCAGAAGGCCGAGGCCGACCTCTGCGCGCCGAGAGCCTGGATGATGGGGTTCTCAAGGCTGCACAGTAGGTTGGCTCGTCCTGCCAGATCGTCCTTGATGGGCGAAGCAGAGACGATGGACGCAACGGAGGACAGTACCAGCAAGATACGTTGCGCCGACATGATGGCGGGTTGTCAACTCGGCTGAGGACGTATCAAAGGGGAAACTGGGTGTAGACTGGTGGCAGAACTGGTTGCCAAGAGCATCTTATATTGCACGACATGAGTACTATGGTAAGCTAACCTGCTGGACTAGGCTCCCTAGACCCCGTCCAAGACTCCATTCCGAACAAAAATGAGAAAGACGGTTCCCGCCTCCCTGGAACGGCTCGAGACGGAGACTGCATGCTGTAGTAGGCGCTATTGAGCAGTCTAGCCGGCCGCTTGAATCTAGACCGTGGAGACGGTGAGGAAATGATCAAGCAGATTCCAGTCTTTGGGGCCTAGACCGTGACCGCTGCATCAATCGAGGAAAGCCACACAGATTGAGACAGAGCTGAGGCGCCGTGGTCTTCCTGTTCTGGCCTGGTCGACGCCAATAGAGGCAGCGGCATGTTCCCGCTAGCAGCTTTTGCCCCGGTGATTTCTCCGCACAGCGCCATGCGACGTGCATGAGCTGGGATCTCTTGGCTCCGGGAGGTGCGTGACGGCGTCCAATGATATCATCAGCCACTGCACTGGTGCTGGACTGTTGGGCTGTTTGGACTGAGACCTGCGGGCCGTTGCCCAGACGGAGAATAGAAGTTCGACTTGATGGAATTACATGTTATATTCTTTGTGTTTTATTCTCTTTTCCCAGGGTGAAAATGCTCCAACACGCTGGTAGGGTTAAGGTACTAGTGTAACGGGTAGGGTCCCACTGTATTTCAGGTGGTTACTGTTGATATTGCTCCTGAAATGGTCTAGTCCGCCCCTCAAGACAGAGACTAAAGACTAGAGATTCAATGAATTTAGGTAATTAACAGGAGAACAATCACGTCGCTAGAGGTAGTTGCCCGTCAAGAAAATTCATTTTTCGCCATCCTAATTCTCTGCTCAAGTCCCCGGGCTTGTGGACGAGGCAGAAGTGAAGTTTTGGCGCTGAAAGGTCGGAGAGGGAAAGGAAGAAAACAAGACAACAAACGAGAAGGGGTGGAATGACAGACTGGGCTTCTATGAAATCTACCTGGTAATTATCAATATCATCAATACATCAGCTAAAACTCGCCACCTACCAGGAATTGGAAGCACTGTTGCACGGCCATTTCTGGCTGCACCGTTTGCCCTCGTGTGCTTGTGAATCCCCCCATCACATCTGCCAGCTCTGCGACTCCCCCCAAGCGTCGCACATGATGGGAATGCTCCCCGCTGATTACGAGGCCTGGGAAGCATCGGGAAGCAACGGCCCAGGCGATTTCAGAGGTCCCCCGGGCCGGGAAGCCGGGTATGCGTGCGGCCTGTTACTGGGAAAAAAGACGAACCCGGACTGTGCCAGTCGAGCTGACCGATGCAGTTCGAGAAAGCCCATCCAGTTTCCCAATCTCTGACGAGAATCACTGTCACTGGGATTTCCCAGAGGCAGCAGATATCCTCGGCGGATCACTGGAGGCGTGACTTGTCAGTGGCCGGCCAAGAGAGTCCGGCGCTACCGCCCGCGACGGGGGCTTGGCGGGATATGAGGATCCCACAGCATACAATGCCAGCCGGACCGAGCATAATCACAGAGACAGCGCGGAGACCGGGCCGATACGCGGGGTATTGATGAAGCCGGCAATCGTTTGTCAAGCCCAGGGAATGACGGGGAGAGAAACAAGGTTGCTCCCGGGCGGCAGGGCTCCCTTCCCGCCATGTATTAGCCCTGGGGCATTGTCCTGTTGGCCCTCTCATCGCTTGCCCCCAACAACCGCCAATCACCCACACTACCTCTCGACGCCGCTTGACTCAGGCGCCGCTACTCAGGTCGACGTGGCCAAGAAAGTCGCCAGAACTGGTGCGGACAAGCCGGCCGTGCTTCTTGCCTCCCTGTGATTCCGGAAGTCGAATATGGCAACCTTTTCGCGAGGGAACAGTCTTGAGCCACTTGGCTCCCAGAAATGCGCCTCCTACTGCCCCGTCTTCATTCCCGCGAAATTGTTCGCACACGGTTCTGACTTGGAAGATCACAGTCCACTTCAGCGTTCTGTACACAGGTCAGGGAGCTGTCACTGCGGGGAGCAGGAAACGGAACAGCCCCGTGGCAGTACAGGGCATCCGCCGAGAAAGCCTTATCGAAGCTACAAGTAGGACTTGTCATTCCAGTTCTCTTGTGTTCTAGGTAGCTAGTCCGAGTCTAGGCAAAACGGCTATTCGAAGGACGAGTTGATAAAGTTTGCCGCGTACACGAATCAGATCGACCATGACTAGAGACTATTTGAGGTTCTGTAACTGTTGTAAATAGTCTAGGAGGCTTCTTGAACTGCCTCTGCGGAGCTACGATGCCGAGACCCTCCGTCTATAACTGTGAAGAGAGATCCTGAGCTTTTCCTGCCGTTGCCGGCAAAGTCACAGGACGACGAGCATCTCTCTCTGTCTCTCGAGACGAACGCCGAGAAGCGAATGGATGCTCGAAATCAGCCTTTCAATCAGAGGCGCATGCTTTGAGGAAGAAGGACTGAACAGAAAGCTCGCAGTGCCCAGGACCCGAGGCACCTGTCAGAACGTGAAGGGAAGTATCATGTCGACTATGGCTGTTCCTGGCTCGACCGCCTTCAACATATACTGCCAGAACGCAAACAACTCTCATATATACGTTTCTGCCTCTCTCTCTCCGCTACGGAGACGGGAGGGATATATCGGCTGACGAGGTTCTTCTTTCTCTCTTGAGGGGCAAACTGCCGAGTCGCCTACCAGCCGTTACTCTCACCGCAGCAGGGCAAATGCCCAGTACCACGCTGTAAAGTGGATCTCGAAGGGCAAAGACAAATTGAGAGTTGGATCCGGCTCCTGATTAATACCGTGTTTATCTATCCTAGGATACATATTGATATGCGGATGGAAGCAATGAATGTCCTCGAATGCTGAATGACCTAACACAAGGGAGCGCCCTCAAGTTCGTCGAATCTTTGCTCCACATGTCACCATACAGTGGGCAGACCTAAAGGCAGGGGAAAGCCACTGTCAAGAGCACATCGACAGGCCCCAACTTCATCTACGCTGCAACTTGGTCAAGTTCCGCCGAGCCAACGTTTACACTAGAAGATGCATGACATGCCTGCAACAACAAACGACTGCCCACCTCTCACGGCCGTGAGTGTTCAGGAAGCAAGTAAGCTGGGAGAAACACATCAACGAGAGTGCTGTACGAAGAAAGTCCTTGCCTGCCCTAACCCCGATTGCTCGGCGGCATACGAGTCAGAGCAGGAGTGATGGCATCATCTCTAAGATGCCCCACAGCTATCCTCCTCCGCGAAGCTCCAGGACGAAGGTCGAAGAAGAACGGGACATCTTCGGAGGACGGAGGACCCTTCGCCTACCAAGGCCGAAAGCGGCGCCGAGTCCACGTCGAGAAAAGAGATTCATAAGTCCCGATTCGACATTCCGCGGAAGGCAGCAAGCCGGGATACCAGATCTATCTGACTCACGCCGAATCCTTTCAGCCCTTGCGGCAGTGGCCAGGGATTCAGTCATCGACTCCTTCGGCGCCAGTACACGCCATAGGCTTCGATCTTTTTGACATCGAGACACTTCCCGAAGTATGCCAGTCGATGACATGGATTTCATTACCATCTCTTAGCTTTGCTGATAAGTAGGGCGTTTGTGTTAACGAGCATACCATATCTCCTTTCTTCGTCCCCACTGTCGCCTAACCGGCTCTTATGCGTGCGACTGGGAGGAGAGGGACAAGCGTCTCAGGCGACAGGGCGCTGTCTCTCATCTATCATGACATGTGCCAAACGAATCTCGAGGAATAGACCTGAAGGGGAACCACATCTGATATTCAGCCACCCCTCTCTCACATCTCCGACCCTGTCGATCCGACGGACGGGATATCATGGCTGCACATGGCACAACCAAGGCGCACTCTCGGGACAATTGGGCAAATGAAAGCAAGCGAACGGACTACTTCGATTTTTGTCCTACCGTCCCCCACGAAGTTGGTTAATCCGGATGTTGGGAACTGACTCCTACTCCCGAGGTATTGGAAGGAATGGTAGCGGAGTGACGTTCCATCGGCCAAGGAGGGAGCGACGATAGCGGGAGCCCCTCAAGCCTGACATATGGGAGGTCGAGACTTTGCTTACTGAATGGATGCAAAAGGGAGAAGACTTTTTATACCCCTGTAAAGTGGAAAGGGCTTCTTTGATGAAACTAACGCGTGGGAGAAACGATAGGTCATCAGCAACTGGACTGGTTGGCAAGTTTGACACACTCTAGCCGGAGTACGGAGGGAACCATCCAGGGGTGGAATTGCTCGACAAAGCGGACATATCAAGGGCAGGGCTGAGTACTTGGTGCGATGGATGGGACGTCCTGCTTTGCTTCCGAGCGGGCTCGATTCGTTCGAGGCTTGCGTGATTCTTTGGTTACAACCAAGTTCCAAGAAAAGGCCAGTGAGGATCCGGGGCTCATGACACGAGATTCTTATCGATCTCGACCCCCCATCCTATGCTTGATCTAGAGACTCGAGTTCCACCGAAACTCGGCATGACACACTATTATCCCGTGTACCTCTGTTCCCTTGCATCCCACGGTGACCCGAGAAGGAAGTTTGGCGACGAAATGACTAGGATACCCTACATCAGTTCATGCAGCAAGATCAAGAATCGCCCACAGCGTTGTCGTACACTGAAGCAGGCGGTGTGCAGCCTCCAAGCCGGTCTAGGTGCCGGTTTCGTGAACCTGTACATGATGACGATAGTCGTCGAAGGGGCTAGATCTGGAGAACAGTCACTTGGTTGTTGAATCAATGGCTATCACAGTGCTCCGACTAGGCTAGTCTCGCCCGTCGTGCCACGGAGGTGGCGAAGCCCGTGGTGTGGATGAGCTATGACAATTTTCACGGAAGCATGGGCGAATAAGGAGGGTGAGCAGGATGCTTCAGTGTGGCACTGTCATCCAGGTCAAGGTTGCTTTCTCCTCCCTTTCGATGCGTCATGTTGGCGCTGAAGAGGTCGGCCACGAGCGGCGTGGATCTCTGTAGCTCCAAGGGTTATGCCAGGCAGCTTCTTCTTCGTTGAGGAATGGCTGAGTGGGCATCTCCGCGCAGTGCTCGAGGTCTGTGGAGGGTAACCTAATCCAAAAAGGAATACTTGATGAAGACGGCAGTTGCAATCGGATAGTTGAAGGCCTATGGGAGGAGCCCTGGCAAAGAGGAGGGAGCAGGTGTTTTTTTTCTTGGGGCGGGAGGAGGTAGGCTTTGTTCTTGTCTATATGAACCTCATAGCTCCCATATTCGCTCTATGAGAAGGAACAGGCCATCCGTTACACGTTATCATTCCCCCCACCCCCCTTTCCAATCTTTCAACACGATGGCTGCAACGCTCACAATTATGCAATGGAGCCCGTCTCAGCCGCGACGGGGCCCAGTACGAAACCGGCTTTGCCCGTCTGAGATAACCATGTCCCCTGGACCTACTTTGCCCGCAAGGTCTAGGGAGGATGGGAGTGGAAGTAAAATGCGAGGTACACTGAATGTCGTTCGAGTTTCGTTAGGGCTACCTACACGTAATGTCCTTCGGGTTGGGATATGTCAGCCTGGAACCGCGTGGATAGGTTTCACATTTTTTGAGGAGCGTTCCGTGGAGGACTTACAATCTCTAAAAGACATTCTTTGGACATTGCTTCAACGCCTTTCAACAGTGTTTGCGTGCCCTTAACGGAGGATCTTTTGCAAAAGAAGCCGTCAAACGATACTCCCTCGGCACAGCTATACATCACCGCGGAGAAAGGAAACCGATTCGCACGACGTTAGTGAAGGATTCTGCTGTGCTTTGTGCCAGATTTTGATTGGATAATACGCAGATCTCAGTGATAGAGAAGTCGGGACAACACCTTGATCCCACTTTGACCAAACCGCTATGTCATCCAGGCTGCTCTGAGAATGAAGCGGCGATTAATCGTCGCTTCATAGAGAATAGGGAGAATCCCAAGAACGACCGATGGCCTGCCCAGGAGGAGGTCCTATCGGCGAGATCGTACATCAATCCTGTTGGAGAGCTGGCTGTGATGTCGGATCTCGGGTGTCTGAATTGCCCCCATCTCAAGTGCAATCGCGAGGGAAGGATAATTCCAGGGACAAGTCAGATGACGAGCTTGGGGCACAAAGCACAGATCCAAGTTCAACTCACAGCTCACCGTCAGGCTCTTACGATTCCGTGAGTGAGGGTGAAGCGCTCGGGGAGGTTCCACAGTCTCCCGCGCGACCCAAGGTTATGTCATCTCAAGCTCGCCGGCTGGTCACTACCTACTAGTCCCGAAAGTCCCTCGGATCGCCTCCGTGAAAAGCAAAAACTCCGAGAATAATGGTTTCACAGACGGAGATTTATGGATAATACTGTCCCTGTCATCATTGGGCCAACTGTGGAACAACCGACAAGCCCCCTTGTGGCACTGAATGGAGAGGTATGACTCCGCGCGGCGCAGGAAAAGGTTGACGTGCGAAGTCGGAAGCTACTGAATTCATGAAATGTATTCGACCTATCCATCATCGATGACAGTAGGGAACGCTGAGCTCAACCGGACCCCCTTGCCGCTTGCCAGGGGTGTGAACGCCACTGGTGCTTGCAGAAGCTGTATTCCACCGAAGCCCAAGCCCCTCTAGCCTCGTCCTGAAATGCCGAGCGAGACGACATTCATCTTGCGACGATGCTCCTCGGTCTCCTCACCACTCATCGGCAGCGCCTCACCCAGCCCTTTATGCACCATGCCGAGCACCTCCTGTGGAAGTTTAGGATGCCCCAGGTTCCCCCGTCGCCATCGCCTTGTCAAACCGCCCCTTGCAAATGCCCCTTTCGAGCAGCAGCTGGGCTATTTCAGGGGAAGGAGGGGAGGGGCGGCTTCGACGTCGCCAGCTCGCCACAGTCGCCCTTCTCGCCGCCAAACACGCCGGCCTCCCACCACACGGCCTTCTACGGCGGCACATTGGCCGTGCTGATGATGCGCGTGAACGGATCCACAAGCCACAGCGCGATGCAAGGCCGATGTTCCCGCTTTGTCGGGTCCGCGAGCGTTGAAGAACCCGTGAACCCGATGTTGAAAGAACGTTGTGGAACGCAAGCAGGCGGCCCTCGCGCGCCACGACGCTGCCGTAGTCTTGTAAGCACGCGCTCCACTGAACCGCCGCCAAGCCGGGCGCCGTAGAAGCTCTAGTGGAAGCTACCCTGGCCGAACGCCTCAGTCATCCTGGTACGAGCCGGTGAGGACGCGGAAGTCGAGATGACTGTCGGTAATGCTCTCCGAGTCCAGGCAGAACAGGGCCGTGCCGACCATATGCTCGTTCATGTGACCCTCAACGTGCCAGCCGCCGGGCGGGAACTCGGGCTTCTCAGAAGGAAGCTCGATGGACGCCATGTTGACGATGATCTGGAGGCCGGTCTCCTTGAACTGCGAGCGGAGGGTAACCCCGGGGTTGACGGCGTGGTTGACTCGGCTCTTGGAGAAAGGTGGGGGCTGAAAGAAAGATGGGCTGGCGCGTGTTCTTCCAGCGAACTATATTCGGAGGCTCGTTTCAGTAATCGTCGAGTCCGTCCTGGCCTTTGAGTTCTGTCTCCCCCAAGTCCTCGTCGCCTTTGACGGCAGATTCCTCAACTTGTCTTGGAGGTTCCACTGTTGCTGCCGTCTCTCTGGCAAGCATCCCTCCTCTGCGACCCCTGGCGAGTTTGGGTCCCAGTTGTCCTCGTTCTCGTCACTGGACGTGTATTGCCAGATCAGTATCGCGACATCATCCCAAGGTCGCAGAGGAAAACATACCCTGCATTGTCCTGGACGATACGGGGATCGTGTCGTCGCCCAGCGCAGACAATGTTGCGGTAGCCTTGGTACTGTGCAAGACACTGGTCCCACAGGGGCAGAGCTGTCTCGATGAGCTTCTCAATGCCTTTATAGATGGAGAAGTACTTGGTCGGATGCAAATTGTTGATGTAGCTGCTAAACACTTCACACCGCCGTCCTCGGTGAAGACGAGGTTGGCCGGGAGCCGCTGGTAAATGGTAGACCAGTATGACTTGTGAATGCCCGACCCACCTATCGACGCTTCGTAGTTCGTGAAACACCCCCTACCTTGACCGGTGATTGCTCCTCTGTGTCGGCTCCTCGCCCGACTCGGGCCGCCGAGGAATGACCTCAACTTTGCCCGCCCACTTGTCGATGGCGTCCTCCACGCCAACCACCTGCTCCGGATTGGAAGAGCGAGCGGCCATACATGAGCGGGCAAATCAGATTGCACGATCTCTTCGGGTGTTGGGGTGCCAGTCGCGATTCGACGCCTGATCCGCCTGGAGCCGGGACAAGGGCATCTTGCAGGGCCGAGTGCAGATCAGTAGACACAACCGAGTCCGACTTGGCCATGCTGTGGGACGCGTCCAGGGTGGGAATGGCTCCTGTACGCTCAAAGTACTTGGCCTTCTCGCGTAGCTCGAGGATACACTGTACAACGGCGAAAGACTCGTGGAATAAGACAGCAGGTAGGAGACGCACAAACAGAGGCGACAGATTCCTTGTTCAGGATATCCTTGGGCTTCGTCAGGAAACATCTCGATAAACATGTCCTCATTCATGTTGGGCCATGTAGAAACAATGAAAATGCCGATGTAGAGGTCATCGGTAGACCCAGGCCAGGGCCTCCTGACGCCACTTATCAGCGATTCTCGTCGTCGAAGACCTTGACGTGCCAGTCGGATTTGTGCGTCAAGCAATCCATGACCAGCATTATGGCGACCTGACGCATGAGCAGCATGTCCGACTCGGCGCCATGGAAGTTGTATTGAAAGGCCATGGGATACGTGGCGTCCCTGCGCTCGCCGCGCCGCTGGTCGGTCCAGCGCAGGTCCTTGTTTCAACCTGGATGTTCGTGCTTCTTGGGCGACGTGTAGACGTGTGAGAGATCGCTGCCGAGTCGAAGTGGCGCTGCTGTTTTGGATGGGAAGAATACAACTGGGCTACTCAGCACGCCGAAAGTGATGGGTTGATAATTACAACCGAGGGGCAAATGATGTCGTTCTACTGAGGCCGGATCCCAGCGAGCTATTTATCATGGCGCGACGCGCTGCGACCCTTTGCTAGATATCAATAATTTGAGTCAGACCTGACGGTCATATAAGGCCTTTCAAGTATCACGCCGTTGTACGAATCGCACAGCAACCAGATACCCGACAATAAGCGCACCAGCCACCCATATCGTCATTCCATGCTGGCCCTGAGCCTCCACCATGCCATCCTGGTCTACCTCGTCCTCTTCCGGCCCATCCCGCAATATTATCGCCATCATACGCTCATGGTCCCTAACAATATCCTTCGCGCTATTATACCCATCCGTCCAAGCATCGTAGATAATCTCTCCGCCCTCAAGATGCACCACAGGGGGGAAAACACTCTGCGCAAACAGTTGATCCACGTCGGTGCGGTACTGCTCCAGGTCCCTCTCGTCTCCCCTCTCGCGATGCGGCCAGTGACCCGTCATGATGGTATAGAGTACCGATGCGAGAGCGAATATGTCTGTCTGCGCCGTCGCCACCCAGGGTTTGCGCGGGTCAAAGAAGCCCGCGTCCGGCAGGTGGCCGCCGTCCAGATCACCGTAGGTGGAGCCGCCGAAGTCGCAGAGACGGAGTGATCGTGTTCCGTCTCGGCCGGAGCAGACGAGCAAGTTGTCGGGTCTGAGGTCGGAGTGGATGATGCCTTTGCTATGAATGAATGCAACTGCCTCCGAGGCTTGGAGGCGGAATGCCATCTTCTCCTGTGCGGACATGCTGTGGAAGTGGTCGTCGATGTATGCTTGCAAACTCCCGAACTCGGCTTCTGCAAAGAGTAGCCCTTGTGGCTCGTGGATACTGAGGAACCTGTCGTTGCGTTAGTACAAGGCGAGATGGTGTGGCGGTCATTACTTGCTGGATGGTGCGCGGGTGTTCTCCAAGGTGGCGGAGGATTGCGAGCTCGACTCTGAAGGCATGTCTGGCATCCTTCACTTGCTCAGAGGACATGGACTCTGGATGGTTCCACCAGTCGTACCGAGAGTGTTTGAGGACCACGCCAGGCTTCAACCGGGCAATGACTGCATTCTTGCTGTGATGGAGGACCTGCTGCACGGCCGGCTTGTAGTCCCGTCCCTTGATGTTGAAAGAGCTTCGGTCCGCTACTTCGTAGAGGTTTTCTTCCTCGACCTTTTTACCTGGCCAACATCAACATACTTGCTTTCGCGTTGACGTGAAAGGCCGACTTGCCTTGACGGTACGCACCTCGCTTATTTCGGGCATTCTGGCTGTCTCTTATGACGCATCGGGAAAGGCTACAGCCAACGAAATTCCCAGTGGTAGTGGAGTGAGCTGAGACCAAACGTTCCTACCAATTACAACTCACAATTATATAACTCATCTCCGGTTCAGTATAGATACCTATGTAGCGTGGATGGGGCCCAATTGGTGAAGGTAGTTGAAGTTGTGAAGGTGTGTTTAGGACAACAAATGGCAAGTACCTTAACTGAGATTGTTGTGACAACGTTGAAAGTCTGTCACGTGAAACACCACGCCCACTGCGCCACATCCCCTACTTTCCTCATAAATCGTACCCAGTCTCGATCTCCCAAGTTCCGACACACGGACACACCCTATCACGGGTTCCGGCAGTCGAACCTCCCGCATTTCCCCGCCTTCCTCGAAGATCCCAACGCATTCTCGGTCACCCCCGGACACTTGTCTGTACCGGCGTCCTTGCATCGCTCAAAGTTGGTCTGGTCCTTCACTGTGTCGCCGCAGCTGTAGATTGTTGTTGCCACGTTGACTTTGCACATTCTGTTGATGTGAGTATGGAAAGGATGATGATATGTTAGGTTGAAGTGCCCAGGAGTGTGCTGGATGCTTGCTTTTATTGATGGCTCAAGAATATGAGTAATGACACAGATTGTATTCTGCAGGTTGGTCGTGATGGCAAGTGCTGCATCTGCGCTCTTTATGTTCGTTCTATTTTCCTCCCCTCCCGAGCATCCTGCGCTGGCATTGCATGACGTGTTCCGCCAATGGCTGTGGAAGTACAACATGTACCTTATTTTGAGGGTGGTATCGGTGCCTTGGCAGTACCATCCTAGCCCCTCGGGAGCTTCTCGCTACTCGCGAGTAACACACTCAACTTCTGGCTTGCAGTTCCCAGAGAAATGACACAATCATGATTGCAATGATCTACGTACAGCAGGAACACAGGCTCTGAGGGGAATGGGCCACTCCTCCAGATGTAGAACAACAACCTTGGGGCAGACCTCTCGAATATAACAGCCGCAAGCCGATCCATAGACATAAATCACAAAACTAAGCTTCCGGTCTCATTCCCCTCTGTCGTCGCCTCCGACAACCTCCTGCGCAGCGCGGCGTACGTAGTTGCTTTTGAACCAGCCAGCATGCCAGGGGCATATCAGGTCCGTCATGTCCATCAGCACTCCAGGATGCTTCCAGTTGTCAGGCTTGAGGTATGACGCTAAGCAAAACCCCTCTCGCCAGTAGAAGTCCAGCTGGGATTGCACCACGACCACATCCAAAGGTCGTTGTTCTTCTGGAAAAAATTCGTAGACGATAGCATAGTGTCGCAAAAGCAATTGCTCATGCGATGCACGAGCTATACCCACTTATTAGTTGCGACACATAGTAATTCTCAGTCGGCCGGATCTCACGAGGCACCTTATCGATGACGACGCTGGGAGGACGTAGGTGCCGTGGCAAACTATGTGGCTCTTGACCTCGGATCTCTGTCCAGCCGTAGCATTCTCTGAGTCGCGGCGTGGACGTGTATTGCGCTGCGCCAGGTATATTTCGAGACTCTCGGGTCTGGCGGCCCTTGTCCGAAAACGCATAGAGGTTGCCGATGCCATCGTCGTAGGTCCTAGGCTCTGGGTGGAGATGAATGGGCTCATCTGACATTCTGAGTGCAGTCTGAATCATCTGCAGCAGGGCGGCGCTGTGGCATTCTCTTTGCACGGCCCACAGAGCCGTTCCTTCGGGCGCATCGTTGTTCCAGAACTGTCACCGAAAACGTGAATAGCCTGGTTTCCCAAGGATAAGAGGAAGCTTACCACTTTGATCGCGAAGTCGCGTTCATCAATCTCAACTCGCCATGCCACTCCATCCATTCCGGTGGCCGAGACATGATTTGAAGTCAATCTTCGCGTTTGGATCGAACCGCCTTAACAGGGGCAACGGAAATCCTTCCAGGCGCAGGTTGGAGAGTCAACCAGCTGCTCTTCGGCAAGGAAGCGCTATTTTTTTGCTTTTTGACATCGCTCCTCAAATGGGCTCGCCGTGCCCGCGCCGTGGCGTGGTGGTCGCCATGGCTTTAGATATGGCATGGTCTGAAATTTTTGTAAGCGATGTCGCTCGAGAAGCTGTGCGGTGAGCCTGGGGAGCACGAACCTCTGAATTTGAACCCTCAATGCCCCTAGGGACCGCTATCATAAGACCAAGGTATGTCTGGATGCCGAAAGAATGACCATTGCCAGAATGGGAATTGGGGGGAATTGGGCAAAGAAGTGAAGTCGATGACGCACTCTTGGCGATTGGATATCCGGGGATCAAACCCAGCTTCGACCCCTGTACCTCATACAAGGAACCGAGGCTCAAAAGCGTGGACACGCCTTGCAAATGCTGCCCTGGTCCGCGTTGCATGGCTCGCTTTTCATCCATCCGTTTCAATTCTTCCTGCGTCTCATCGCTCCACTGCCGTAACTTCTCCAACGTCTTTCGCGCATCCGCAGTCCACTCACGGAGTTGCTGCCATTCTGGTTCATCTTCATCATCGTCAAGTAGGTTGTTGTCCTTGAGGTACTGGGTATACTGCTCAGAGACACGCAGTCGCCTTTCTACGCTTGCTAGCAGCTCCTTGTTCCCGGGAAGTTGGAAGAACTTAGAGACTGCCTGGTCGGCAGGGTCAGTGTAGAGTCTGGGGTAGATGCGTTCGTAGAAGAGCCAAACGAGGTCAGACGGATCTCGGAATATATAAGCCATCGGCAACATGTAGTCGTTCGGAAAGTCCCAGTCTTGCGCCAAGTGAGAATGGCTGGACGATTGCTGTTTATTCGAGAACAAAACGCTCATAAACTCAGATGCCAGATCGACTTGAGAAATGATCGACCCAGTAGTGATCCATGACGGGGGTAGAAATCCGTGTCGGGGGACCGTTACTGCGAACTCCCAGTCAATGACGCTGCGAATGTGAAGCTAGTCGTCCACGATGATGTTGTTGACGCGGAGATCAGGGTGGCAAAGATAGAAAGAGTCTCCTGACGAACCAGCATTCAACGCGAAAGTCTTTTGCGCTTCTTCGAGGCTCAATGCATGAAGCGCAAACTCTTCGCGCTCAGCTTCCTCTCGACTAAGGTCTTGGGAGGGCATTCTCCACATATACTGCAGCAATTGATATTGTTCCTGTAAGAAGTCGTTTACAGTTGTAGCAATGAAGCGCGGAGCTGTATATCCGTCGACCTGGAGTTCATTCTTGCGCATTGAAAAGGCTCTGACAATTTTTGGCTCGAGTTTGAGATCCACGCTTGGTTGAGCCACAGACGTTTTCCCCCAGAAAAAGATGGATTTTCGTGACTGGGGCCAAACTCCAATTGCCTTATTGGGCATTGAAGAGCCTCCTTGAGGAAATCCGAGCCTCCGTAGTTGGGCGAACATATCAACAACTTCCCCGAAGAACTTACGCCGGCAGGGTTCTAGACTGTCGCGAAGCATTTTTCTCGTCAAGGGCTGGCCGTCAATATAGTCCAAGACTATGAATACTTGACGTGCTGAAGAACCTCGTCGAAGTCGACTACGGCCGTATGCGTATACCTGGGCGACGGGAATGTCTGTGTGGTCCCGTATATACCTGCGTACGTTCTATCAGTCTCGAAAAGGCTAGCATTGGCTATGCAAATAGGGCTTACTGCATAGTGTAGACCTCACTGCAGACCTTATTTCACACATCATGGACCGCTGGCTCGATGGGAAGCCTGACAAGTCGGGTGGTCCCATCGGTGAAATCAAGAACGAAACAGACATTGAAGCTGCCTTGATGCTGACATCTGATGCAGCATGTCAAGCTGCTGTTATACCTTGAGCCAAGAGCACAAACGGCATCCACAATCGAGTCGATGAATTCAAGAGCCCTGAGTTTGCCCTGGTGACCAGTGAGAGGCTGCAGATTGTATGGAGGAGGGGAAGCCGGTCTGAAAATGTAGGTAAGTTGCAACCTCCAGTAACGATGAATATCATAAGTAAGGCGATATATCCATAGAATGGAAAAAAAGGCGCTGAATGACAGAAAGCATTGGAAAAGTTGAGCCCAATAGGCAGGTTGTGTAGCATCGATGCACGCGTGATCACACCCTTCGAAAGTTTGGGATGTCGAAGGTCAAACTCTCGGGACTGAAGCGAAATGGACACAGGTCCCTGGTGCGTAAGGTACCTAATCATATGGTGGTCATCGCTAATAAGGACAGTCTTCCTGTAGCTCGAGACTTATGGGACACCAAGCTCCGTAAAACCAAGATTGCAGTAAGTTTGCGAACTCGCTTGACCGTAAGCTAGCCGCCGCTGGTCTGTATAGTTGTCACGATTGTATCCCATGTTCCCCTTCCGCAAAATGAAATCGAGAATAGTTTGGTGCCCATCCATGTTCTACAACGCAGGAGACGCTGTTTCAGGCCAGCAAACACTCTCTTGGGCCCGCGGTTACTGCACAACATCCTCATCAACCATAATTTGAGCAGATGATGTGTGGAGGTTCACAATGCTGGGACACTAAGACCTGCTCTCCTCCAGCTGTACCTCTAGCCGATGCTGCTCCAAAACACGATTCATCAAGTCAGAACTGCTCCGTTCCGAATGCTCCCTCAGCCACAGCTCCAGGCTCTCCCACAGCGGCAGCTTGCCCGAACGCCTCCGTGCTATGTGCTGCCGCATGATGGCATCGAACGAGTCTACGTGGTCCGCCAGCCACTCTCTCTCGCTGCGTGAAACATACCTCCTATACCTGATCTTCTGGAAAACCATATACTCCATGTGCCGGTCCCATTCTGCATCATTCATCTCACTCCGCAGCTCTGAGGCTTGCTTGCCGGGCCTTGACGTGTATACCCTCTGCTGCTTGAACGGGAACGTGGCGATGTAGTTTCGAAGATGTGTCCCAATCTGTCGTTGCTTCCTGTTCATGGCATTAGTACGGTCTACATGGTGGCTGGGCGGGCCCTTTTCTGCTGGTTTGACCTACATAGCCCTCCCGTTCCAGCGGTATGCGAGAACAGGAATGTCAGCCTCGTCTACCTTTGCCCCTGGTGAGATGTCGCCTGTATCAAGCAGGAAGTCAACCTTTTCACCATCCAGATGTGGAAATCCTGTTGTCCGGACGAAGTCCACATCTGGATTCAAACGCGGCCCCACTGATGCTGACAGATCAGGTTTCCTATCGTGGTAACCCGATGTTTAGGTGGTCCGGGTATCTTGTGAGAAATGCATCTCACGGCGACTCGAGCAGGACTTGGGGTGATGGGGACAGCTGAATCAGGGACAGGGTCGCAGCTGCCGCTGACAGCCATCGCTTCATGGTGCTTGTTCGTCACTGTCATTAGAGAAGCGGGACCGCCGGGAGGGGTTTCAATATCTTACAAGCTCCTGATCACTCTTCTCCTTCCCCTCCAGATCCATTGAATGAAGTTGCGCTCGAGGTTGGTGGGGTGATGTATTCACACTCTTGGCATTTGCTGGGGTTCGTCCCGAGCCTCGTGCTTCCAGCCCCCTCGGTTTTCCTGAGCAGGGATCATATGTTCGCAAGTGTAGCTGTACCACACCTGTTGATATGTGGCCATGTATCAAGTGTTTTATGCTTCTTGCTAATTGCCACCGAGGACTGGGTGCAGTAGCGAGTAGGAGGTCTAGAATGTAGGGCTCAATGCAGGTTTACATCATTCAAGCCAAAGGATTTTTTCCTACCATAGTGCGCGGAGGGGCTGAATGATAGGACCCTGATAATATGAAACTCGTTGACAGCCTAGCCTGTTGGTAGTACCTACGTGTAGGTATGTTGGCAGTCCTTTTGAGTCACGGACTCACGGTTTGAATTAGCGAATCACATGTGCGCCACAGCACGTGTATTTCAAAGGGATGAGTGCAGGGAGTTCACAATGATCAACCCCGCACTTCGCGTCTCGCTCGTGTTACCCAGCGACAGGACGGTTGGGAGGATTGCAAAGATAGGATTGAAGGCCAACTCGAGACCGATTGTCCAACCTTGGACGATAACGCACCGCTCACGACAGGAGACTTGGACTCGAAGGTGAGGAGTGGACCGAGTGCGAGTATCTTACATTCTTACGCTACCAACATCAAGCGAATCAGAAAATTAGCGAGCGACAATGAGTGACCAAAGTCAATGCCAGGCTACTTCTTCACACCAGGAACCGGCACGGCATACTATCAACAACAACCGCAGCTCTGATATTCTGGATGCCCCTGATACTGCGGTGGGCCAGGAGGAACCATCAAATGGCGAACCTATTGTTACAGCTGGTGACCCGGACTCTCCGCTCCGCGTCTTCGTGCGCTGCCTTTCGCACAAGATTCCCGGCCGCCGTTCTGACAGGACAGTTACCATGGCCAATATCATCTGCCAATACTACGTTCAGCGAGACATGGATCCGGGAAAAGAGTCTATCTCTAGTCGTGGGTTTACGGATATCGATGGGAGGAAAGTCAAGTTCCTCCTTGATTACGGTACTGGCTCTACCCCTCCTAAAGTGGAGGACATACCAATGATAGGATTCAAGTGGAATGGCAAACAGCTATAAATATCTTCTCTCCATTTTCAGTTATACTTGTTTTTGACGAGACATCCAGGGTACCACGCGACGTCGATACTCGCACTCGAGCCTACATCCACAACATACCCTTCAAGTACAAGCCGCCCGTCCAAAAGCCGCGGAACCCCAAGACAATGGCTCAGATGCGGGCTAGTATGGACGACGAAGCTTGGGACAGGTACATGGGAGAGGTGATACTACGGAAACTGCAATATAAGAAGAAAGCGAGCGCCTTCGACAGATCATGGGCCAAGGAACGCCCGGAACTATTCTACGACGTCATACAACAGTTTACAGCCCAGCAACGCTGGCATAAGCTGGAACTTCCGCCTTCTCTGAAGCAGTGGGTCGAGGCGCAAACGGACAGGGGAAACCCCAGCACATTTGTGCATCTGATTGACGTGGTACTAGACAATTTGGGCATTGAGACAGGTGGTGAGCCGCCGGCGCTTCGCTCAGCAACAGCCGAAACATAGCGTAAGGAGCGCGAGGACGAGTACACTACCGGACTCTCGACAAATGACCTTGATGCCGTAGAGGAGGTCGCGTGTTTGGCTGACTGGTTCATCACCTAGAGAATTCGGATTCAGAGAGTGAAGCTGTGTTGCACGAGAGACTGGAAGAGATGAGGGATCGGCACTGTAATGCTTCTCGCAGTGCAATGTCGGCGCCTTCTCTCCCCTGAATCCTTTGGTCTCTAGGAAGGAATTGGGTGCGACAGGAACACTGAAGCGCTTTGTAGGAATGACCATTTGACTCAGGTCATCTCTCACTGCCTAGTCAACATTTCCTGCCCGAGCTCAGTCGAAGAAATCTTGCACAGCTTCGACAATTGCTACAGTGCGATGGTCAAAGTGATTGTTTGCTCACCGTCAAAGCTGACAATCTTCCTTGAGATTATCCGGTTCCAGAGTTAGCGGTTCCTGGAAGATCGTTAGACGGTAGATACATCTTATAGACAATCATAAACCTACTGTTCGGAGTCATAAGTATGCGCTAACGACGGCTTAGTCGTAGAAGTAATCTTAAATGCGTTTGTTAGATTTGTCGTTAAAAGCGGAGCGGCTAGAGTCGATACTTAGTATGATCGACCCCATTTGGTTCCTGATACTAAAACAACCAAGCCAAGTTCTGCGCTATATAAGGTAGCCATTCCATCGAACATTTTCCTGAGCCGGTCGGAGAATCCCCAGAGAACGAGCTTGGAGTCAACAAATGTAGTCCGGGACAAAGGCACCATTCTAGAGTTGGAACCAGTATCCGGGGTTGAATCCTCTTAGGGAGTGCCAGTACGAACAGTGGTACCGGGATATGCCTGCCTTGGCGCGGGCGATCATATCCCGACCTCTCTTCGAGGACCGAGAGGAGGACCGAGCATCATAGCTTGACATCATAAATCATAAACCATGAATCATCAATTATTATCAAACATCAACACCAGCCCTTAAACAATGCCAGCCACTCTCTCCAGGACACCCAACATCCACTCCGCGAACTGCCCCTGCATCCAGACCGCAAGCTCCCGTAGAACAGCGACAAGCGTATACAAGCCCTTCAAACTCGCCGTCTCTCCAAGCGTCATCTCGCCCACAATCTCCAACCAATCGCCCCTATCACAAGCAAAAGACAGCACCCAGTTGTGCTCCACAATCAGTAGTAACGGCATGGTGATGACCCGAGTATCACTCGACCACATGCAAGCCGCGGTCATGAGGTTCTTCATCCGCTCGTGCCATGCCGCCGTCCAGACCGCCAGCTGGACTCTGCCCTCCTCGTTGGCCCCGTCTGTTCTGGTCTCGATGCTGATGCCGATCGGCCAGTCCAGCAGCGGCGTGTGAAGAGACTGGTTGATAGTCTGCCTGTCTGGGGGCCGCGAGCGTACCACACGCTGGATGGCGTAGGCGAGGCGGCAGAACCGCTGTTCCAAAGCAGCATCATCTTCTTGTCCGGCAACTTGCCGCTTCGCCTCCTCTGGCCCCTCGCTATCACTGTCCACCTCCGGCTCAAGCACCATGGCCAAATCCACCATCTTCCTGTCCGCGAAGTCAGTAAGAGAACTGTCGGCCATGGGCGGAACAAAGGGCTTCGCGATCTGCGCCGTCGTGACGACCTCCCATCCCACATGGACATACTCCGGTCGATCCAGCGCGAGTTGGATGAGCGGCGCGTGTACCATCGTATTCCACGCTGCCTCGGAGCGGCCGCGCTGGCGACACTTCCATGCAACACTCTTGATCTTGCACAGAGCTTCGAGCTCTACGTATGCGAGGTCTCTTCGGCGTGCTTCAGCATCTCCGCCGCCGGGCGCTGATGATGTCTCTCTCCGCTTGAAGCAAGACTCCCTCCACGGCCGTGCGAGCTGCCCGTTGATCTCCTCCCGCACCTCCCATGGGGCGATACCCTCGTACTCGACCGTGATGTCGTACAGCCGGTCATACAGAGCGCGGATGTCTTGGGGAAGCTGCTCCTTCTTGTTATCGTCCAGGGGCATGTGGTAGATGGGCTTCTTAAGTGCAACTAGGGCTTGTGTCTTCTGCTCAATGATCGGCCGGCGCGGGAACAGAGGCATTTCTGTATACTGCATCGGCTGTATAGCTTGATGTGAAGCAGGAGACATGGCGGTTGGTTGAGTCGAAGAGCTAGAACATGGTGATCATTAATGTGTTGATATGTTGACCTGTTGTTTAGTTTGCTTGTTTTTTTTTCTCTTCGGGACCGGGGAGATGTTGTCAGTTTATATGTAACCAGACCTGGAAGGGATAAGGTAGGCTGATCTGCGAGTGTAAACCGCCAACAGTATGGGCGATGACAGAGCCACTCAAGGCCCCAACACTTGTACCTACACTGTACATGCACGTTTGTCCCGCCAAAATGTACGTACCTACTTCCCATGTGACACTTTCTCAACAGCTTGTGCGCAGATAAGTCATCGGCTCAAAACATGGGAACCGGTCCGGATTTAACCTTATGAAGAATCGTGTATAACTGCCTGAGGCACATTTGAAGAGTCTTACGTTATTAGACTTTAGGCACGAGATGGACACTTCATTCATGAACCGGCCAGGCCAACGCTGGTCTACTCGCTTTCGTCCCGTCGTCATTTTATCACCAATGTGAGACATCGTCACCAAATTCACTTGTTTAGAGACATCATCTTGGGTGTGTAGCTTTCCTTGGTGACGGAGGAGAAGGGTAAACGGATACGCGGATTGACTTGGGCAGCGGCATGATACCGGAGTCCAACGGGAGTACAGCTTTTCGATTCTTCGAGGAAAGGGCAGAAAAGGTGTAGAAGGGGTAAAAGGGGTAGGGTAAGGGTAAGAACTTGCTCACTTTTCGCCCTGCACTTCCGGTGAATCCTGTCACTACCTAAAATACCATTCAGGCATGTTCGGGAATTGTGAAATGAAAATCCCCTAAAATAACCAGAAGCGTATAAAAGTGATGACGCTCCCGACATTGGACCCTCCATCTTCCTTCACAAACCACCACTTCACGACTCGTCCCAGAACAAGGATAGAGAGAAACGAATAACGAGGCGCGCACATGGAGGAAGGAAAGTATAAGAAGATTCATCCGGTCGCCCAAGTTAAGTTCAGATGTAATGTGCACTTCCCAACAATAACCGAGTCGTACAAGTCACCAAGAGGCAGCGGAACATCGGGAACATCCGTCGTGAGGGAGGATAGATAGGGAATTAACACTCGGTGGAACGCCATTACCTTAGTAGACACGTCACTCGGACATAAGCAACAGTGATTCGGGGTGCTTTTTACACAGTCGTGCGCGGAGCTAAACAATGGCGGAGTCAGGCGGGATATTAAACTGTATTATGATCAGCACCAGAAGATGAAGTATAGCTTCTCGAATCAGGGGGCTATGGAGAATAATTGGGTTGGAATAATTGAAGATGTCGCAGGACTTGAACCTTGCGCATTTTACAGTCTTACACTTCACGCTACTAGCACTTCGTACTTGTGCTTTTTGGTCCTATACCGTAGCTGTTCATCGCGGCCCCTTCGTCGCCATTGCCAGGTGAGCCGTCGTTGCTGTATGCAAACGCGGCATGCTGCAGCTGACATGCGACTGCAAGGCCCATGTACACCACCTCGGAGCACGAATACCGGTACTTGCCGGAGGTGCTGCAAAGTTGAGTGGTCTTCGGCACTCCTTTTCGGGGTACCAAGTGGAAATCCCTTGCCAACTCTACGACATTGGCTCATGCGGCAAGGCAGGCTCCCACCGATACATCATCCGCGAGCTCGATTCGATGACCGTGTCTTGTTAAATAATCTTTATTTTTAACGCTAGCCGCGCAGCAGACTGTCCACGCCCGCCCCCTATCTCAGCGAACAAGAAGCCCGACCAGCAGTTTGAAAGTGACCCCAAGGAATGGGCGGTAAATGCTGCAAAGCCAAAGGCGGGTCGGACTCGTACGCATGCAGCCATAAGATAACAGGAACCAACGTGACGGGTTGGGCTGGTATTAGATGGCGGGGTTCAAGCCTAATGCCGCACTCTCGCCATCTTCTTCCATGAACCAACACCGCCCGGGACCAGAGACTATTCGGAGCGTGGTCATTCGCAATCGACACGACGGTTAGAAGAAAAAGAGAGATGTCGCTTATTGATCTAGAGAACGGGCTAAATGGCCTGACCCTCGCCGATCCCGAATGTCTTCCCTTTGGTCCTCCAGAGAATATAGGAGGACTGATTGATGACATACCACGCTATCTCTTTCGAGTATTTACTCCAAGATCCCGCGGCGCAACTGACACATCTTGGACAAAGTCCATGGATGCAAGGGATGGAGCGACGACGAGCAGAGTTGACATCTTTGCTAGGGCCGACGAGCAACAAGTGGCGGAAATGATTCATAGGCATCTTCGATGGGAGAAAGGCCCGGAAGACAACCTGGTGTCCTGGACGAGCTCATTACTATTTGCGCTTGTGTACATCTTCCACCTGCACGCGAATTCGACAGATGGATCAACCTTTGATGAGATTTGTCTCTGTATCATCGACACTACCAGCTTTCCCACGGGAGTATTTCTCCGCGATATGGATCTTATTCGATATTACGATCGCTTTGACATCAAACTTCAAAGGTTTAAAGGCCTACGGCTACAACAACACCCCCAGCTTTCCGGCTACTATTACTTCGGCGAGTACGTGTCGCAAGGCTCCTTGAGAATCGAAGGCAAGTGCCAAATTGTCTCGGCTCAAGGGATGATCGACCGGGGCTTGTACGATCTGCGGCCCGAGTTCGAGGCATATGCGAATTGGGAACCACAACTAAAGCCGCCTTGGGCGAACAAAACAATTGAACTTCGTGAGTGCTTCTACCAAGGGATACGACAGGGAATCAGCGAGGAGGGAAAGCAAGCGGCGATCAATATTGCACAGCTCTTCGATCAGCGCTGGAAACTGCCCGTGGCAGTCAACCTCATTTCACTTGTCCCTCACCGAAGCGATGATACCGATATCCTGATACCATTTAGGGGAGATTTGTTTACAGGTGCGATCCTTGTTTCTGGAAGATAAAGTGTCCAACCTAACACATCCATCTACAGATGATGATAGACGTGATTGCTCCCCCGAGCGGACAAAGGTGGTGGCTTACGACACCTTGCCAGAGGTGCAAGAATGCGCCTTGATTATGCAGAGCCTCTATAACGATTACTGCCTCCGGAAGCTCACAGGTAGGAGCCGTCAACACTCAGTCCACAGTCGTATTTTCATATCTAATTTTATCTTCGATAGCATCCATTGGAGAAGCCGAGGCTTCCTTGCGCAATACCCTTATGTTCACACTAAATGAAAACCTTGGAGCAGAAGGCTCAGCGCTTGCAAACCAGGACCTAGTCCTACCTGACGTCAGTTACGAGGCCGCGCTACAGAAGCTCAAGACGATAAGCTCTCTGACCCAATATCTACATAGAAAGTTGGGGGGAAAGCAGAGAGAGGGAAACCGCAGTATGCCAGCTAGGTCAGGCTATGCTCCTGGAGTTTAGGTCCTGGAATAATTTGAGTCTTGCCCCTTTCTGAACAGCAATGGGGACAGAGGCCCCATCTATATAGTTCCCCAAAACAACCCCATGTCCGTCGACGACCCCGAATTGATCGGGCGCCCCTGCGGTTTTTTGATGGCTCCAAATGACGTATGCGGTATCCCCATCGCCCTGTTATTGATTGAGATGTCTCTGTGAAGAAGGCCGGCCCTTCGCCACAAGGACTCGTGTCCTTCAATACAGCCTTCCAACACAGCAAACGAGGGCCGATCGCAAGCTTGCCTTATAGACTTTCCATACTCACAAAAGAATGATTCGTCGATGTACTCGGTTGCGATAGCGCATTGCTATGGACCTCTGTCGGGAATCCGGAACAAAGTAGCTTGCTGGGCGGTAAGCGGGCGCCACTTTGACGAGAAGACCGTTTATTGCCACCGGTGCTGGTGCTGCGCACTTTTCACGAAGCTCCGCGAAGCGCTGGCTTTAATCGTACTGGGCGGCGGCATCGAGCGTTCTGGCCTGTAGTTCGCGTTAACAAGTTCCCTCAGGCGCTCTCGGAAATCAGCGAATACCTGATGCGAACTCTTCCACCCCAGCATCTCGGCCGGGTCGACCGCATCCCCATCCGTATGTGTCTTTCGCCGGCAGAGCTGCTGCAGAATACTTGACGTATGATGACAAAGTGCTTCTTATTCAGCTAGGATGCTCTTGGCGGAAAGACGGCCGTAAAGATGCTTCTGCCAGCCATAGAAGCCAGGCCCCACGATGTCGGAGTGATCTATCAGGATCCCGCTCTTCCAGTTCTTGGCCAGCGGCTGCGGGGAGAAGGAGAAGCCGGCGAGCCACAGGAATCTGGCCACATTCTCGACTGCCTCCACGCTGTTCTCTCCTTCCTCGACGTACTCGTACACGATTGCGACGAACGTATCCCGCTCCGGCGGCAGCGAGCGGACGTGCTTGCCGACGCGGACGCTATGTGGGCGCACCCTTGTTGGCATGCGCGGGAAGATCTCCCGGCGGTTGAAGTGGAGCCAGTCGTGGCACTTGGCAAAACGGGGCATCTCGACCACTTCGGCGAGGTTCGGGGGTGGCGTTCCAAAGTGTTCCCTTGTGCGCGTGCGCCGGACCTCCTCGGCAAACTCGAAGAAGTTGGCCCTGGCATGCTCGAGGGTGGACGGGTCGGCTAGGACCAGCACGGGTGTCTTGCTACTGCCCTCCTCGGCCGTCGCCTGGTCCACGGACGCCCGCATCATCTGCAGGAGCGCCGCGTTCTGGCACTCGCGCTGGGCGGCGAAGGAGCCCGCCTGCTTGACGTCATGTGGGTCGGAGTCCCAGAACTGGAGACATGGTCAATATGAGACTGGAGGACGACTACTATATTAGCAACACAGGGGGGGAATGCAGTAGAAGCCCACCAATTTGAGGGCGTAAGGACCCTTGTCGCCAAAGTAGACGCGCCAGACGAAGCCGTCCATTCCGGCACCGAGAACTTTCGCGTGCTCCCAGTCGACTGAGTCGAGGTCGAAGTTACACCTGCGTAGCCGGGGTTCCTTGAAGTCGGCGATCTTCCAGCTCCTTGGGGGGTTCTCGTCCATAATGGTGTCATCCTGGAAGGGTACCGTCTGCAAGCGCAGGCGGCGCTTCTGGAGCGCCTGGAGATAGGGTGAATCCGCACACGTATAAGGCATGGCGATTTGCCTAGAGTATTGTTCCGACAGAACCTGGGTATTACCAATTGAGTAATGACTGCTAGTAGAAAGGGATGGCCAAGATACTTCGGGGACTGGATGGAAAACCCCTATCCTAGGTATCTACACGTGTACACGTGTAAACAGTAGTGCGTGTCAGACCATGCACACTACCCCACACGGGCCGAAGGGTATAGTTGACAGTATCATGGAGCGACATCAGGCTGTGCACGCGCCCGGGGGGAAGATGAGTGCCGAGGCTGCGAGGAGGGCGAATGAGGAGTGGAGGGCGAGGTATGGGCCTGCTGCGTTGGGGATGGGCTTGGGGAGGGGACAACCCAGTGTCTAGACGAGCTGATTCATCTATCAGCGGTTACCATATCACGCTGCCGTGGCCCACCGAAGACGAACTGATCTCAAGAAGTTTCGCAAACAGGTTCGAAATATCATCGATTGTGGAAAGGACAAACGCTTGACGCAAATCAAAGATGCATTAGATATGATCCTGGAGGAAACAGGAAGAACGCTGCGGAGGAAGCAGAGGCTCGTCAACCACCGTCTGGTGCCGGGTTGAGCGACAGCAAGAAGCACAGATCCTCATCGTCGACGGAGGGATAGCAGCATATCAAATAGCGAGCAAGCACGCAGCGAGAAGACAAACGAGCCATATCGGGCAAGTGGATGACACGACTCAGCCAGGCGTCTAACCGGAAGTCAACCAGCAAGACCAAAGACAGGCACTCGCCGCAGGACCGGCAATCTTGGCGATAAGCGTTCTAGGAATACGCCTGGTAGACTGGGATGACGGGCAGGTCAAGGAACGCTTGGCCCAATCTGTTGATACCTAGAGGATGAAGCTTATTAGCGACTACCTTACTGAGTACCGTTTGTATAATGAACACTCGGATTAGAGCAGCCTACCTACCTACCTAGTGTCAGCTTTGCTGGGCCTGTCGTCGGCTACGGTAGTACTCGACAGCGAGTCCACATTCGGGTAGATAGGTACAGCCGCACTGCATCCGTCCAACAGTTCTCTATCCAACGTCGGCTTGTTACCTGACTTCAACAACACCTTCGTTATACCTTTGAAGCGACTGTTCGATTCTCTTGTCTATTAATGGATACCACCACTAGCACTGCTATTGCTATGGAGACCGTCACGAGCACTGGCGACTCAGCCAGCGAAGGCCAGGCTCCCCGCCCCCCAGCCCGATCCAAGGGCGTCCCGATGCCCCCAGGCATGACGGAAGAGTCCTGGCTGGCGAGCAGGAAGCAGTATTGGGAGGACAGGAGACTTGCCGACCTGACAGCAAAGAACACCGAGCTCAACAAAAATATCACCACCATCGACCGCGCCAACGATGACCAGGCTTCTCCCCCCTCAGGTCGGACGAAGTGGGTTCCGTTGCCCCCAGGTATGACGGCAGAGGCATGGTTGGCGAGCAGGAAGCAATACTGGGAGGACAAGAGACTCGCCGATCAAACAGCAAAGAACACAGAGCTCAACAAGAACACCACCCCGAGCGATCAAGCCAACGATGACCAGGCTTCCTGCCCTCCCGTGAAGTGCATCGCAGTCTCGATGGCCCCGGAAGAACCACGACAAGCGGACATCGGGCCATGTCGGGAGGATAAAGCACTCGCCGACGAACGACCCGGAAACACAAAGTTCAGAAAGGACATCAGATGTAACTCGACTCAGATCTCTTGACCACAGCATCCTCAGGTCCCATGCTAATCAATGTATTCGAATAGGGGCAGATTTGCCCCGTCCCGTTCAGCCGTGAGAGCTTAGTGTTAGGCCAACACTTGCTCGGCAGAACCCTGCCTGTTCCAAGCTGAGTCTGAACAGACCAGCAGTGGCGCGGTAGGAGGCAGAGGGCGGGGCTTAGGCGGCCCTGCCTTTGCTCTACGAGGGGTCCCGCGGCCTCCCACTACCGGCCCGGGGAGCCCAAGAGTGCGATGCTCTGGGAAATGACTCGCCTTCCACCCGTCGGCCCCATCAGCAGGTCGAGCTCACTCGGGGAAGAGAAGGGGGGGGCGATATCGTGTTGAGCTTGGCGGCCATCACAGGTCTTTCAGGGTCGGGCGATGTGATCCGACTGGGACAAAGACTGTGTGAGCCCAGGTTGTTTACATCGTCTAACAGGGAACGTGTACTCCGGCTTGGTCGGGCGTATACGGTTGTGACCTGCGGGGACAGCAGGCTGACGATGGGATGGGATATGGAGAAGAGAATCCTTGAAATACTGTATGACCATGTCCAGCGGGCGGCACTCTCGGTGTGCTGCTGATTAGCCAGGTGGCGGCGGGGAGGAGCAGGGAAGATCAAGGAGTGGCGGGAGGCGGCGGGAAGTAACGGGGAATGATGGGAAATAGCTCGGGGTAGCTGGGGGGCAGCGGGGGGCAGCGGCAAGCAACAGGGAGCCGCGGGGAGTAACGACGAATAACGGAGAGTAGCGGGGGTAAACGGGAAGTAGCGGGGGTTGACTGGGATGCAGCAGGGAGCAGCGGGGGGCGGCGGGAGGTAGTGGGGAGTATCGTGGTTAATGGGGAGCAGCGGAGGGGCCGGTAGGGAGTAACAGGGGCCGGCGGGAAGCATCTAAGAATGATGGGAAATAGCGGGGAAATCACTGGGAGCAGCGGGAGGGCCGTACTTTCTGAATCGCTGGCTGTCCATCAGTCACCCGCAGCAGAGTCGTGCCGGCGCGACGGAGGCGGATGGGAGGCGGGCCGCTGGCGTCAGTATCGGGGTAGGGCTGCGACAGCGGGTCCCGCAGCAGCGTCGGTGGCGGGGTGGACTTGCTTGGCCTCAACCGAGAGGTGAGGACGGGTCGACGAGCTTGCCGAGGGCGTGGACGAGGTGCCGAGCTTCTGTCTCTTGTCGGGCCGGCCTGGGCTTCGGCGGCGACAGAGCAAGTCGACATCGAGGAGATGCGGGCCGACGACTGGAGGGAACGAACCTTCAAGGCCTAAAGCTCTCCTCGAGCGACCTATCCCGTTCCCACGATTCGGTACGCCCAGCCGGTTGGTCTAGCACACGCGGCCGATGGGCGTCTGCCCGCCCTCGCTGGCCACACCCCCGTTGACGTCACCGCCCGAGCACCGCGTCTGCCGCCCGCCTTTGCGATAGCTGGGTTCCACGGCCAATGACGTGCAGTCGCTTGGGTAGCAGGTGGGCGTCGTCCTGACAAGCATGTCGAAGGCCTGAGTCCCAGATGCTGCGCTTTGACGTTGCCGTTAGCGTCATCTTATACACACTCGCTCCAAGCGACCAATATACCTTCGTCTCTCAAACAACCTCACAGCATCCGAAACGCCCTTGGCCTTTGCTGTCGGTGACTTTGACATGGCCAGTCGTTCAAGTGAAGCACCGAGTTTCCCCAGTCATGAGGACATTCCCACTCTTGACCGTGATAGTTCATCTTGTGTCTCGGAGTATGAGCGGTCTGCCCGTCTCGCCCCTCACCTCCGTCTTCACTTCCTCTTCTATGAGTAAAAGACTGGCAATATCGGAAATGAATCCGATCAACCTCCCAGCCCGACCTTGCGCTACCTGGAGTCCTAGTGGTTTCCCCAAGCCTGTAGCTATAAGGCAGTCGGTGAACTCGGCAAAGAAGTTGCCGTCGATGTCTCGAGTACTGACTGGCGGATCTTCACAGAAGTTGTGTTCGTAAGCAAAGAGAAGGGCATTTCTCATTTCGCCTTCGTCTGTCGCATCCACACAGAAGATGTTAATGACGAGCTAAAGGAACCCAACCACGTGGCGAGCCACAGGCGAGCTCACAGCCGTGTGTAAGGTGGTCCTGGGCACCAGCCAGGTATTGAGGCAGGACCCGGAGCCTGGGCACCATGTGACATCTGATCAGGTTTGGACAGAGGCACAGGATGTCTCTGGAGGCACGATTATCTGATCAGGTAGATGTCGGATAGAGGGCGGACCTTTTTTTGACTATAAGTGTCACATAACGAATCCTGGAAACTTGAGGCTTATGTGTGCTTGATATTCTTCTTGTGCTATGTCCTGTCATTGAAGCTCTGTGCCTTGATCCTGTTCAGGAGAAAGTCCATGTACGTAACTATGTTCTGGTTCCTGCAAACCCTGAGTCAGTATGACCATAGGTATCCTGTAAGTCGCTGTCGAGGATGGCTACCGGCCTGGTCCAGTATCCGCACGGGCCCGTCATGTTAGTGCCCAAGAGGATCTGCTCTTCAGAGATGGTCATATGACGATGGAGGAGTCGCAATCGGAAAAAAGTCCTGGACGTTGCATTTTGCGCTTACCGCACAGAATCGTTCGAATTCGTCAGGTGGCACATCTATCTATGGAAAAGGGGGAGTCTGGTGGAAGTCGACTGTGACTAGCGTGTATTAGAAAGGATCTGCGAGCGTGAGGCGTGAATCATAACACTAACAATCTCGTCGAGACGACCGATGTCTTCTTTGTCATGCTGGGAGCGATCCCCGAATATCCGCCATCTTGGCAAGAAACGCTTGCGCTGACCAAGGAGGGCTGTGGGAGAAGAAGAAGAAGGGGATGTCGAGGTTTTGGAGGTCTGTTGAGATCCTATGATATACGGTACCCAATGATCCGACGATACTCGCCGATATACGCGGGCATATTCCCGTAGCGTAAGAAGGCCAGATTGACTCAAGCGGGAGGTTAACTTGCATCTCACGCGGAGGCAATAGACTTGACTCTCACGTTTAGAGTTCAAATAAGTTTCCTTCATCCACTTGACCAAGCCTGCAACAGCTTGGGCACATTGAGGGGTGCTCTACCTTGATGCCTACGTCCTGAGAAAGAGGGAAGCAGGAAAGATATGGTACCGAGATTCATGCCACCCCCAAGACGCAGTGCCGATCATGTCCGAAAAGTCCACCAGCATGCTGTTCTTCCAATTCCGACCGTGTGGTGACGACGCGGCGCAGAATCCGGCAAGGTACATGAACTTGAGAAAGGCTTCAACCTTGGCCGGGTTATTGGGGCCGTCCTCAATATACTCATAAACAATGGCAATGTACTCCTTGCCCTTCTCTATGTGACGTGCAACCTTGTCGACCGCAACAGGTTGTGGCCGCAGTCTTGGTGGAATCCTGGGAAGAATCTCGTCTGTGTTGAACTTGAGCCAGCCATAGCACTTTGTGATGGGTGGAATAGACGTGAGAGGAACCAGTCGGTCCAGTTCCTGTAGTTCTGGACTTGGCGGATTTAGTCGGTTTTCTTGAGCAAAGCTGGAAAGATTGTCCCGCGCGTCTTCATAGGTCTTCGGATCGGTGAAGAGCAGGACTGGTCTGGAACCGCCATCTTTGTCGGCCTCCTCCACGGCGGCCTGCATCATCTGGAGGTGCGCGACATTTTGGCATTCCCGCTGCACAGCAAAGTTATCAGGTTCGTCTACCGGCGGCTCAGCGACCCAAAACTAGACAAACGATCAAATGTAAGCATGCTGCCGGCTTCTAGGGACCTGACTTGACCAAGTCACAAAGACCAGGGCGGCGGAGAACTGACCAACTTGAGGGCAAATGGTCCCTCTTCCCCGAAATTGACGCGCCACACCCAACCGTCCAGTCCGCTGCCGAGGACTCTCGCGTCCTTCCACGCAATCGACCCTATGTCAAAGGGGCACTTTCGGAGCCTGGGCCTGCCAAAGTCGGATAGTTTGCAACCAGCAGGACCGTCCATAAGCGTTTCGTCAAGGAATGGCCTCGACTGTAGTCGCAGCTGCTTGCGACTGGGTCCAAAGTAAGGCCGTTGCCGCTGGGGGGCTGATGTCGTGTTTGAGAGAGCCATAGTCAAGGTAGACGAGGCAGATGATAAAGAGGCGATTGCTTGTGTATCAAAGAAGAGAAGTTGCGTTTTGTGTGTATCTCTTCGCTGGTTGGCCTAGCAACAAACGTACGTGGTCTCAGGCGGTAAACATGTCGTGCCATGTCGCGCATCACTACTTCTGCCCCGCGTCAATGTTGAAGTGACGCGTGCGGCAACGTCGCGAGCTCGTGGCATGGTTTATACCGGTTGAGCTGAGCAATTGTTACTCACACAGTGAGTCAATATGGCGACAGTCTCGGGATCGCTGATGCAGAAGGCTTCCGTCCGCAAGCACCAGCCAGCAACGACGCGGATAAGCGAGGCGATGTGTTAGGGGCGCAAGAAGGCGCCCGCGGGTGGTCGTGAGTCGTCCTCGCATGAAAGCCCAGCCATGGTGTCTGCTGTTCGAGACTGAATAGTGGCAACACGCTGGTCGCATGCCTGCGGCCACTAGTCGTGGATGCCGTCATGCTCGTTTCACCCGGTCAATGATTAGGTGCTCGCTGTGGTACCTAACTTGGATGTAGGCTAACCAAATGCTCGTCAATGGTCTCCCTGGGTGCAGGCAGCTGTCTCTGCCTGCATATCGTGGCGGAAGACTTTACAACCACAACCCCTACTATCCTCCGGTTTCGATCAAGATAGTAAGCAGCTCAGACTGTATAATCAGCTCTACCGACTCGGGCTGCTGTTCTCCTAGACCAGCAGGGAAAAGAACGTCTGTCTACTATTAGCTCTAAAGGGTATCAAAGCTGTTTGAATACACAGCACCCATCTCCTAAAAGCCATGTGTCATTACTTCGAAGTCAAGGTAAAGTACGATGGCTGTCTCGCCAGCCCAAAACATCTGATTCCGACAAGAAAATGGGATCGATGCGAGGAAGCGAAGAAGACAGGCTTTACATGCACGGATGCCACGCCGGCCAAAGGGACAAACGGCCAGGTGATCCAGATGGCGTCAACGCGGTCACCCGGATCATGCCCGAGCTGTCTTTCTTAAGGTGTCGCTATCATCTTGTAAGTTAACCCTCGCCATGGCCATTGAATCCGTGCTGATGGTCTTCGAGTGAGTAAAAGGCAAGTTGTCGCAACTAAGACGACAGTTACGAGAATCGATGTATTGATGCATGCCCCACGGGGGAATCTGAGGGCCTTCCGTCTAGTGCTGCCTTATGTCAATATGTCGTCCTTTTCAACTGGCTTGGAAGGAGGAGGTACTTCTCAAATCAGCGACGACGGTCTTTGATCCATCATAGCTGCCTTGCCAGCATTTCTTGATAACAGTTCCGACTCCTTGCAGCGGCTCAGTGTCGGGGAATTCGCCCCTTAGATACCGAGCACGAATCTCTGTCTCAGATAGCCCTTGGTAAGGAGCGTGCCCAGTCATGATCTCATAAAGTACGCTACCAAACGCAAAGAGGTCAGCTTGGATAGACAAACGGGACCCAGGGTGCTCGTGGCTTTCTGTCACCACAACCAGGAGTGGAGAACCATCTACTGACGACCCAGCAAAGTCAGCCAGCTTAGCATTGAGATTCTCGTCCAGAAAGATGTTTGCGCATGTCAGATCCCCGTGGATGACACCAGCTTTGTGCATAAAGCCGACAGCCTCCGCGATTTGGGTGGCCCAGCGTAGGCGTTGCGCAAAACTGACGTCCCGCTCTTCGATATAAGAGCGGAGATTGTAGTTAGGAGCGAACTCCACGCGAATTCCCGACTCGACGGTCCCGTGATACGACAGGATTCCTTCGTGGCCTCCGCGTTCGGCAAATCGCTCGTAGACCTGCTGCTCCCGTCGGATTCGGCGGACGCACTCTTCGTTGTGAGGATCAAAGGGCGTCTTGATGATGGTCTTGGAGGATTTGTCAAGAACGACCAGACCTGTGGTACCCCAGCCAACAAGGTCACTGTATCCGAACCCTGACGGGTATCGGATCTCGTCGTCTGGCGGCATCGAAGTCGAGGAGTTGCCTATTTGAATGACAGAGGGGCTCAGACCTCTTTTAGTGATTGTAGTGGGGCTTGTACCCCAAACAAATTCGCCAGCAAGGGGTCTGAGCCAAATACCACGTATCTGAGATTCTTGTAAGTGTTGTTCTGAAGCAGAACGTGGCTGCGTGATAGGATTGGATTCAGTATTTGCGATGCGTGTATTGAGCGCAATGTATGCGTCGTCCGCGTAAGGACACGAGTTTGTAGGCTGTGGATGAGAGCCAGTACATCCGAAACTGCGGGGGCGAGACTTCTTTATTGCAACCTCTCCTCGATATCATCCATCATCATGGAAACTGCCCGCAGACATGGCTAGTCTTGGTGCGATAACTATCGAAGAGGTAAGCCAGAACCCATGCTCGTCTGTCCACCTCCAATTGACCGGCTCGCAGCCCGTCCGCACTCTTCTGGGCGCCCGGCCCCATGTCCCCATCCGAGTCGCCATCTACCTCCGCACCAAATCTCCCCTCTCGTCTCTCTCATCGGACCAGATCGCCGACCAGACTTGCACCGTCCTCCAGGTAGCCTCAGAAAGGAGCAGGCTCCTCTCGATCCAGAAATGGCCGCGCCTAACGGCCCTCGCCCTCAATCTCTTCCACGAGGACTACAACCTGCGCGAAGCCCACCACGTAGTTGACCTGCCCGTGCTACTCGTGGACTACGGCCGGTCCGGCGTCCACGTTAAGGTCGCCAGCAGCCAGTTTCGACAGTTCGTCAATGAGTATGTGGCCAGGCAGTTCAACCTTAACGGGTGGGAGGTAGCGCCTCCCTTCTTCCGCGACCAAACCGGCGTTGTGCCGCCGACATATGCGAATCCCAGGGATGTTTCACTGCTTTGACAGCGGTCTTTAACGATGGAGATGTTACAAGTTCCAGGGACGTCGATCTATCGCGTCACACGTGGCACGCTCGCTGGACTTGTTTTGGCACGGTATTCTGCCCAAAGTACATGAAGTACTCGACTATTTCTCGTCGGGATAGCGCTATCAAGAAGATAACGTGCCGGACGTACCTCCAAAGGGCACTCAAGTTAATGAAGCACGCGTAACCCCATAGGGGGAGTGAAATACAGTGACTCCCAAGTATAAGGGTTCGTCTCCGCTATTTAGCCACCCGTGAACAGTGTTAAGCTTACCTTAATTATGTACCTTTTACCCCGCTATCTGACTAAATTTAGATATCAACCCACCGCCTGGTGTAAGTGCTGCTCAACCAGATCCAACAAGTACAATTGCAACAGTGCACTATACCTTACTTTAGGTCTGTGGCAAACCATCTGGCAATCCCACCACTCCCTCCTCATCCACCTTGATCTCCACCACCCGATGTCTGGCTCGATCGTGGTGCGGCTGCCCCGCAAAATCTCAAAGTCCCAGTTCCTCTCCATGGGCGCCATCTCCTGGGTTTACCGCATCACCGACAGCATCGTGATCAAAGTATGCCAGAGACGTGGGCGGGGGCGAGATAGAGCGCGAGAGCGCCGTCTACGACACCATGGAGCAGCACGCGCCGTGCCCGTACGTCATGCAGAGCTTCTACCGCACCGCCAACGCCAACTTCCTCCCGTCCATGCTCGGCAGCCTCGACAACCGCCTGGAGGCCAACCAGCGGCGCGAGAAGCACGAGGTCCTGCAGGTGCTTCGCATCGAGGACCGGCATCTCATCGAGCGCTGGGCCGCCGAGCTCAGCGCCGCCGTCGCGTGGCCCGAGTCCCTCGGCCTCGTCCACGGCGACCTGCGGCCCCCAAACATACTCTTCGACGAGCGCCACCACCTCAAGCTGACCGACTTTGACTGCGTTGCGCGCGTCGGAGAGACTTCCTACGGCAACGCGCCCCCGTGGGCACGTCTCTACACTGACCCGCTGACCGGCATGGGTTGGTGGGGCCTGTATGGTCCGAAGACGGAGCAGTTTGCGATCGGCTCCTTGTTGTACTGCATGACGAGGGGCCACGAGCCATACGAAGACCCAGAATACGACGGGCCGGAGCTCGACGTCGTCAGACTGTTCAAAGAAGGCGTCTTCCCTCGTGTGGATGCCGAAGGCGATGCGCTGGACTGCATCATAGACCGCTGCTGGGCCGGACGGTACGAGTCGACAAAGGATCTGGCGGAGGCGGCTGCCCAACTCCCAGGCGCCGTAGACATAGGCGCTGCGACCACATTCAGCGCCGAGTACTGTGCTCAGAAGCGTGTCGAGTGTTGTCGACTTGTTCAAGAAGGCTTGTTGGAAATGGATGGCGGCAACCACGTGTAGCCATTCTAGACTCTAAAGGTCGGTTCACCGTTGTATCTCAACCCAGTGCTGGGAAATGACGCTGCCCTCCACTCTCCAACCTCGTTCTTGATATATGCCCCATTCTCCTTACCGCCCTCGCACGGCTCCCTCTTCGTCGTCTGACCCATATGCGCCGTGCCGGCCTTTTTGCTCTTCACAATTACCACAATTATCCCAGTCAACCAAGCTTGACGGCTGATAAAGGACATGTTTGCACAGGACTTCGTGCTCCAGATCATCTCTTTGCGCATGATTGTTACTGTAAGAGCAGGCGAAACAGAGATTGAAAAGGCGTGTTTCTCCCTCTCTGCGTGATACTTGGAAAAGAGCAAGGTTCCTGTGGACGAAGATGTAGCAGCGTGAAGTCTGGCACCGTGTTGCTCCTGCTAGCAATCGCCTGTCAACACAGCATGGTTGCCTGGTGAAAAGAACAAAGAGGGTGTAGGTGCGCAAGTTTCTGTTGGCACAACGGCTTCGCGAGGGCAAAAGGTTGAAACCACACAATTGTCTTGTGAGCGTTGACACTACTGGAAACCGGAGACTGGTCCCAGGAGGGAGTGGGCAATTCTAGCGATTAGCCATTGGGCTGCACTCAACTGGTACTTAGCAATTAGGTTATCGCCAACCACGAGCGTTTGACATCTGGCTTGTTCTCCTTATGACGCGACGCGACTTTGCGCACAGAGAAACCTAGACGAGACGGGACGTTAAATACGCCACTCCTTCTTTATTGACAAGTACTTCGTACCAGAATACAGTCCGCGTGAAGAAATCGTGATCCTGTTCTGGTGATTCCAAGGTGGCGGCGAAAGACACCTCTCTTGGCCGAGCATCGTTGACCAATCACTGCCAAACTCCGTAGGTCACCATGAGTACCTGACTGGTGAAACGACGACCTGGTCCACCGAGATGATTTGTATATGGACATCGAGGAAGTCATAACATCGATATACTCGCTGAAGAAACCCTCCATCAGCAAGGCCGGTGATCGTGAGCCAATCAAGTACAACGACAGACCCAAAATGGCCGAGAAAACCTCTGAGCTCCGTACAAACAGGAAGCCAGTAGGTACTCTCCCAATGGCGTCGTGTAAGTCGAACAAATGAGGGTCATGATAGCCCATGCACCGCGGGCTTGAGGTTGGGAGTACAAGCTCCTGTTGACCACCACCTCGTCCTGATACATTCCATTCTTTGTTCAAAGACTTTGATCCTGCAATTTCAGCCGCAGAAGCTCCCGCCGAAGAAGCTCCCGTCGAAGAAGCCCTACTCAACTTTGAATCGTAGTATTCAGTCGAGTTTTTGCCTGCCTGGGCCTACCTCTCGGCATACGAGCAGCCCAGGGGCGAACTGCATTCCACAGCAAGAATGTGGCTTGCCAACAGATCTGGCTGGAGCAGTTGATCATTGAACGCCATGAGCGTGTCGACTTCGGAACCCACCTCGGCAGTCTTTTGGGTACGGCAGCAGGGTCGGGACTGTTGGATTGATCTCGCTGTGTAGGCGTTTTCTGGCTGAGCGGGCGCTTCCTCGGTTCTAGCCAGGAGGCGGCTGTTGCCGCAAGCTCGATCGACTGACTAGGCGGACCGCAATAGTTAGTTAGCATTCATTATAACATTACGGGAACCAGTCCGGTGTACGCCCCGAGACGACAGAATGCAGGGAGAGGGGGAATCCAGGCCTGGAATGACATACCAGTTCCTACAAGTCACTCACTTGGTTCTCGCGGGGTGTTGATGTTTGTCGGGCTGCCACTGTCTGCTGGTTCGAACCCAATCTCTGCCTCCGCTTCCAGCTTGTTAGACATAGCTTTCAGCTTCCTCTGCAGTGTCCGTTGAGAACGCGGGGTAGAGCGATCTTCCCAAACAACAGCCGCCTTGTCTAAGCCATCCGAGGAAGCACTTGGACGGGAATCGTGGCCGGAATGAGCAGCACCCGCTGCGGTAGGTCGGTCACCGTCTCCATGGCCGCCGCGTGTCGTCGTTGCTGGGCGATGTTCGAGCTTCTGTCGGTTGTTCGGGCCGAGAACTGGGCCCGGGTCCGGTTGTGACCGTTTGATAGCTTTCGGGCGCTGGTTGGCTAGCTCGCGAGCTTCTCTTTCAAACTTGGCGAACTTGCGCTCGTTAAGGCCAAGTATATGCTCCAAGCTTTCGACGACCCGATCTGGATCGCCAAAGACGACTTCATCATCGGTGCTACTCTCGCTTTCTGACCCTGAATCTTTGTTGAAGGGGATCTCGTAGAAGCGAGCAAGGTAGGCCAGCATACGGCGGGTGACCGGGGTAGACGGATCTCGGAGCGAACAAAACTCTTTCCAATGTTTAGGGAAATATTGGGGTAGGATGACACCACGGTCAGGATCGTGAGCCGGGAGTGGCTGAATGCGCATCGTTGGCACCCTTAAAGCGGCATTTCGGACGTAGGCATTGAGTCGTAAGAACTCGACTCGAAGTTCCGCGAATTGTGTGTCGACCTTCGCAAATTGTGTGTCGACCTTCGTAAATCGGGTGTCGACCTTCTTGAATTGACCCCTGACCTCTGCCTTGAACTCCCTGACCTCTGCCTTGAACTCCGTGAGCTCTTGCCCAACTTCGTCGATAGAGGTCCGGACTTCGTCGATAGAGGTCCGGATGGAATGCAACTCGTCATTCAACTGCGCGTCCTGGTGATTTCGTAAATCGACATACTCATCACGGAGCATATAAGAGTTCTGGTCGACGTGCTGCATTACGACTGTGATGAGATTCGCCAAAGTTGGCGACGTGACGGGGGAGGAAAGAGAGAGCCTGGACGAACATTTTGGGTCGCCGGCGGGATCGAGCGTCGACTAAAGACGACTCGAAGTGGGAAGATGAGTCAGATGGCCAAAGCGCAAGCCAAGCTATTCCATACTTGGTTAGCTTTGGGATCTGCTACCTTAGCGTGCGGATAAAGCCGACTTCATCCAGCTGAACAAATAATCTGGGGAAGGTGGTGACAAAGGTTAAATCTTTTAGCGTCAGATTACCCTGTTCCCCTTGACGGAGCTTCCCAAAGAGCTACGAATGAGCATCTGGACAAGATCAAAAGAAAAAGTTCCCCCAGTAGGTTTAATTACAACAGTATTGCCAGGCCATGTCCCAAAGTCCCAAAGCTTCGGGAGCCTTTCCAACTCCAGCACAGTCGACCACAGGCAGTAGAGGGGCACGTACTATAATCTCTCCCTTCATCATGGCAAAGCCAACGACCTCCAACATTATAGACTCGCCAACCATGCGTTTCCGTCCTGATCAACCCCTGGTATGGGGGGGTGCTCAACGGCAAGACAGTTTAGATTCGTTTCGAAACCGTTTGTCCGCCCACTTTTTGGAGAAGAATGCGGGGAGGAGGAAGGCAGGGTGTGGGGTAATCGTGTATGTCGGAGCCGATGCGATCCATAGCTACCTTATTTGATCACACTGTGATTGGTACAAGTCACGACGCGTCAATTCAAGCCCGAGCTAGAAGAGACATGGAAGGTGAAGGGAGGGTGAAATGCTGAGATAAACCGCGTATTGGCAATCGGGGTGAACATCAATCCGCAATTTCATGCAGCCGACTGCCGCCACAAACCCAGCTGGTTTTCTACAAGGCGCAGTACCTGACGCCGTCTACACTGAGACCCAATACCATGAGCTTCTTTGCCGAGCTGAAGCCAGGTTCATCAAGCGAGCTGGCAACTAGAACATCGGCCCTAAGGGGACCTGGAACGCCCCTATTCTTTCGTTTGGCTGTTTGTACACGTCGAGACGAACCCGATTGGCGTTAAATCACAGAGCTGCATAAGATTGTTCTTAATGACGACCTTGGAAAGCTTCCGATACTGCCAGGAGGATGTTTGCAGATCCGTATTACATACTGGCTGCTCGACTATTCTACCACGTATCGTCAAGACTGTTCAGGTAGTAGCCGTATTGCCGCATGAACTGCTGTATGGAGCGTCCCGCCATATACGCCAAATCCCCTGGTTCCGGCTCCCACGCCGACTCCAGATCGACCAGCATTACTCCGTCCTTAGTCAGGAGAATATTCCCCAGATTTGCATCGTCATATGAGAAGTTAAAGGCACCAAGCTTCTGGTAGATTGTCTCGACACGTCTTTTAAACTCTTCGCGAGGTAAGGGAGGGCGACTCTGCAGGTACGAAACGACACCGTCCACTTCCGACAGAACGAAGGCACGAGTTCCCTTACATTCTGCCTCCCCGTAGAATATGGGGATCAGGTCGCCCTGTAACGGCTTCAATCTGTCATACGCCTCCTTTTCCGTATCGAACTCATCGTCCCAATCTCGCTTCAACTTCTTCATGACCACCGTCTTAGGGAGAAACCAGCCCGGCCATACTTTCTTAATGAACGTCTGGACGCTACCGGGCAGCTTGGGAAGGAACGCGACGAGTCTCCGTTCCCAAATACCGCGTAGGATGGTCAAGCGGATGACGTGTTGATGTTTCGACTCGTATGGAGCTTCAGCTACCGCGGAAACTGTGCTTCGGCCGAGCCGAAACTGGGAGAAGTTAGCCTGATCTCGCACAGAGATAGATTACGCGAGATGCCCCATGGAAGTCGTCTATACCAACCTTGATAACGCGTGGAAACGTGGGCGAATTTGAATATATCCATGGTGGCATCGCCAGCAACTTGTTGACGCGGAAACCTTCTAGAGAGCTACCTTATCTGGCCGTACTTCACTATCACTCATCTTGAGCCTCTCATCACGTGACTGAGAGGCCATTACCCCGTCAGAAGTGGAATGCACTTTGCTTCCCTCGCTGTCGTTAACATCGGAGTCGCCATCGCTCACCGTACCTTCGGAACGATTGTCATGGTCATCGTCGTTATCGGCGTCAAAGGAAGAATCACTACCGGAGGATATGTCATCAGTCGTCTTCTCCGTCTCAGAATATTTAGGCAGTGCCATCGTGGGTTGGATGAGGTGGACCGGTCGTCTCCCCGTGACCATTTCCCTAACGCGGTTGTAGCATCACCCCGAAGTGTGGCTGGGACTCTGAGACTGTTCTAACGGGCTAGTTTGTTTGTCCGCTATTCGTCGGCGAGTTTGAAGAGATATAGAGGCGTATTAAAGGACGTATCAAGAAAAAGTTGGATTTGAACCAGTACCTATCTTGCCCTCTTCTCTAGACATCCTTTGTTACCTAAACGTTGTCATCCAAAATCCTCGCTGGATTTTGAGAGTGAAGGGTGACGCTGTGGTGGTGGTGGCGAGGACCACAACATGATCACTAGGCCTGAGAGGACCATGGTGACGAGCGCAATCAAATAGGCGATCTCTCTGGCTCGCTCTCTCTCGCAGTCGAATATCACCTGCCGCTTGCCGCCTACATCCCGCTGCTCCATCTACCCCTACCAACCGCCCCTCGTCCGTATGAGCTCTCCCTCTCTCTCTTGTCCGCGGTCGAGCACCACCTACTGCCTACTCTCGGGCGCCGACCGTCTCCAATTGGGGCACACTCTCGCGATAACGAACGACACGTCTCGATGTTCTCGGCGGATGTGTCTGCCAACGCAGGAGGCATGGCGGCATGGCCCGACATAAATACCGTCCTTTCTTTTGCCATTCTTGCCTCTCTGCTCTGGTTGCCAGACCCCTGGACCCTGGCGCTGCTGGTAACGAGGGCTTCGGCTGTGACGCAGCGATGATGTGCCCTCATTGTGTGTGCCCGTGCGGTAGACTCGGAGAGGCATATATGCCCGGCAAAAATGTTCCTGCCAAGGGTGTTCTGGGGTCCAAGCTGCCAAAAACGGCATCCAAGTCAGCGACACAGATGCTCACGCTGGAAACTCTCGAGGTAGGCACGCGCTCCTGGAATAAGCATTGGTCTATAACTAAGGTACTATAAGGTTTCGACGCATCCTCGTGTATAGCAGGCGGAGTTTCAATCTTGATCTAGTCAGGTACTCTGTAACAAGACACCATTCACGCACAGAATCACGAAACACACGGAAAGGCACGCACGACCATGCAGTCTGCCCTCTCAACGCCATAAAACGAAATCCAGAACTACTCATTAAGCAATCAAGATGCCGGTTGTATCCCGTTCGTAAAGCATTCAAGAGCATTCCCGGGCGCAATCATATCATGCAGCGTATCCTGTTGTATCCCCTCAACTAGACGGCCATTGTGAAATCGTGCTCAATGCCGGGAGTGACACTGGCAATGAACTAGAGGCAGGCAAACGTCAGCTTGACGGAGCAGAATATCCACAATAGGGGTGGGGTCCGACGACATACCTTCAAGAAAACAACGAGATACTGATCCACGCGGATCGCCACGTCGGAGTCGTCGCCCTCGTGCTGGACCTCCTCCCAGTCGTCGTTGCTGAGCTTGTCGGCCGCCGCCTGCGCGCCCGAGATGTCCATATACTTGACCTCCTCGACGAGCCCCTCCATGCCCTGCTCCTTGCTGCGCGGCAGGACGCCGGCCTTGACCTTCTCCTTGCGCAGCCGCAGGGCCGCGTCGGCGCGGTCGAGGAGCGTCTTCATCACCGCGGCGTGCTTGCAGGGGTGCACGCTGGCCATCTTGATGTTGTTTGCGAAGAAAGGGAAGTCCTCCAGCGTGACGGTCTTGTCCTTGTAGTCGCCGACGATGTCTTCCATCATGAGTTGCGGCGGGAGGGGTTGGTTGTCGGCCTGGTAGCCGGACATGTAGAGTCGGGGAGTGCGGTAGTACGTCGAGTACATGATGTAGAGGGTGTAAGTCCTGCGAGTACTAGACAGACAAAACGATGTTAGTGACGATGATCATGTAGTGGCAAACGCACTGAAGTGGAGGGGTGAGCGAGCGTACTTTGCCTTGCTGTCGCCCTCCGTGTCCTTGATGATGGCCTCGTCGTCGTCCTCATCCTCCATATCAGGAATGTCGTCATCATCGTAGCTCTCCGTATCTCCGATATTGCCGGAGTCGTCGACCGTCCGAACGTCCTTGGCCTGTGCCGGTTCGGACTTTGAGGAGGGGGAGCCCGTCCTCAGCCAGCCGTCCTCGTCATCGCCGGCGGCAGCGCCCTTCGAGCCCTCGACGAGCGACTCCTCGTGTCCGGCGTCACCAGCGAAGTCGTCGTTGATGCGGCGGTGACACGGCACGTTCCGTGTGACGAGAAACTGTTTGCCGGGTGGCAGGTAGCTGACCCGCTTGCTCACGGGATCAGCATCTGCCCAGGACCAGGTCGGGAACTTGAAGACGAGGTAGTCCCCGGCAGCGACAAACTCCTCGGGTGTGATCTGGCCCGTTTGACGGAAAGTGGACGTGTGCGACAAAGGAGTGTACTTGTCGCGGAGGTTGTTGACAGTCGAGTAGAGGAGACTCGGGATGTTCATTTTGGCGGTGTGGCGATGGAGTGTGACAAAGCTCGCTTTTCCAAGAGAGGTCAGAGGCAAAGGCAAATTACTTGCTAGTCAGGGAAGGGGCCTCAGAATAGATAGAGATGGAGGGAGGGGGGGAAGCTTCTCGACGTCACGAAGCGAACCGCAAATAAGAAAGTTGATTGTTTTCGCTGTGAAGGGCGGACAAAGGATATAGAGATGAACGGAGATGTCGCAAGGCGAAACAGGCAGCGTGGTTAAGGTTCAAGGAGGTCCGGGTCACAAGTGCCTGCAAGCCCGATGGAAAGTAAGCTGCCTGGTGAAGAAAAGCGTATAGTACGGTACAGTACAGTACCTTCACTCGAGGTATGAAGTGATGAAATGGAAGCCGGCGTGGCAGCAGCCAAAAGCGTAATACAATAAATATATCAAGTCGCTTGCTAGTGACTCGAGACTACAGGTAGACCTTGCAATGATGTCTACCTTGATGGTGATTACAGGAGAAAACAGTACCTGATGACTGTTGTGTGGATGGAAGAAGAAGGGGTCCTTGAGGCCGTTGAGGCTCAGCTGCAATGGTCACATGGTGGGGTAAACATGGGGTTTCGCGGGCAGGCAGCCCAGACCAGAACTCGAACTGCGGTGAGGGGACCCGCTGCGAGTGAAATGCCTTATCTTATCGCACGGATCCACCCGCAACGTCACCAGGGCAGTACGTACACTTAGCACCCGATTGCAGCATCATCCGGTCTGACCAATCCGATTCCTGATTATACACCACAGGAGGTATTAATGGTATGACTTGTGCGGTCCATGTTCTTTGCAGATTATTCTATGCCATCGATTTACCCTCTATACTTAACTATACCCTTGCGTCTAGGATGGCTGTTGAGCATAAGGATATGTTGCCCTATCTCAACACATTCCTCTGCCTTTTTTCCTCTATGCCTTTCCCATACACCGGGATCATGCTAAAGTGGTTCTATTTGAGCTAAATAATGTATTTGTACGCTACTCAACCAGTCTGGCACAGGTTAATCTATCACTCCAGTTCAGGTCTATATGGCCGCACCGTTAGAGCCTTCTGATCCCACCTGAGGAGGGCCAACAGGCGCCTTGTAGCAGTGGACGACTTGAGGCTTGCAATACGCGATAAGTCCTTCCTGGCCCCATTCACCACCCAGCCCGCTCTCCTTGTAACCGTAGAGGTGGCCCTGCGGCAGCGGTTTCTCGAAGCTGTTAATCCACACCGTTCCGGCTTCTATACGGTCTGCCATCGACCGAGCCCGGTGTAAATCGTTGGACCAGACCGCACCTCCTAGCCCAGTAAGGGTGTCATTGGCACGCCGAATGACATCATCCTCGTCTTTCCATCTCATCACGGGAACTATCGGGCCTACTCGCATGCGTTAAGTCACCGACTGTTACAGCCATGGGTTCTCATGGACGCACGTACCGAATGCTTCACCAGTGACAACTAGAGAGTCATCAGGGGGTTCGCTCACAATGGCAGGTCTGATGATATAGTTGTCCGTGGGCTCGGAAAGCTCGCCGCCCAGGACAAAACGGTGCCCGTTTGCCCGGCTATCATCGAAAAATTGCTTGACGATCTCGTACTGCATCTCGTTCTGGATCGGTCCAAGCATGATGTCGGCTTCAAGACTCGATGTCGGCGCGATCTTCCATGTTTTTACAGTTTCCACCATGATTTGAAGGAATTCATCGTAGATGTCCTCGTGGACGTAGATCCTCTTGCTCGCAACGCATAACTGCCCGGAGTTGAAAAAGGAACCCAGAGCAACCTGAGGGGCGACAATACGGGGGTCAACATCGGGGCAGATTATGCTCGCGCTGTTGCCTCCGAGCTCCAAGGTTACGCTCTTCATGGTCGCGGCTGCAGATGCGACTATTTTCTTGCCCGTAGCTGTCGAGCCGGTGAAGCTGATCTTATCAATGCCAGGGTGCGTGGTAAGCTGCGGGCCTAATCCGTCATCGCCATTAAGCGCCTGGAGGACCCCGGGTGGAAACAGAGGTTGCACGAGCTCCACGAACTTGAGGATGGAGTAAGGTGTAAATGGGGACGGCTTTACGATAACACAGTTGCCAGTAATCAATGCGGCGGCAATCTTACCCATGGCGAGGACCAGAGGGTAATTCCAGGGGCAGATAGCTGCGACGACGCCGATCGGTCGTTGAACGATGGTGAGCTTCAGCTCTGCATCATCTTGAATGACTCGACCTGGAAAAGGTGGACAGCTGGCTGTTTTGCCATTGTTAGTATGCTGCTAGAGCAAACATGGGTGAAGACGGATGCCGTGGAAACCACCATTAAACTGTAGATAGTTGGCCGCATGGTCCACCTCCATGTTTGCAAATTGGATCTAAAGGCAAGTCAACAAACACTACGGTGCTCCCAAACTTACGAGCCATCCAATATGTGTCAACATACCGGCTTGCCCCCTTCCTTCGTAAGCAGCTCGGCCATCTGGGCCTTGTTGGTGAGCAAGGCCTCCCGGGCTTGGATGAGGGCTTGGCTGCGATGTTTCCATGACGACTTTGACCACTGCGGGAAAGCATTCTTGGCTGCCGTGACTGCGTCCTCAATATCCTGCTCTGACGCGATCGGGACATCCCAAAGCGGCTTCTTGGTGGATGGGTCAATACCACGGTGTATACGGCCGCTTAGTGTCGGCTGGCCACCGATGACATTGGCAAAGGTGAGAAAGTAGTCCATGGCCGAGGGTGGATCTGCAAATGGTGGAAGTTAGGCAAAGACAAGTCCAGGGGCCTGATCCAATGATGAGAAGGTACGATCAGAGGGAATGGGTGTTTGAGATAGGTCCTTACATTGGGGAATGGCCAGTTAATGGACGTTCTTCCATAATTATTAAGTCTAAGCAGTCCCTGGCGCATCGGACTTGTGTCAACCCAGGCAGACGACTGCGTAATAGCGACCAAAAAGATCTTCCGGAGGAACGATACAAGACAGCAGTTCCGTAGGACTACCAAACCCCCGCAGCATGGAAGCAGCCGGGCAATGACAATGCCGTAGTGAGACCAAGTGACACGCCATCTGCGGTGCGTCCAGTCCGACAGTGCTCTCGGACAATTCCCCACCCCCGATTTCTCTCCCCCTGTGAAGCCGCAAAGAAAGCTAGTCCTGTCCATTTGAGGGGGCCATAAAGCATAACCCGGACTAAGGTAGCTGTAGTCATTCCCAACAGGGGTCTGGATATCAACAATTCTGGCAAATGTCATTCCGACCAATGTACCGGAGTGTAAGGCCATTCACAGCGAATTGTCTCCAGATGCTAACTGTCTCAACGTCGTGAGCGATGAAGGGGCTGAGACAGACAATATGCGAGATGAGGTCTCCCGATTACAGACTCTAGACTAGTCTACTTATTCAATTCTAACTAGGGGGCGAACACTCTAGGCCCGTCCATCCGTTCATTCTTGATACGTAATAGGTCTGGTTTGTGACAACATTCCCCAGGGCTGTCAAATGAAAAGGATCTCGTCCCATCCGCTTAAAATCGAACGACATATTTCACTGCGGTCTGTCGAAGTGTGTTAGCCGACGCGTAGCCATAATGTTTTGATCACAGAATCAAGGAGAGGAGAGTAATACCTTGCCCGCACCCTTCATCGCATCCGGTAATTTATCCAGCGCTATGACCTGGACAGCAGGCTTGACCAGTCCTCTCTGCACGAAGCTGAGAGCCTCTAGAGTATCCGTCCGCGTGCCAACCAAGGTGCCAATAAGCTTGATTCCCGTGTCGATGAATTTCAGCGGGTGCAGGTTCAGGGTCTGGTGCAGGGGCGGGATACCCACGCACACCACCGTCCCGAACGGAGCCACGATATCAAAGGCGGCTTGGTATGCAGCTCCGGAGCCGGCTGTGACGATGACACCCTTCGCGAACGCACCGGAGGTACACCGTTGAACGGCTCCGCGGATATCCTCCGTTGCGTCGAGGTACACCTCAGCCCCTTGGGTGAGGCATTGCTCTTCCCTGTCTCTGCCGACGTCTATAGCAATGACGCGGAATCCCATTGCCCTGGCGTACTGGATCCCCAGCGCCCCAACGACGCCACCGGCCCCGAATATGGCCACCCATTCCCCAGCGACGGCGTCGCAGCTCTTCAGGGCCTTGTATGCAGTGACCCCGCCGCACAAGATTGGGGCGACAAGCTCGTCAGCCAGAGTAAGCTCCTCCGGCAGCACCAGCAGGTAGCGGCTAGGCACGGTGCAGTACTCTGCAAAGGTCCCGTCCAGCTTGCGCCCGGAGTTGAGCGCCTCGACACATCTCGTCTCACCCCCCGGTACTCGACAGCAAGAACACCTGCCACACACGTCCCGGACCCAAGATACACCAACCCGATCTCCCACTTTCGCCACTGTCGGATCGACACCTGCGCCGACGGCCGTAATCCGCCCCACGCCTTCGTGGCCGAGGATGTCACGGGAGGGGCCTAGATGGCCGGCGGCAAGGGACACGTCCGTCCCACACACCCCGGAGGCGGACAGTGACACCAGGACCTCCCAGGGCTTCAAGTCTGGCACCGGGACCTCTTGAATGACCAGGTCATGACCGCCATTCTCACGCTATATACATGGGTTTAGTCGTACATCAATGGCGGACATATGAGATCGATGAAACTCACTACTACTACGGCGGCCCTTTGGAGTGGTTTTGGAGAACTCATGCTTTTTGGCCTGTCTCTTCACTCGTGATCATCAGTCTTGAGAACTGTGACGTGAAGACTTGTCCGAGTAGTACCAACCAAATGTCCAGATCAATCCGCTCGCGTTACAAATAGCCAAGGCAAATCTAACTCTCGACCAGGGGTGGGCTTTTGAGGTCGTTACCGTGCTATATTCCGAGGAAATGGATGTGATGTCCGCATGTATCGATCTCTCAGGCTCGGGTTCTCACGTAGGCCTAGGTCTAGTCTTCTTTTCGGCCCTGCCATTGATGCCAGGCACCTTGGGCTAGGATCCTTGCTGTAACTAACTCAAAGACTACCGGCTCAGCTCCCTGGCATGTTGTGGGTGTCAGTCTCTCCATTGTTGACTGTGGGGTTGGAGAGGGGGTGGGCTAATTTCCGCGTGGCGAGGTGGACATCGCCCGGACACGGACGTGTAGACTTACATGTACGTACTCCCAGATCATCTAAAGTTATGTACCAGATGATCTCCTTTTGTGGTCGGTACTTTGGTAGCACCGGGTGGCGGGGGTGGGGGCTCGTCAGCCCAGTCGAACGTCTCTGCGTTATTCTCGCCTGGATGACGGTGAAGCTAGTCCAAGCAGTTTCGATGCTTGCTGCATTGCACATCTGGAAGCTGAACGAGGGTTGAGGGTCCGGTGCAACCGGACAGGTCCAATGCCGTCGAACCGAGTCCGGCTTCCCTCTCAGTTCGCCAGTACGGAGTTATTTCTCTGCAATAACACTTATAGTCCCTGCATATATGCTACCAGAATCCGCATGGTGACTATCAAAGCACATCATCTGATTTCAAGTAAGACCCGGAGCAGCATAAAATAATAACCAAACACCTCGTCCTGCATTTAGCCCCTTGGTGCCCCATCCTCGCCGTCACTTGTCAAGCCAGGACATGATGTCAACGCCATTCTCAGGTTTCCCCGGCTACACATCCCGATCTTTCACCTTTAAGACCGTCAATGGCGTCGACCTGAAGCTGGATGCGCTTGTGCCTGTAGACTTGGGTCCATCGCCAACTCCAGTAGTCATCCACTATCACGGTGGTTTTCTGGTATGTAATTCTACGGCCTCGATCGCGGACTAAAAACCTCTGACCTCGGGGCTGTGCCGCGGATAGGTTGTCGGCGATCGTTACAGTATCCCTCCGTACTGGCTGATACATGCCTGCGTCAGACGGAGATGGATTTTCATCTCCCCTGACTATCGGCTAATGCCCGAAGACACTGCGCACGAGGCCGTCGACGACGCGCTGGATGCCTACAGCTGGGTTGTGGACAAACTAGGAACTACACTAGGCATCGCCTTAGGGCCCGTAGTCCTCGGGGGCTCCAGTGCCGGGGCGTTTCTCGCCCTAACGACCGCAGCGTTGTCTGTTCATCGCCCGCGGGCAGTCGTCTCGCTCTACGGCCTTTTGGATCTTGCGGACGAGCATTATGTCACCAAGGGTGCCAACATCTTGGGACTTCCGCTCATCGAAACCAAGTCAATCTTGGAGCGGTTTCCTCCGGCGAGCCAAAGAGGTACTGTGTCGGTCCCGGGCTACCCCTGGCCAGAGGATTTGAAGGGCGATGATCGCTTCGCTCTCGTCATGGCTTTGCACATAGAGGCCCTGCTTCCAGATTTCGCAACTGGGATCGTCGGGTTCGGTCAAAGTCTGGCAGCGAAGGGTCGTGATGCGATTCCAGAGACCGAGCGAAGGCTATTTATCGGGGCCTTCGGATTCCCGTCCGGCCTGCCACCGGTATTTCTCCTGCACGGTAGAGACGACGCAGCCGTCCCATTCAGGATCAGCGAGTCTACAGCTAACAAGCTGAGGCAGGCTGGTGCCCGAGTCACGACGGAGTTCCCAGACAATGCGCAGCACGGCTTCGACGCAATGCTCGGCCGTGTCGACGTCGAAGCAGACTCTTCGACACAGTCCCATTCGGCGGCGGTCAACAGCCTCAGGAGAGTCCTGGCTTTTCTAGACCAGGAACTTTCGAAGAGTGTAAGCTGAGTTGCTCTTGGAAGTGGACGGGCGGCTAGATGCTGGCACAACAAGTGAGTAGGTTTAGGTGACGAACACGGATCAATGGTCGTAAAACTTGGGCCCTGCCTGGGAGGGCAGTTTCATGTTTGACGGTCTGTTTCTACCGCGAGAAGAGTATGAATGTTGGGCGTCTTACGACTCGATCACTGCCGCATCAAAAGCACGTTCAATCAGAGGGATGCAGGTTTTGTGTCGAGCTGTAATATCCATTGGCGCGCATCGGTCATGTTGTGATCAGATCCTCCACGAAGCTCAAATCCTGGAATCGAATCACCAACTCGTGGACCTGGCCCATGCTGGAGTCGTCAAAGTTTGGCAGGAAGCCCTTTCTCAGCGAGCCTCCGGGTCCGCGGTTACCGTCTCTTTGCAGGCTTTGCATGTACATTGGCTGCTTGTAGATTATATATGCCAAACCCCAAAACTCTTGGGCAAACCGCATGAATCCCGACCTCTTCCACGCGTCTTGCGGATCAGTGGGATCTGGCTCAACAAGTCCGTGGACTTGTTGACGTGTAAGCCACAGGCATCTCCAATTCATAAGGCCTTGGGTTAGCGAGGGGACTTCCATTGTTGGTGTCGGCCCGCATTGGTGATGGTATATGAGATTGTGGAATACTAGCTTTGTCGTCAGTAGAGGCTTTATTTTCTGAGCAGCGCCGAGGTGCCGGGACAGGCTTTATAAAACCAAAAGTCTAAGAGCGTACTTACGGTTTCCGATGGCGAAGAAGTTCAGTGAACTCATTTGCTGCAGCATCTCCCAGTCCTCCTTTGAGGGGTGTGCTCTCATCACAATCTCGATGACGGTGCTCATCAATGGCTGACGTCGACCGATCGGAGTGTTGGACCATATCCCGATGGCATGGGCCCATGATTCCAATGTGTCAGCTTGGAAGCAGACCTCTGGGCACGCCATTTGGCACTGAAGCTCGAACACGGCCATCCGGGGCTGGGTGTTGTTGAATATGAGGTAACCGCAGTCAAGCAAGAACACGAACATCATTGTTCGAATTAGCTCTTCTCTCAGGATGAAGGTCTTCCAGCCTCGGAGTTGATCTTGTGCGCAGGTATACGTGTTGAGGTTTTCGTGGGCGGCAGCAGAAAACTGGAGGCTGCGCGCGACGGTAATCACTTGCGAGAACCGGGTTCGACGAGCGCGCTTCTTCTGCTCGACAGCTCCCTCCCACGAGAGAAATAGCACAACAGCATAGGCGGCGCGCAACGCATCCAATCTGGTCTCTACTTGCAGGTCCTCAAACTCATCGTCCGTGCGGGGTATGTTGCCGTCGCAGAAGGCGTCGTCGCTGAAGACCCATTCCTCCACAGCATCCGCCCACACCATGGCTTGGTCGCGGTCGGTATTCTCCGAGGTGAGAGATGCACCGATGAGCGCCATGGCGGCCAAAAGTGTTCCAGGCTTCCGAGCAGCGACGAAGGTAGGTCTATGGAAGACGGGCCAGTTGGGATACCACATGGCCCAAAAGGCCAAGAGAAACCGTTCGAGGTTCTCGGGAGAAAAGAAGCGGTAACACAGCGTCTCCCTGGAAGGCGACCATGTGATAGTGATTGGACTCTTGCGCGATCTATGGCGAACCACGTCTCGGATACCAAGAACAATCTCCTGGGTCCTCGACGCGAGATCATCGAAAAGCGCATCTTGAACTGCGCTGGTGCGTAGTGCGTCACTAGTATCGAAGATGTTGTCCCTTGACATTTCGCCTTGTTGTTTGTTCCACTCTGTATGAAATAGGAGAGGAGCTTGACCGTGCGACATTCCAAGCTCGAGATCAAGGTTGAGAGGCCCAGGTTGCGCCATTATGATCCCAGTCGAGCAGATGTCGATATCTTGCCTGCATAATTGACCCTGTAGAAGAAACATCATGATCTGCCTCCGTTGCTCGGCATCTCCACAGGCAAAGGAGTTGCCTATTCCGTCGGTCGATGTAAAACGGGCCAGAAAAGAAAGCTTGGGACGTGTGTAAGAGCCGAATGAGGAGCCAAAAGCCGACATGATATCCACGTTCCATCGCACCGCTGCAGGCCATAGTTGTAGATCGAGCTTCAGAGCTTCGGGCATCGCTGGTAGAGGTTCCAGAGCGCGATTGAGGTCGAGAATCCCAGGCGCATCGTCATCAACGGGGACGGTGTGAAAAGAGGTGGCATCGACTTCTGTTCCAGTCTGCGATACCTGATCGTCCGATGCCGCCCAGGATTCCATCATAGGAGACAAGGCATCCGCGCTTGGAGACGGGTCTGAAGCCGGGGACCACTCTCCGAGCTCATCCATCCCAGGCGGTGAGCTTTCGAGGGGGATTTCACTGACACTTTGGAGAGATCGAACATAGGTGCATTCCTGACTGAGTTCGGCGCAGCCATCACACGGAAGAGTCTGGCTGCAACGCTTTTTCTTCTGGACACAGCGATCGCAGGAATTGTGTTTTCTTCCCCTCTTCTGCCGTGATATGGATGGGATCGCCTGCCCTGTACTTAGTCGCTCTTTACACGTCCTCCAGTGTCGAACCAATGCGTCTCTGGAAGACTGTCAGGGGTTGTCGAGAAAGAATTTCTCTGCAGGTAGGAGAGCAGCGCACCTTCTGATGAACCTCAGAGAGCAGAAGAGGCATTGAAATGCACGAGTCTCGGTATCTTGACAGATCAGGGTGTTAGTATGGAAGAAAGGGCTTCATGTTTGCGTCAGGGAATCCGTGAATAGACAGACGACTATGAAAGGCCCCCTATTAGAGATGAGTTTGGGGATATTGCGTACGTGAAAGGAGATGTCGTTGCAGGTGTTCTGAGCTCGTCAGTAATCGCTCGCCGCATGGCAAACCTAGGACATCCAGCATTACTTACCCACTCTTGTGAAGATACGGTAACAGGCATGACACTGAAGCTTGGTATGCTCCATTTCTTTCGGGTGAGCAAATCAGGAGGGCGCTGCGTATTCGGTGTCTGATATGTTGGGTTCGCTTCATCGATCGATAAGTTAAAGCAAGGTCCGCGAGTCTGCATGCTTCAGCTGAGTCATCTCATGACAAGAGAAAAAATACAAGGGCGGGTTCCAGAGCTGGCACAGGACGCGTCTCTAAAGCATTGTGGGCGACGTGGTGAAGACTGGCCGTCAAGATGCCGGCGAAGGTTTGACGGTTCACCTGCCTTGGCTGCGGCTGGAGTGGCGACGGATGTGGGAACCCTACACTAGACTGGATCAAAGTACTGCAAGCTCTAGTACGCACAGTATGATGGGACAGCTGGGGATCCCGACTCTCAAAGGAGCTTGGCTGGGGCGCCGGATTGCATCCTTGGGTATACGGCAACTCCTCACCCGGCATGCAAGAGGTGGCACTACGAAGCGAGTATGTCTGGATACACACGTACACAGTATACTAGCGTTCCTTGTGTGTCAGCAGGGTCAGTGATGTCCTTTGCCCACTGGTACTGTATGAGTACCGTGTCAGTTCATGAGCATCAGTACTCCTCCTTGGCTGCGGAAGTAATCATCACCCCGCAACCCCGCGGCGGAAAATTCCCCACCTCCATGCCCCAGCCCGGATATGGCACTGCGGGCTGTGCGGCTGGCAAGTCGTCCCTTTCAGGAGTGCCCATTGCGGCCCTAACCAATCACGCTTTCAGCGACACCTTACTCCAACATCCATCATCGCGTCCTACATTTCACCCAATCACAACTCAGGTCCCGCACGACAAAGGCTAGAGAGATAGGTAGTAGTATACTTGGTAGTATGCACAGGTACTTCGTGATGAGACAAAATCAAGGCATAATAATAACAGCAAATGTGATGGGGCTGGCGTGTCTGGGTCCAAGTGTCATGGCGGACAAGCATAATACGTCTGGGAATGCCTAGTAGTATATAGCTACAGATATATCTGATATCCACCCCCGATTGTTGACGTTGCAGGTTCGACATAACCACACGCTTCCCAGTCAACACGACAATTGGACACCTCTGTCTCTGATATTCTGGTCGTCCTGTACTGTTTCGAGAAACCAGCCCAGTCACCCTTTGCCCGACAATGGAATCGAGCTCGCCACAGCCGCTCCCCTCCTCCTACTTGGACGTCCAGCAGGACTCGCCTGTTCGTCATCAACTACTCAAACACGTAACTATGAGTCATGTGCTTCTAATCATTCTCGGCTATCTGCTGCTGGAAGCAGTGTACAACCTGTTCTTCCACCCTCTACGGAACGTCCCTGGGCCGCTGCTCGCCAAACTCGGCCAGACCTGGAGAAACCACAAATACTTTCGCGGCACCTGGCACGACGACTGTGTTGAAGTGCATGCAAAGTACGGCAATGTGGTGCGGATTGCCCCTAACGAGCTCAGCTTTGTCGACGAGGCAGGGCTGAAGAGCCTCTATGGTCATGGCAGGCAGGTCCTCAAGGTATCTCGAGCTATTTGCCCCGTTTTGTTGCATGACTTGTAGCTGACCCGAGGTGCTCCACGTCTTCCAGACGAGCTGGTATGATACATGGATAGTCCCGAATATGACAGTCAGCTTTTTCGCGGCTACCGACATCAAGGTGCACCGCCACCTTCGATCCAGAGTCTCGGGCGCGTATTCGATGACCTCAATCCTCGCCATGGAGCCGCTTGTGCAAGAGGTCCTAGACCTGAATCTGCGACGGCTCGGGGGCTTTGCCGACAGCGGCCAAGTGGTCCGCATGGACCAGTGGGCCAACTACTTCACATTCGATGTGGTTGGGCAGCTCGCCATGGGTGGCATGATCGGATTCCTTGAGGAGGGAAGAGATATTGACGGCATCATCCGCTCTATCCACGACGGCTTCTGGGTCATGGCCAACATGGGAAACGTCCCTCTCCAGACCTTGTGGTTCAACAACCCCGTGTCGAAATGGTTGGTCAAGAAGTTCGGTGGTCAGAGACTCAACGCCTTTGACGTCTTCCTCGAGTGGCTTGAGCGCCGTGTCGACGAAAGAATGCGCAACGGATTAGGCGACGCCAGAAGAGACATGCTTCAGCATTTCATCGAAGCGAAGGATCCCAGTGGACAACCGGTGAAGAAAGCAGATGTCATGATCGAAGGTGTGAACATCCTTGGGTACGTTGTATTCTACATCATCTTTCCCTCCTCGGCCCACATCATCATCATAACGTTCTGTCATGGCTTCCAACCATGCGCCGTTACGATCTTTACAGATTTTGAGTCGCTAACTCGATTACAGTGCCGGTGCTGGTATGTACATTTCTTGTCTTTTCGACGACCAATCCCACCGTGTCTAAAGCTCAAGATACGACTCCTGTCGCTAATCTACTGCCGTGACTCTGTCGTTGTACATAAGTAACCTGACCCCTACATTAACACACGGTATAGATACTACAGCCATTGGCATCCTCGCGAATCTTGGTTATATCATAGGCAATTCGAGGGTCCAGAAGAAGCTACAGCAGGAACTTGACCAGGCGTACAAGAGCTCAGGGTTGGACGCTGAAGCGCGAGACTTCACCTTCAAGGAAGTCGAGAAGCTCCCGTATCTTTCAGCCGTCATCACCGAGAGCACCAGACTTCACCCGTCCATCCAATACCAGCTTCCACGATATGTTCCTCCTGAAGGTGTGCAGCTTGGACCGTACTTCATCAAGAAAGGAACTATCTGCGGGATCAGCCCACGCAGCATGAACCGGTCCAAGGAGATTTTCGGGCCCGATGCCGACGTGTTCCGCCCGGAGAGGTGGATTGCCCAGTGTCCGGGGGACGAGGAGCGCATCAAACAACAGAGCTTGCTCCTGACAACTGTAAGTATACCCGGCTCCGCCTTGTCCGGACATTTGAGGTGAAAACCGTCGCTCACAAACGCTACAGTTCGGAATGGGAAGCAGGAGCTGCGTCGGGAAGCATCTTGCCACGGTAGAGATGTATAAATACATCGCACAGTTCTTCCGAAACTTCGAGGCAGAGTTCGCCAGGCCTGAACGGCCATGGAACACTGCAAGCCAGTGGTTTTCGTTCCAACGGGACTTTCCCGTGAAGCTGACCCGACGACAAGCGCTCGACTGAAGCTGGCAAGCAGAAACATATGATGAACAAGCAATTGCATGGCACTCAAGAGGGATTATTGGTCCATGTATTGTTTGCAACGAGCAATTGGGTGTCTTGCGGTCACTTGGCTAGTTTGAAATGTCCCTTATCGACATTTTCTTCATATTTCTCTTTTCTTCTCTCTGGTTAGCTTTAGGACTGAAATATCACACTCGGTGAGAGCCCGTCTATGGCTGCTATAGAGTATCCGAGGCTATTCGATTTCAGCTTGCATCTCGTCAATCTTTGGGAATACGCAGTCTAAGCTACTGGGCATACTGTATACCGACATTCACACTAACAATTTCAGATAAATACCTAGACGATGAGGTCGATTTTTGAACCGAGAAGAAGTGTTCTAAAGACGCCGGTGTGCCTTTCCCTTCGTCCCCAATTGCTCGTGCAAATACACGCATCCGTAATCCTTTGTGACAACAATGATCGAATATCTGTAGGCAAGCCTTAAGGCAACGGGCCCATGCATAGCGAATCTGACGACGTGCTCAACCCAAACGGTCGGCAGTTGTCTCGCCATCAATACGATAAGCCTAAGCCCCACAAACGTCAACTAGACTCTAGATTCAGAGTCTAGGACGAGATCGACGGCAGATCTGCTGTGGTGCTCCAGGCGTCGTCTCCCCGCCTTTCGGAAAATTCCCACCCCCACAAACAGGACTTGCAGACAAGACGCCCTACCCCAGCTTTGTTCTAGCTCCCTCTCCAGCCATGGAGTCTTAGGGGCAGCGTACACCTACTAGTCCAAGTGGAGCAGTAGACATGCTGCCAAGAAAGTCACAGATGACACTCGTCTTGTTGACTGATGTGCTCACACTGGCCTGGAGTGATCAGCGGTTCCTATAAACAACAGGTAGTCCAATGCCATGTTTCTTACCTGCTCATCCGCACGAGTTGCACCAGTAAACTATATTTCAAACCAATATCGTTCTATTCAACATGACCCAGACACAAGGGCCAGTCTCGATTAACGATTCCAATGGTGCCGCCGCGGCTGCTCTTCGCCGGCCCAACGGTGAAGCTCCCCGGGTTGCTGGCCAGCCGCTCTGCCTCCCTCCTGGTGTCAGTCCGGAGAGGTTCAAGGAGTTCACCATCCGTGCTGGTCACATCTGCGGAGACGCCAACGTTACCATCATCTCCAAGGCGGAAGAACTCAGCCACGAAGACTACCTGGACCCGGCCAAGGCGCACGACATGTACCACATTGTGGGGAAGGAGTATTTCGTTTCTTCCGCCGTGGTCGCGCCCCGCGATGTGCCGGACGTCCAGGCCATAGTGCGGCTGTGCAACGAGTTCGAGATCCCATTGTGGCCATTCTCCATCGGACGGAATGTTGGCTACGGCGGAGCAGCTCCACGGGTGCCGGGATCCGTTGGCATGGATCTGGGTCGACACATGAACAAGGTCCTCAAAGTTGACGTTGACGGAGCGTACGCTTTGGTCGAGCCCGGCGTCACGTTCAGTGATCTGCATAACTACCTGGTCGAGAACAACCTGCGAGAGAAGGTGTGGATTGATGTCCCGGATCTTGGCGGAGGCTCAGTGTTGGGCAACGCCGTCGAGCGCGGTGTTGGATACACTCCGTATGGTGAGTCGCTTCAGACCGGCTACTCGTGCACGAAACCTGAGCTAATGCGGCCAAAGGTGACCACTTTATGATGCATTGTGGCATGGAAGGTATGATAGATGTCTCCGTCGTTCTGGCAACAAACCTAAACTGACCACCGTTACATTAGTTATTCTGCCGGATGGTACTCTGCTTCGTACTGTGAGTTGATTCTATTTGCGTCCGCCGTTCTTGTGCTCGCTCGTCAGCGCCCGCCAATATGAGGGCGCCCTTTCTGCTCTGACACTGCCTACTAAGAAGAGAACTCGTCTAACTTGCTCTAGGGAATGGGAGCTCTACCAAACCCTGACGCGGATCCGAACAAACCGCCACATGAGCAGGAACCGAATGAAACCTGGCAGCTCTTCAACTACGGATTTGGCCCTTACAACGACGGCATATTCTCGCAGTCGTCTCTGGGCATTGTCGTAAAGATGGGTATCTGGCTGATGGCTAATCCTGGAGGGTACCAGAGCTACCTGGTGACGATCCCGCGTGACCAAGACCTCCACCAAGCCGTTGAGATCATCCGGCCACTTCGACTCTCGAATGTCCTGCAGAATGTCCCGACTTTAAGACACATCCTCTTGGACGCGGCCGTTATGGTATGTGTACATCTCCTCAATCTCTCTGAAAAACACAGTCCCCACCACAATGTCTGCCGACAAGGACAAATTGGCCGTCCAGGCTCCCCATATATGCATATTGTTTATGTAGAGTCTTCATGAGTACTAATAACAACAAATGAACGAACAGGGTAATCGCACAGCGTATACAACAAAGAGCGGCCCCTTGAACGATCAAGAACTGGACGCAATCGCGCTCAAGCTGGGTCTCGGGCGGTGGAACTTCTACGGGGCGATTTACGGCCCTGATCCAGTGCGCGCCGTATTGTGGGATGTGGTCAAAAAGGCCTTCTCAGCCATCCCCGGAGCCAAATGCTACTCGCCAGAGGAGATGCCGGACAACATCGTTCTCCAGACCCGTCACCTCACGCTCCAAGGCGTGCCCACGACCACAGAACTGAAATGGGTCGACTGGCTGCCGAACGGCGCCCATCTTTTCTTCTCGCCCATCGCAAAGGTCAGCGGGGACGATGCCGTTGCGCAGTACAAGGTCACGAGGGCCAGGTGCGAGGAGGCCGGCTTCGACTTCATCGGCACCTTCGCCGTCGGCATGCGTGAGATGCACCACATCGTATGCATCGTGTTCGACAGGAAAGACCCGGAGTCCTGTCGCCGCGCCCACTGGGTCATCACCACCCTCATCGACGACGCGGCGAAGCGCGGCTGGGGCGAATACCGCACCCACCTGGCGCTGATGGACCAGATCGCGCAGACGTACAACTTCAATGACAACGCGCAGATGAAGCTCAACGTGGCCATCAAGAACGCGCTCGACCCAAAGGGAATCCTGGCGCCGGGCAAGAATGGCATCTGGCCAAAGTCCTATGATGGTAGTGCATGGGCAGTTCCTCGGAGTAAGCTTGGGCCCTGAAATGGTTATTCCACATTGTATACGCAATAACATCGTGTCTCTATTCGCTGTTTGGCCGAATTGATTCTTAGGTACCAGACCGCAGATAAAGTTTTTTTTCCACAAGTAGCAGAGTCGTTTGAAGATTGCTAGGTGATAAGACTTATAAAAGGACGATTTTAATTACCAGTAATCACATTGACCACTGCGGAAGGCCCTGGGTCTTACTACAGACCTGATCCATTCATTCTCACTCAGTAAAGCTCGCCAGAGCCCCAACGTGGCAAGCAATGGTCGGATGTTGCTCGGAATTGTTTCCTGGAAGCCGTATACTAGGACTACGTCTATATCTTGCTACCAAGCCTATCTTGACTCAGGAGGCCCCCGCTAAATGTCGCCCTTACCCCAGATATTGACCCTTGAACTGAACTGTGACGTAGTCGTGGAGTTGCCGTCAAAATTGTCTAACGCCACCAGCTGTAGGTGTAGTCACTTTTGGAGCACTACAGTACATCCAGCACGTATTAGAGCAAGGAACCATATGTAGACCACAGACCGTAAGGGCATCAAACTTCTGCCGATCGAGGCTTCCCTGGAGAGAAAAGATGCGGAGGCGTGGGGAATTGTCCGCTGGCGGAGTGGGGTCGCTCGCCCCTACGGCATCTCTTCTGTCTTGCCTGTGACACCAATGACTAAGGTATGGCCGTTGGAGCTGGCATGGCCAAGTCCGTACTGGGGACCTAGATACCTTGACAAGGTTAACAGGTACCTGAGACGCCTACATGCGAGGGATAGTGTCCCCTGAGCAATCACGCTTCAGTCCAATAGAGATTGCTGCCGATATATGCCACCTCTTACGGCCATGGCTCGCGGTTCCCGCTTTGCCCTATCTCCTCACAACCAACAAGGCTTGATTTGACAACTTTTCTCCCTGCAGTTTTCCATTTGACGTGGAAAGTCCACCTCGAGGTCTGACCAACACTAAGAGAGCCTAGAGAGGCAGTATAGACTATAGATCTTGGAACCTGGCGACAAGTAATCGTCGGACTCATCGCTACTCTCGTTCTTCGCTTGCTTGTCTCAACTTGGCTCACAGCTGCCCTCTCCCCGAGCAAAATGCCGCCTGAAGACCAGTCTGTACCCGAGAATAAGCCAGGCAGCGTCTCACGCAGAAGAGCTCCAAGTAAGCCTCTGACTTACACCGCAGTTACATTGACTCTTGTACGACCGGTGCTGACTTGGGTGCCTAACCCCGTTGTGCAGAGGCCTGTCTGTCCTGCCGAGCTCGCAAAGTACGATGCAATGTGTATCTTGTAGGCACGCCTTGTCTCAACTGTAACATGGACAAGGTAGCCTGCGTGGTACCAAGCAGAGCTTCTAAATTGTGACAGCCGACCTATCCACATCAGCCTGATCATATACTTACATCTTCCAGGGGCTCGAAGAGGTGGCTCAACCAAACCAAGCAGATGATCGATCTGGATCCGGTCGAGGAGGATGAGGCCTCGCCGCCGTCGGTATATGAGGAGCAGTTCAGAGAGGCTCCGTCGAAATCAGATGCGTCTCACCCCTCATCGAGACGGATAGAAGTAGGAGATGACCTTTCTGAGTCTGAGACGTTTTCTTTCGAAAGAACGAGCTTTGCAAGCAAGTTTCGCCTGCCAGCAACTTATAGAACGACGCAAAAAAGGTTCCCTGGTATTGATGTCGAGCCACAGTATTTTCATGATGATGGTGCGACCTTTGGTATCAGAGTGAGTTCCAATCAATCAACTAACGTGTTCTGTAGGATATTCAACTTTCGAACTAGGGCCCACGTGTCTCGGATGTTCCCCCGGAGTCGATATCTGGACCAGCAACAGGACGGCGATCCCGAACGGCGACGTCGTGTATTCTCACTTCCGGTTCCTGTCTGTATCCAACATAACCCGAATGCCACCTCAGGACGTCAATTTCATCGACATGCAAGGCTGCTTCAGAGTGCCCATCCCTCGCCTGCTCGACGTGTTCGTCAAGGAATACTTCCTTCACGTCCACCCGTTCCTCCCCCTGATCAACGAAGCCGAGTTCTGGACAGCCTACCGCGATAGGGACAGCAGAGGAGGCGCAACAAGGCGACCAGACTTTGTGATACCTTTGGTCGTCTTCCAAGCAATGCTCTTTGCTTCTTGCAGCTTCGTGCCACTGGAGACCATCCGGTCTCTGGGATTCCCCAGCACACGCGTGGCACGACGGATGTTATACCGTCGGGCGAAACTCTTGTTTGACCATGATTCGGAATCTCTGCCGCTGCATCTCTCACAAGCAGCCCTGCTGCTCTCTTACTGGTCGCCCTCTCTCAGCGGGCATGTGAGTAGGCCAAATACCGCGTGGCTTCGGGTTGCCATCGAACATGCCGAGAATGCCGGAGCACACCTACGAGTCAGCCCTCCAAATCCGCGCTTGGCCAAATCCCCCGCCGAGAAGCGCAGGCAGAACCTGCTTAGACGCCTATGGTGCTGTTGCATCGTGAGGGATCGTATCTTGTCATTCTGCTTGCGGCGCAATATCCAGATCACCCGGACGCACTTCGACCTAGACCACTCCTCCGTCCTGTCACCTGCTGACATGGAGGACGAAGTATACGGGTCCAGGGTCTATAGCCCGGCGACCAAGCGCTCCCTGATCGAGCTCTTCACACAACTTACAGATATGTGCCTGACGATCACAGATGCCGGCACTCTCATCTTTCCATTCGACAGGGGCGCAACCTGGGATCAACTTGCAAACGCCGATGACCTTGCCAAGGTTGGAAGATCCAAGCTGGCCCTGAGTCGCTGGTATCAAAAGGCGTCGGTGAAGGAGCTCGAGTTGCCAGATCCGGATTATCCCATGTCAACAAGCCAAAAAGCATCGCACGATTCACTTAAGCTCTTCACAAACCTGATGTACATTTATTACCAGTGAGTCAGAGCTATAGTCTCACAGCCCCGGTAGATGATTACTGCCTGCTAACACTGCTCTCTCTGACAGCTCGTCACGAGTGGCAATCTGCCACTTTCAGATCTTGCAGAATGCAATTGCATCCATCGTCAAGGCCAAATCCCACCAGAAGGCGGACCTCGAAAGCCACTCTGAGCTCCGAGACGCAGCGGCTGAGATCACAGAATGCTTGAAGTCGTTGAGCAAAGACAACTTGCATATATATCTACCCACGACTGCGTGAGTTCGCTGTTAATGTGCAGTTGTTATGAATAACAGTGCGGTTTCGGAGGGATGAGGGTATTGCTAACACGGAACCTTGAGCTTAGTATCGCATGCACAGCGTTACCACTGGCACTCCATATCATGGACGTCAGACTCTCCTCAAGAACATCGAGTGTCCAGCTTGATGGGCTTATCGAGGTCATGAGAATCTTCGACACGCAGTACGATGGAGTCGAATGGGTCGGCGAGACAATCAAGGCCATGCTGAACTCGCCTCAACTCAGGGGCATGGCGGAAGTCGAGACACTGCCCCGCGAAGCAATGCAGGAGCCGACAACGCCGCGCCCGCACAACTGGACAGAGGTCCTGTGCTTCCAGCCCTCTCTGTATTTGAAACTGGCGATGACGATGGACCTAAGCTTCAGCAAGGGCCGCCTGCCCAAAGAAGCGGATTTTCCCAGCAGCATACAAGAGCTCTTCTCGCGCGATTCGTTAGACGTGACGCCCGCCCTGCTCTGCGACCCGACCAGCCATAGCTCAACTATCCCAAAGACCTTGAATCGCACCACCGCAATGGAACAAATCCCACATCCTGACATGGAAGATGGCCCCGCGGACGACCAAGACTCCGAGCTGATGGCCATGGACAGTGTCATGTTAGACCCATTACCAGAACACTTTTTCGGAATGACACCCACCAACCAAGAACCTGAACAGAGTTGGAACGACTCCCCGCTCGGGAGTGACCAGGGAGTGGATTCTATCTCTCGACTTCTCAATCAGGCCCAAGCACTGGACCGAACCGCGGCCGACCATTCTGGCGAGTTTTGGCTGGGCGATGGTGGCCAGGACTCCGAAGCGGAACCACCGATGCCCAGCACGGAGGCGGAGGAGCTGGAGGCTTTGCTGCCTGGTTCGTGGTCAGGACCGCACCATTCCGGGCAGCCTGAGGATGATGACGCGGAGTTCTTGGCATCCTGGTTGGAACAAGGGTACGATGGTGGACAATAGGTATGGTGTGTTTGCGGTGCTGTACGACGGTGTGTAGTCTTCGTGGTTCCATATAATTACAACGTCGACTGCTTCCAAATCACATCATCTCGTGTAACGCTGCATGTGTAGCACTGCAACACCACTTATGAATCAAAGTCAAGTCAGCCGTGAGAGACGATATAAGCGCTTAGAAAGTGACGTATAGGTTATGAGGAACGAAAAAAGGTGTTGAGCTACGCTCAATTATCGTTGATCTTCTTAATGCCTACCGTATCCAGAGCTCCATATTTTTATACAGAGTTTCCTTGAAGCAGGTGATAGAACGTCTCTGTTTGATGTCATTGATAGTATCGACGTGTCAAGGGAGATGGGAGCTGACCACTTGGCTTTGGACGGCACCAATGACATTACATGGGCTCGCTTGAAGAACAAGGCAATAGTGGAATCCACGGAAACGTGGTTTGGCGCGGTAGTGTTCCTATAAAACCAGTTCGAAAAAGGGAAGTGTGGGAAAGGGCGGTGCCGACCAAGTCCTTCAGACCGGGGATGGACAACTCCCAGTTCTCTTTTTGCAACACGTTTCTGGCTGCTTGGTTCACCGGATCCCTGGCTTTAGCCGCGGGAGTGTAGTTAAGGATCGATGTTTAAAAGCATGTATTGTGCCAAATCTAGTACTCTATGGTCACCACTGCTTTGGCAATGCGCACAGAGGAGTCTCGCAATACCGCAATACACTTAAGTTGCATCGATGTCCTCCTGGGACAATCCAAGGGTGCGTGACAAGAATCTAGTGGAATTAAGGTCATTTTCAGCCGCAAAGTCGGTGAAGAAAGCCCGCTTGTGTTCCACGTCGAGATAGTGTCGCATGATGGAGATCTCTGCTGGGTACCGGCGGACAAGAAACTCGAGATCGGTATAGTCGCTGCCCCCGTTAATGTCCCGCCGAATGTAATGTGTGCTGAGCTTGGACGTGATCTGGCAGTAAAGATCAATTACTGGCACCGCCTGACAGCCTTGTGTCGTGCTTGGAACCGGCCGGAGTTCCTCCGTGCCGTTGGGAAGATCAGGTGGCATGCCCCAGTGTCCTAGACTAGCCATTAGTATTACTGGGCAGAGTAAATCTTGACGATGACAGACCCAGACCTCCGATTATGATATCCATGCTGACGGTGAACAGCGTCACGTCAGGGGCCCTCGGATCCCAATTCCCCCCGGTATGGACAAAGACTTTAATCGTGGTATCCTCGTGAGTCTGTGGGATGCAGAGGCTGTGACGTTAATTAGCATGGGCATTCTCATTTGGCCGTCATGGCTGCTTACCGCTGCTCCTGTAACATGATCGCCTTCAAGCCATCCATGTTGCCGGCAACAGTTACATCAACATCTTGATTTGTACGCAGTCCGCCTCGGAGATAGATTGCCCAACCACCCAGAAAGGCAAAAGGGATCCCGTGCCGTCGGAAAAGGGAAACGATGTATCGGGCTGCAAGGCCAAGATTTTGCATGGGTGGGTCGAAGGATCCGTGAAGCAGCTGGCCGAACCGTTTCGTGTCGTAGATCTCAGCCAGGACTGGAGGATTCGAATTGTTGGGCTGGGTGCTCGCAGACATCTCTACAGACGTGCTGTCTGGGACCATGGCACGACTGGGCTGGCGCGGACGTACAGTGAAGCGGTCGATGCGCTCCCTGAATCTCGTGGGGCTGCCGGTCTGAATCGCTAGGGTGTCTTCTTTCGAACAGCTGGACAAGTGATAGTTCCTTTTAATCAAAGCAGAAAAGAGGAAGAGTACCAAGGTGAAGTTGCCTCAAGCGGTCAGCCTATGCACTTCATAGTCGTGAGGTAGTCTCTTGGGGAGTGCGGAAAGAGATATTTATATGCTGGCCAAACAGCAGAAGTGATAGGCTTATACAAGCAAGGCTGGAAGGTTGCAAGATTCATAACATTTGGGCTAGGATAATGAACGATGTAGAATGGCTTTCCTCTGAGAGGATTCATGTCCTTCCCGTTCCCGATGCAAAGTTCGGTGCCGTGTTGGCCTCGTAAGTGGCCATGATATCGCGCTTTGAGTACTAACATAACTTGAAAGCAGCCTACAAGTGTGTGTCTATTACTATTAGTGATAGTCATGGCTTCCTCTAATCATTTGATTATTGGAGGGTCTGAAGCAGATCTCACCGCACGCACGACAACTGTGGTACTCCGTAGATCAGCTGCCCTGCTCTTCATTGACCAGAATAAAACGATTGTATATTGCTTCCTGATTGGGGGAGCATAAGTTTCTCTCTATCTCAAGTATTTCCGGCAATTCCATGACCTTTGTCACAGCCCAGTGTAGGGACGTCGTAGGAGAGACAGAGTGATGGTCACTAAACACGAAGGCGCTCGGAAGGCCTTGGGAGGGCAGCGAAAGCTGGTCACAGAACACCTCGCCGATTCCTAGCTCGTAGCAAGTTGACCTGCTATGCAATATCATTGCATTCAACACCAAGTTATAATTGGGATCTCATGAATATACAGAGACCTCAAACTAGTATATAAGAGGAAACTGTATCCATAAGGACTTACTTGCTTTTGGTTCCTAGAGGGGAATGGCGAGTTGGTCAAAATCAGTATGGCGCGGCATTTGGGTTCCTTAGGTTATGAGGGCAGCTGAAGGCGAGAGACATAAGGTACCTAAGGTACATAGTAGGCACAGCAAGCGGGGGAAGAAATGCATTTGTTGCCCCACCCTGAGGCCACTAGCACATATTCCACAAACAGATACGAGTCGCTTCACCGACCCGTCCGGCTATCCAAACCACAACGCCAGCCAGCCGCGAAACGAGCGTCCACAAGGCCAAAAGTCAGCTACTACCGCGATCGTCATCAGACTGGTCTTCTCAATAATTGTTACAAAGTCAAACTCGCTCGGTTACAGGGCAAGAGTCGACTGCCAGCTTCTGAGAATGTGGTGGTCGATCGTCGGGTTAGGCGGTAGCTGTTTCATCTCCTCTCCCGACAAGAAAACGGCCTTGAAAGGCTATCAGGTGTGGGAAGGTGGCAAATGCCGCGCCTGGTGCCAACACGAAAGCGAGAAAGAATTAGCTCGGGAGGCGTTCTTATACAAGCACCTGGGCGAGCATCCTCACATCCTACATTGCTACGGCCTTGAAGAGGTGCATCCTGGCATCAATTCTCTTCGCCTGGAATACGCGCCCTACGGCGATGTACGTACGTTCATCCAAAAGCACAAAGAAGAACCACTTCCTAGGAACATCCGACTACGAATGGCTCTCGATACCGCTTTAGGCCTGAGCTACGTTCATGTTAAAGGGGTACAACATTGTGATATGACTTGCCGCAATCTCTTTCTCTTCGACAACTACCGCCTGAAAATCGGGGACTTCGGGGGATCTTTAGTCGAAGGGCATGAGGAGCTTAAGCCGGGTATTTGCGAGGAAGCTGCCTACGAACTCCCACTTCGGGGGAGAGAGTTTGAGAGCCGACCGGGTCGAAAGAGGGAATTATTTGCACTGGGATCTGCTATCTACGAGATAATGGCCTGGGCTTCGCCATACCAAGGACTGACGAATGATGAGATTGAGCAAAAGTATACGGCGGAAGAGTTTCCCGCCCTAGAGAGTATCCTAGCTGGCGACATCGTTCGAATGTGTTGGCATGAGAAGTATGACAGTGCGGATGAGGTGGTGGAAGCCTTGAAGGTGATTGCAGCACAGAACGGATTGCACTTAAACGGTGTGGGAACGGATAGCAACAAGGAATCGATCCTCTTGGCCTAGTTACAACTGCAAGATGTTATTCTTACCGCATTCTCTGCGTTCCCTCTCTGATCCGCGGGAGAAACACAGAGACGTTCTCTCGAGAGAAAAAAAGGAAAGGGGGG